>JACMZG010000019.1:294945-377505 GCA_018340805.1 Microvelia longipes
GAGTCAAAAATACTATATAAATATCGGTACATTACCACTATTTAAAGCATTAATATGTAGTTTAACGTTTTTATTAAAATTATATTAATAGTAAGTCTTTGTCAATAAATGTAGATTTCTTGTATTCCACTACCCTTTTACTATCTAAGACCAATTGTATTAAGTACTTAGCAAGGTTTTTAAGTTAATTTATTCATTACTTAAGATCTTTTTCTTAGTGGATAATTATAACACATTTATAAAATAATGTTTTGTGGTTAGGGTGGTTACCCTACTTAATGCACAAGTCAAAACCGGGATTCGTGTTTAATCAGTAGATACATTGTGTTTACGGTTCCTATGCTCCTCTACTATCACTACTATACTCTAAGCCTGTACCAGATTTTTTTAAATAAATAAATAAAAAAATAAAATGAATTAAAATGCCCGTTTTAGGGCCATTCGGCACATCAGGGTATTCACCCTGCGGGAACAACCTCAGGTGGGTTGCATCTACTACACTCTAAGAATTATTTAAAGTTGACGAAATCTTTTCTTATACAAAATTCTATTTATTAAAATCTAGAGCATTAGCCCGGTGCAACCCCGGACTCCGGTGCCGAAATCGATGCCTATACGATCACGCCACGGCGACAGATAAAGGAAGTCAATACTTCTTCTAAATGAAGTGTTGCTTTTAAGGCAAAGTTACTAAGTAGGCGTGCGATACATCATACATCATTAGAGATCTAATTGAAAACGACATTAGAGCTATTCAATATCACGGCTCTAAACTTAACTAAATTATGAAATGCTTTACTGCTAGTCTTTACAATATCTTTAGCTTCTGTTTGGTGTACCCGTCACGGAAATTTCAGAATTTTAAAGTCGATCTTCCCCTGTGAAGAACATTTTTGGACTAGGAACAAAATGTTGTTCCACTCCTTTTAGCCCGGCCTGTGGGTCTGGGTACTTGTAAAGCTCGTATCGACTTAGGATCAGTTTCATTTAACTTAAATCTCCAAAACATCGGAAAAGATGCCGACGCCGTACTCTTTATTTCCGTTTAACCAACCTTATCTTACAATATAATGTGCGAGAAGACAACCTAGGGAAATGTAATAAGCAAAATGCAATGCTACATCTGGAACTGTTCATCATTCGACATTCGTCATCATTGATGGCTCCACACAATGTCATGTCCCACTCTGTTTCGTTACGTCTAACTTCATCATGGGCGCCGACAGAGCCAAAAACTCACTTCTGACTTCAATTAAAGTGAAGACATGACATTATGTCGAGCATCAATGATGACGGAATGGCGAATGATGGAAACGTTCCCAGATGTAGCATTGCATTTTGACCTTGTTACATTTCCTAGGTGTCTTTCGCACAATTATATTGTGTTAACTATTCGGTAGTATCAAATGATATAACCTTATTTTATATTTGCTTTTTTTGTTAACTGAGAGTGTTCGCATCGATTTCGGACTTGTTTTATTTTACTTAATGCCCTCCCCCCCCCCAAAAAAAATAACAAAAAAACGTTATGTTCATTATTATCATTTATCTTCATTTATCATTATTCATTATTCATTGTCATTCATTAGTTGTTATCTTCATTATTACTTATTCTAGTTATGTTTTTCGACCCTGTCTTATGTGTCTCATTTATGTACCACTGTTTTTTCGGTTTATGGGTTACTTAAAGCAGTGGTTCTCAACCTTTTTTACTCATTGGCCCCTTTTAAGTACCTTGCGTGTATCATCGCCCCCCTATCTTATAAGGTAATAAACCAGTATCCAAATTACCTAAAAATAGCCAATTACATTATTTAAGCTGGTATTAATATTCTTAAATTAAGGAAATGTAAACAACTAATTAACCTAATATTACACATATTTGAGTTATAAATAAAATTGAGGTGGTTTATATACTGACGGACAAAAAAAAAGATTTTAGAGGGCTTGTAGTGTTTACCTGGCATAGTTTTAGCCACAAACGTCTTCTCTTAAACCCCATAATAATGAATTACGCTAAAGTTGGTTTAAAAACAACTTGTTTTGAAGGACCCAATTTTTGATACATTGTAGCACTAGTTGTGTCTTTATCTGGTTTTGTAGCCATAGTATTATTTTTTTTTAAAAAAATAAGTTTTTAGGCTCCGCAAACCACACCTAAGTATCTCTTGCTGGCAGCACCTCAGGTAGCTCAAAAACGATGGTTTTATGGCTCACTCTGTCATATCAGTGGGCTCAATATAACTGAATCCTAAGTATAAGTTTGAAATTTTAAGGGTGTTTTATTTTATCAGGACCCTTAAATAAAAATTATTATTTTTTAAACATCTTACATTGAATTTAAGATTAGGTTTATACGTCAGATCCTTCGGCAAAAACTTAAAATTAATATTTTTCTACATTTGCCAATAAGCTCCCATCATTCCCCCAAACGTCTCAACCGCCCCGCATCGCCACCCCAACTACTCACTGCCCCCTTAACTTGCCCCCTACGTCTCACCGCCCCCCTAAATTCTCCAAGCGCCCCGGGGGCGCTAAGCGCCCACGTTGAGAACACTGACTTAAAGTACACCCATCTCCTTACCAGATGCCGTTTTAGATTTCTACTGCCGGTACCAGATGCCGTTTTAGATTTCTACTGCCGGTACCAGATGCCGTTTTAGATTTCTACTGCCGGTACCAGATGCCGTTGTTAGATTTCTACTGCCAGTACCAGATGCCGTTTAGATTTCTACTGCCGGTACCAGATGCCGTTTAACTGATAGACCTAAAAAACTTTTAAAACGACACCCTATTCAATATTTCTTGTTTACCGACCATATTAAAGGTTATTACTGCTTCCGTCAAGCAAATACAACGGTATTTATATCAAGGATCTTGAATAAAGGGGATGACGCATTAATGAACTTTTTTGACCCCATGGAAGTTGTATAAGATAGAGAAATAGGAGCGAACTTACCTTCCCCCTTGGATATAAAAACTTGTGTTCTACAGAAAATCTGTGAAATACAGAGGTCAATCTTGATGAAGGTCTCTTTGAGTCGAAATGTCATAAGGTCGAATTCTAAAAAGATATAAGATTTTAGTGTAAAACACTAAAATCTTATCCCTTTTTAGATTACAATTTTAGAATACGCAGATGCAATGTTGACTTAAAAAGTCAACATTGTATCTGCGGACAATGTCACGTGTGGTTTTAACGTATCATAATGCCTACACGTCTTTTTCGACACATTTGGTTGTTGTTTTTAAGTCCGAAACTTGTTGATGTATTACATACTAGTTCTCTTCACTGCTTCAGATCACTTTATGATATGAGATCGACACTGCCGTCTCTATTTACTTGCATTTCTACTCTCGTGAAAGTCCCATAACTGACAGCCCTTCCTTTCCTCTTAATACTGCTTCTCATTTGGTTTGAATTCCTTCCCCTCCAGCTTATAAACGCAGGAAGCATTGTATCCAGTTTAAAATTATTACGTGATTCTTCATTAATCATTAATTTCAACTGATAATAAAAATTCTCGAAAGAGTCTCTCTAAACTGACAGATTTATAAAACGAATTCCTATTAGACCCCTTTTGTGATACATTGTATGTTTTATATCATTAAACGATCCTGAAATAAATAATTAACATTTACTTTCATGTGTCAGTAAAAGTGGGAAATATTAATGAAAAAAAATTCACTTCTTTGTCTGGAAACGGTGGATTTGAAACGACCAATTCAAGAATTAAATGACTAGATTAACTAGATTAACGTAGGCTTTAATTCTATTATGTTACAAAATTTATTTTTGTTTCAATTACTCAGCCAACATTGTGGCCATCTTTAGAACAATAACTAACTTTTCATAAAACTATCACAAACAACTTAAAAACATTAAAAAGTACATAAAAAGGTTCTAAATAGCTAAAAGACTTATAATTTTTTAGCTTAAAAATGAAAGCTTTATAATTTTAATAATTATAAGCTTATAATTTTTAAAAAGTACTTAAAAAGGTTTATTTCCCAAGGGAGAAAAAGTTACTTTCCACTGTAACTTTTTTCTTTTATAACCACTTTCCACTTGTAACTTTTTTTTTTATAAGTTACACTCTTCCACTGTAACTTTTTTCTTTTAAAGTTACTGTTGTTCCCAGTGGATATAAATTTACATACACTTAAAAGGATTAATAAAAATTCTTATTGGTCAAAACACGGACTAATGTATTATTTCAATTACATGACAAATTATGTCAATTTATGTTCAACTTATGTTAAAATTTATTCAACAAATCCCCCCCTTTAAATTTTAACATCAGTTAAAGAATTACATTGGAGTTTGCCCCACTCATTCTTACCAGTCGTACATACTACTATTACAACTGAAGCTTAGTTTATACACTATATACTCTACTATATCCAAAATATTCGATCATACGTTTAATATATATTCCTAAAATTTTAATTTTGGGGTGGTTTTTAATAAGAAAACAAAAATCTAATTATTTAAAGTTTAATTTAGATTAAATTAGTCTTTCTAAACAGCTCTTTAATTTTAGGGGCCAAAATAATTTGTCAAAAAATCTGCAAGTTGATCAACTGATGCAACATATGCATATTAAATTGTTATTTGTTATCCGGTTGACAATTGACTTGGGCCTAACCAAGTTGTGGCCGGATTTACTCGAACATTTCCCATCCTTGCGCGAGAGTAATGCTTCCGTCTCGAGCTCCTTTCCTAGCAATTTCGCGAGCAGTGATTTTTAACTAGATCTCGTGTTTTACAGCTTCCGTCATGTAGTGTTCGGGATTGTTAATTTTTTCTTCCCGTCAGCTAAGTTTACTCGTTGCTTGTCTCTCTATAATTGATATTTTTCTGTCGAACAGTCTATCGGTCTACCTGTAACGTTGGTTTGCGTGCCGTATTTATTTGATTTTCACCATCTTCCTGATGTTCAAACAATCTGTTCTTCTGTGTCATCGAAATGACTATAGGATAGTTTGTGTTCTTTCCTTGATTGACCTTGGTTCAATAAATCTTTCCAAATTTCTTTTCTTCTAAAAATTTAAAACGTCTCTGATTCAATATTTTATTTTTTTTCACTATCAAAAATTCTATACGCTTTACGCACAATTTTTGAAATATCCTACAAATATCCTACTCTAGCCTTAGGATCGAATTTCTTTCTATGAAATTTATCTAACCAATAATAACATTGACAGCAAATATTTTTTAGATAAGACACTGTAGGTTTTATTCCAGAGGAATTTCTCCTCAGGAGTAATTTTATCATGTCCCTTAGTAGGGTTCTATTTTAAGGTAGGTAGCGGTCCTGACAGCTTGCAGCCCAAAACCTATAAGTGGTTAGTTTCCGATGTTTCTATTAACATGGCGCTCGCACTTTCAAACTATAGTCCTATTGCCCTCTCCGCCACACCAATTGGATTTAGGCGGAATAAAGCTGTAGTTAACTGTTGCTCGATACCATGCTCGTTTATACAGTTGAAGTAATTTTATGGTTATACCACTTAGTTCCGTATCACTTCTGATATATTTAATTCTATATTCTTTATTTTTGACATAATATAAATTCTTTTAAATTTCAAAATGTTTCGGATTTATTTGTTTATTTAGGAATCGAAGTGAATATTTTCCTACTGTAATCATCGACTATATCATAATATTATCTAGATCCCCCCAAGACCTTTTTCTAATTGGACCAACTAAGTCTACATGAAGTAGTTCGAGGGTTTAAAGACTTTTAGTGAACTACTGAATGAAATTGCTTTGCGAGACAAATTTGCTTGTACACAAGAAACACATGTATATCCATACTTTTATCGGATTTTTAAGTTGCGCCACCATTGTTATTTTTTACTTAGTTGCTTAAATATTTCTCATTAAGCTGACCTAACCTACGATGCCACTGTTTCAAAGCTACTTTTTACGGAACATGCGATGCTCGATTTCTCAGAAATCACGTTAAAAGTCTTTTACTCGGCTCGCTGTTAGTAGTACTTTCCCATTCACACTCTCAATCAACTCCACCTTATTATAAGTTTTACCGGTTGTTGATTATCAGTAAGTTGGGCTTACTACAGTAAGTTACCTTTTCAAACTCAGGAACTATTAAAACCTTAGAAAGATGGTAGTCGTCTTTTTCCAGTTTGTTGAGTATAAACTTCTCCAATGCCAACTGATTTAATGACCACTGTATCTGCTAATCTAATTTTCTTTCTGCTTTGTCACATTGTGGGACTATATTTCTATATGGTGTCATATGGCTAAGCAGCCCTACAATGATCCAATCGTTTTTTTTAATATTCTTTGTCACATTGTGTCCATGCTATGTCAAATGATCTGAAGTATTTATCCGAGTCACGATTATGAGTGACGTTTTTGCATGATTTCCTTTTTGTTTATTTCATATAATCTTGTTTTCGTTTTATTTTGATATTGTTTTTGTTTATTTTTCTATTTGTCTGATTATACCAGCATTGCTGAGGGAAAATGTGATTTCCTTCCACATATATAACAACTTTCTTTATGAATTCACTCTGGGACCTGCTTTTGCTTCTCCTTCTTTCTTTTCTACTTGAAATTTTGTTTCTTTCATCATGGAGTCTAAAGCTTTCGTCGAATGTCGGAGATTTTAGCTTCCATTTGATTATCACTATTGTATCGCTATACAGTTATATATTTTTCTGGGAGGCCACGGGCAATACTGCTATAACTACCTCCTCATCTTCAATGGACGCTCCTAGTGTGCGAGCTTGTTCAGTAGTCTCTCAGCTCGGTCTAGGAATTTTCCCATGGTTCAGACGTTCCATGGTCGCCTAGCTAAATCATTTTTGACTTCAAGTTTTCTTCTAGTTGTGTCGCCATCGAATCTGGATGTCATGTAGTTCATTATTTCCTTACTGGTCTTACATGTAAGGATTAATCCCACATACTCATCATCCATAGCGCACGTAATAATTGCTTGTGCTTCGCCACCTTCTTCCACTCAGTGTAATCTACTGATCTTTCCGCTCCTGGTGGGTCATTCTCGATTATTTCTGTCAACCTTTCCGGCGAGTTATTAGCATTTAATCGAAATTTCCAAGTAATAAAGTTTTTTCCGTTGAACAATGGCACATTAACTTTATTGCTCATTATTCTTTCTTAACTTTATTTTAAGTTTATTATGATTATTTTCAAAAAAATATTTGACTTAACCAATATTGTGTAATATTGATTCGAATTTTATCTTAATCTTTCAATTCCTTCTGCGTCTAAGGCCCATAACCCTTTGTTGTTCCCAGTGGATATAAATTTACATTACACTTAAAAGGATAATAAATACATTCTTTGATGGTCAAAACACGACTGAATGTATATTTCAATTACATGACAAATTATGCTAATTATGTCAATTATGTTTTAAAATTTATTCCAACAGTTACTTTCCACTGTGACTTTTTTCTTTTATAAGTTACACTTTCCACTGTGACTTTTTCTCCCTTGGGAGTGAAAAATGCTTCTTTAATCCCTAAATACTAGTCAATAAACTTTACATTATACACCGTCTGGAGATAAACAAAGTTTATAAGTAAATATTACATTATTTTTCAACTATTTTGTTTTAAACCAAAAAAAATGAATTGGGAACTGTATGTAAAACCTATGGGAACTGTCTCACTCCCAGACCCCTTATCACTGTGTTAATCGGTTCTGTACTCTCTCTAATAGTATAGTCTCTTTGGCAGTCTATTAACTGTCCTGCAATGCGCATGCTCATTAAAACTTTCGATTTATTTAATAGATGGCGCTAGTTGTGTTGATTTCATATTTATTTATTCTTTTTTTCAGTATATAACCAGCTATGAGGAAGCCATTTATATCAGGGTGTTTATTTCTACTACTGCTAGCCACAACTACTCAATCAATAGATAATGTAAGTAGAAGAATTTGTTTTTATTTTATAAGCAGGCTTATTAGTGTAGTGGTTAAGGCTTTAGTCTTTTAACTCAGAGGTTATAGGTTCGAATCCCATTGAGGTTGAATATTTCAAAACAGGTGGCTTTATCCCCCCTTCCCCCCTTAGGATCGCCTATGGCTGACATTAAGCGTGTTAGATCGTAAAATTGGAAAACACAAACTTTATAAGCTTCTCCAATACTTTTAAACTCTATACGGAAAAGTTGCTCCATGCATTGCTCATCTATTTTCCTTAAAAACGGTGGTAACACTTCAAATTCAAATACTTTATTAAGCAAAATAAGCAAAAAATTTTACATGCCAAGTCAAAACTTAATTTTTTAGAAATACAAAATTAAAGAAGTTAACACCTTTCAATACATTTAAATTTTTCAATAAAAATATAATTTAAATTATAATATTCCTTCTCCATTAGATATCTGTTAATTACTTTCTTAAATTTAACAAAATTCATATTTTTAAAAATTTTTTTTTTTGGACTTATAAAAAAATATATAAATAGAAACAGGTTAATTTACACAAAAGTCCTTTATTGTTTAATTATATTATAATAAACTAAGCTTTGACTAAAAATTAGTCATCATCAGAGTTTAAAAAAATATAAATAAAAATTCAATTTTACAAACCTACTTCATATTGCACCTTGGTATGGTTTGGTAAGCTATGTTAAAAAAACCGTTAAAAACTGTTACATTGAATCCTGCAAATGAACCTAATTGGCAAAAAAGGAAAGTTAAAGAAATGATAAAATATAGTCAAATTTGATAATAATGTTAATTTTAAAAAAGATGTAGAAAAATTAAGCTCCATTTACGCAAATTTAATTAGGAACTCTTAAATTTTAAAAATCTTAATTTAGTTTAAAATATTGTTTTTTCAACTAAAATTATTGGTAACACTGATTTTTTTAAATTCTTCAATGTAACAGTTTTTAACGGTTTTTTAAACATAGCTTACCAAACCATACCAAGGTGCAATATGAAGTAGTTTGTAAAATTGTATTTTATTTTATATTTTATATTTTTTAACTCTGATGATGACTAATTTTTAGTCGAAAGCTTAGTTATTATATATTAAACAATAAAGGACTTTTGTGTAATTAACCTGTTTTTATTCATATTTTTTATATTTACAGGTAATAAATTATAAAACATTATACACTTGTAGTAAGCTCCTCGCTTATATAAAGTGGTTTTGTGCTTTCTTAAATTCTTAAAACTAAATTATTTCTTGAGGTTCTTGAATTAATAAAATCATTAAAATAATTAGGGTTCTTCTTCACAAAAAGTAAAAAATTTAAAATGAATAGAGAAGGTAAAGTTAAAAGTTAGTTATTTTTAAAATGGCCCACACAACTCTCAAGTGGTTTCAAACCAAACATGACTCTAATTAGTCTCTTCTGGTACACGAAGACTTGATTTATATTCGACTGAGTTGCCCTGTAAATGAGACCATAAGACGTTTTGCTAAAAATTATGCCATAACTTTGAAATAATACATCGTTAGACACAATAGGTTTAAGCTTACGGAATAAGAAAGATGATTTGCTTAAATAGCTGCATACGTAATCAACATAAATGGTTCATTTAAGTTGTCTATCAATAGAAAAGCCTACAAATTTTAGAGTTAGATTGTTCCATATCACATCTACTTATTATATTTAATTTAAGTTGTCTATCAATAGAAAAGCCTATAAATTTTACAGAGTTAGATTGTTCCATATCAACATCTAAATTTATATTTACTTTATTATTATTTAATTTAAGTTGTCTATCAATATAAAAGCCTATAAATTTTACAGAGTTAGATTGTTCCATATCAACATCTAAATTTATATTTACTTATTATTATTAATTTAAGTTGTCTATCAATAAAAAAGCCTATAAAATTTTACAGAGTTAGATTGTTCCATATCAACATCTAAATTTATATTTACTTTATTATTATTTAATTTAAGTTGTCTATCAATAGAAAAGCCTAAAATTTTACAGAGTTAGATTGTTTCCATATCAACATCTAAATTTATATTTACTTTATTATTATTTAATTTAAGTTGTCTATTAATAGAAAAGCCTACAAATTTTACAGAGTTAGATTGTTCCATATCAACATCTAAATTTATATTTACTTTATTATTATTTAATTTAAGTTGTCTATCTATAGAAAAGCCTAAAAATTTTACAGAGTTAGATTGTTCCATATCAACATCTAAATTTATATTTACTTTATTATTATTTACAAAATTTATTAAGCAACTCTTGCGTAAATTAAGTCGTTAATGTCATTTTCTAAGTTAATGTCATTTTCTAAGTTAATGTCACTTCTTTTCTTCTATGCTCCTTGCTTATTAAAACAAACGAAGCGAGTCGCTGCGGAGCGTAACGAATCCGATATTGTAAGAAAAAGTTCAGAGTTACTCCGTAAACGATTTTTTCTAATGCAAGTTCAATCAATCAATCAAATTATAGTTTATTTAAACTAAAAAGTTACAAAGATATGAGGGCAACTTTTGACAATCAATTAAAACTTAGTTATAATAGTTTCTAACAGAGGTTTAATAGAAAATAAGATTAAGTGCCTGAGAAAAGATAAGTTTTGCTTTTTGAAAATAAAAATAAACAGTATAACTCATGGAAAAAGAAAGTAAAAAGAAAAAAGTACTAAATTTGTAAATAAAAAAAGGGAAATAATTTTATAACTGATGACTCAATTGACAATAGGAGGCCTACATGCAACAAAACCTATCCCCCCCTAACCATCCAGCCAACACTGCACATATACATACACACCTGCACACACATTGTATTTAATGTAAATCTGATAATATATAATTTATTATATATTATACTACTACCATACCGGACCCGGCACCACACACATGCACGACACACACCACACCAATGCCTGCATCGCGCGTATGTGAGATGCAAAGTTAACTTTGCATCTCACACACATATGATGCAGCATAGTAGTGTTGAATACAACTCTATAATTATCTCATATGGAACTAGGCTATAAAATATTTAATTTAGACTATATTCATACGTAAATTACTATATGGGTCGTTTTCATTTCCAAGTTCCATTTGATGTCTTCGCACTTTAAAGACGTATATCTCGAGATATTCAAAACATTTTAAAATTCTCTCTTCGCTGTTGCATTCATCTCAATGCATAGAGTTACAATATATATGCTAATTATCAAAATTATGTATTTATATATTTTTAAAAATAGTTAAAAATAAAAAAAAAATGACTGTCATGGTCTTCTTGGCATTTGAGAAAAAAGACAGACTGTCTACAGACTCATGAATGTCACATTGTTTATAGACTCATGAATGTTATCTACAGACTCATGAATGTCACATTGTATTTTATTTGTCAAATAATTTACTTTTCTCCTCATATTAACAAAAATATTAACTGTCCACCAATTGTCATATTGTACTATTAAATAACTTTGTAAATTAATTCCTTAAATTTTTTTACAAATTAGTCATTAAATTATCTACTTTTTTGTGACATTCATGAGTTTTTTTAAGATATGTAACCTGAATTGGTATAAAAATATTTTATTCACTTAATTGTTATTCAGTCATAACATTTGTGTCACACTAGAGAGCTTTGCTGTAAAATAAAATTAAAAAAAAAGAAAATAGAACAGGTGAAATAGACGTGACATTCAGGAGTGGACATTGCTGTTTTGGTGACAAAAGTGTTGCTCAGCAAATACCTAGCAACAAAGTTGACTAATATTGAGGTGATTCATGCATTAGAATGTTCAAGTAATGACATGGTCTAAAAATTGGCTTGATTCCTTGAAGTTGAAAATTTGTGTAAGAGAGATTTTGAAAACACCAAATGTAACTTTTAAATGAAAACGACCTATATAATAGTAATACTATATAATTCTAATGCAAGTTACAACTATTCTCTCACTAGGAAAACTAGGAAGCAAAACACTAAGTATTAGATAATTATAATTCCTAGTTACTGGAATGCAATTAAATACATTTAAAAGCAAATTAACGACTCTAATAAATAAAACATTGTTTGGAATATATTATTTTTAATTTAATAGATAATATATATTTATAAAGTTCGAGTTGATTTTTCATTCAATTGTTTGTTTTTTTTTTTTTATTTATAAATAATTTTTTAAATAGTTTTTTCTATAGATAAATAATTGTGGCGCCTTGTTTGTAATTTATAAATGACTTTTTGAATATAATTTAAAAAAAAATGGTAATTTTTAGTTTTAAATTCTTTGTGTATTGGATAAATATTAGTGGTGCTATAATGTTATATAATTACTATATTATAATGGCTGTCATAATTTGCGATTCAAAGATTGTGGTATGCACTCTCTAGTAATGTATCTCCATGACTGAAACGTGTTTTATGCCTCTCAATGTATTGAGATAGTGTATGCTGCCTCTAGTAATATATCTCTATAGTTTCAAGCCCCTCAATGTATTAGGATGAGGTATACCCCTCTAGTAATATATCTATTGGTTTCAAATCTCAATATATTAAGATAAGGTATACCCCTCTAGTAATATATCTCTATGGTTTCAAGCCTCTCAATGTATTAAGATAAGGTATACCCCCCCCCCCTAGTAATAATTTCTCTATGGTTTCAAGCCTCTCAATGTATTAGGATGAGGTATACCCCCTCTAGTAATATTTCTCTATGGTTTCAAGCCTCTCAATGTATTAGGAATAGGTATACCTCTAGTATAATATCTCTATGGTTCAAGCCTCTCAATGTTTAGGATGAGTATACCCCCTCTAGGTATAATATCTCTATGGTTTCAAGCCTCTCAATGTATTAGGATGAGGTATACCCCTAGTAATATATCTCTATGGTTTCAAGCCTCTCCATATATTAAATAATAAAATAAAAATAATAACGCTGTAATTCAGACCAGGACGTTAACCTTTATTTTTAGCTTACTTTTGAATTTTTCTAAGATAAGGCAAATAATAAAAACCTCTTTATGAAATAATTTCACATACTTTTATTTTTATATCTTGTGATAAAGTCATTTACAGCTATTTATACAAACATGCTTCATATTTATTTTAAATAGAGCAATATTACTTTAAAATGTGAAGTTATTACATCTAAAATAAATATTATACAGAAATATAACGTCTAGAATATTAAACTAAACAATATTAAATCACCTTAAACCAATCATATCCCAGCAAAGGATTGCTGATTGTTTGTTTTGACAAACCATTAGAATTGATGTATTATATAAACAAACAACTTTTAGGTTAACTTCCGTGACGTATTTTACCAATCATATCCCAGCATTGGTTTGCTGTTTGTTTGTTTTGACAAACATTAGAATGATGTATTATATAAACAAACAACTTTTAGGTTAACTTCCGTGACGTATTTATCAATCATATCCCAGCAAAGGATTGCTGTATTGTTGTTTTGATCCATTAGGAATGATTATTATATAAACAAACAACTTTTAGGTTAACTTCCGTGACGTATTTAATCAATCATATCCCAGCAAAGGTTTGCTTTTGTTTGTTTTGACAAACATTAGAATTGATGTATTATATAAAACAAACAACTTTTAGGTTAACTTCCGTGACGTATTTATATCACTATCCCAGCAAGGTTGCTGTTTGTTGTTTTGACAAACCATTAGAATTGATGTATTATATAAACATTTTAGGTTACTTCGTGACTATTTATATCCAATCAGTCCCAGCAAAGGATTGCTGTTGTTTGTTTTGACCAAACCATTAGAATTGATGTAATTATGTAACAAACAACTTTAGGTTAACTTCCGTGACGTATTTATACCAATCATATCCCACAGGTTGCTGTTTGTTTGTTTTGACAAACCATTAGAATTGATGTATTATCAAACACCTTTAGGTTAACTTCCGTGACGTATTTATACCAATCATATCCAGCATACAAACCATTAGAATTGATGTATTATATAAACAAACAACTTTTAGGTTAACTTCCGTGACGTATTTATTACCAATCATATCCCAGCATTGGTTGCTTGTGTTTGTTTTGACAAACATTAGAATTGATGATTATTAAACAAACAACCTTTAGGTTAACTTCCGTCGTATTTATTCCAATCATATCCAGCATTGTTGCTGTTTGTTTGTTTTGCCAAACATTAGAATTGATGTATATATAAACAAACAACTTTTAGGTTAACTTCCGTGACGTATTTATATCAATCATATCCCAGCAAAGGATTGCTGTTTGTTTGTTTTGACAAACCATTAGAATTGATGTATTATATAAACAAACAACTTTTAGGTTAACTTCCGTGAGTATTTATCAATCATATCCAGCAAAGGATTGCTGTTTGTTTGTTTTGACAAACCATTAGAATTGATGTATTATATAAACAACAACTTTGAGGATAACTTCCGGACGTATTTATACCAATCATATCCCAGCAAAGGATTGCTGTTTTTCGTTTTGACAAACCATTAGAATTGATGTATTATATAAACAAACAACTTTTAGGTTAACTTCCGTGACGTATTTATACCAATCATATCCCAGCATTGGTTTGCTGTTTGTTTGTTTTGACAAACCATTAGAATTGATGTATTATGTAAACAAACAACCTTTAGGTTAACTTCCGTGACGTTATTAACCAATCATATCCCAGCATTGGTTTGCTGTTTGTTGTTTTGCCAAACCATTAGAATTGATGTATTATATAAACAAAAACTTTTAGGTTAACTTCCGTGACGTATTTATATCAATCATATCCCAGCAAAGGATTGCTGTTTGTTTGTTTTGCCAAACCATTAGAATTGATGTATTATATAAACAAACAACTTTTAGGTTAACTTCCGTGACGTATTTATATCAATCATATCCCAGCAAAGGATTGCTGTTTGTTTGTTTTGACAAACCATTAGAATTGATGTATTATATAAACAAACAACTTTGAGGATAACTTCCGTGACGTATTTATACCAATCATATCCCAGCAAAGGATTGCTGTTTGCTCGTTTTGACAAACCATTAGAATGATTATATATATAAACAAACAACTTTTTAGGTTAACTTCCGTGACGTATTTATACCAATCATATCCCAGCATGGTTTGCTGTTTGTTTGTTTGACAAACCATTAGAAATTGATGTATTATATAAACAAACAACCTTTAGGTTAACTTCGTGACGTATTTATACCAATCATATCCCAGCAAAGGATTGCTGTTTGTTTGTTTTGACAAACCATTAGAATTGATGTATTATGTAAACAAACAACCTTTAGGTTAACTTCCGTGACGTATTTATACCAATCATATCCCAGCATTGGTTTGCTGTTTGTTTGTTTTGACAAACCATTAGAATTGATGTATTGTATAAACAAACAACCTTTAGGTTAACTTCCGTGACGTATTTATACCAATCATATCCCAGCATTGGTTTGCTGTTTGTTTGTTTTGACAAACCATTAGAATTGATGTATTATGTAAACAACAACCTTAGGTTAACTTCCGTGACGTATTATACCAATCATATCCCAGCATATCAATCACGTATTGCAAAGGTTTGCTGTTTGTTTGTTTTGACAAACCATTAGAATTGATGTATTATATAAACAAACAACTTTTAGGTTAACTTCCGTGACGTATTTATATCAATCATATCCCAGCAAAGGATTGCTGTTTGTTTGTTTTGACAAACCATTAGAATTGATGTATTATATAAACAAAAACTTTAGGATAACTTCCGTGACGTATTTATACCAATCATATCCCAGCAAAGGATTGGTGTTTGTTCCTTTTGACAAACCATTAGAATTGATGTATTATATAAACAAACAACTTTTAGGTTAACTTCCGTGACGTATTTATACCAATCATATCCCAGCATTGGTTGCTGTTTGTTTGTTTGACAAACCATTAGAATTGATGTATTATATAAACAAACACTTTTAGGTTAACTTCCGTGACGTATTTATACCAATCATATTCCAGCATTGGTTTGCTGTTTGTTTGTTTTGACAAACCATTAAAATTGATGTATTATGTAAACAAACAACCTTTAGGTTAACTTCCGTGACGTATTTATACTAATCATATCCCAGCATGGTTTGCTGTTTGTTGTTTTGACAAACCATTAGAATTGATGTATTATGTAAACAAACAACCTTTAGGTTAACTTCCGTGACGTATTTATACCAATCATATCCCAGCATTGGTTTGCTGTTTGTTTGTTTTGACAAACCATTAGAATTGATGTATTATGTAAACAAACAACCTTTAGGTTAACTTCCGTGACGTATTTATACCAATCATATTCCAGCATTGGTTTGCTGTTTGTTTGTTTTGACAAACCATTAGAATTGATGTATTATGTAAACAAACAACCTTTAGGTTAACTTCCATGACGTATTTATACCAATCTTTTTCCAGCAAAGGTTTGCTGTTTGTTGGTTTTGACAAACCATTAGAATTGATGTATTGTATAAACAAACAACCTTTAGGTTAACTTCCGTGACGTATTTATACCAATCATATCCCAGCATTGGTTTACTGTTTAGAATAATACTATAAATAGAAGGAGCACAGGACCGTAAACACAATGTAATTCCAATGGTAACACGCAAGCCGGTTGACTGGTGACTTAAGTAATGCTGCCAACCTGACAACAAAACATTATTGTCAATATTTGTCATAATTATCTATTAATGAAGAATGATCGTAAAGAACATATATCAAAAACTTAAAACACCTGCTGAGTATTTAATAAAACTGTTTTTAGATGGCAAAAGGGTGGCGGAATACAAGAATCTACATTTAGTTGACAAGGACTACTTTTTATATATAATTTTAATAAATACGTTAAACTACAATTTAAAATGCTTTAAATATTGTAATGCACCGATATTTATACTAGTATTTTATGAATAATCAATCATTAATTAATAATAGAACATAATAATTCAGCAACCGGAAGTATTGCGAACTTTTTTTTAGAAAATTGTATATTGTTAGGGTGGCAGTATTACTTAAGTGCACCAGTGAACCGCCTTTTGTGTTATCAGTAGTGCTCCTTCTATGTATAGTATTATTCTAAGAAAGTAATACTCACCTAATGTTATCAGTGTTGCCAATAAAATTAAATAAAAAACCTAAATCCGAAAAGACGCATGCAGTGTTATTCTAATTTTAGCTATTGTTTTTTTTTTTGAGCCAGATTTCAGCTGATCGGGCAGGTCTGAATTTTTTTACATGTGTCAGTATAGGAGTTTCCCTACTTGGTTTATATATTACTTTAGTTTTGACTAACCATTAGAATTGATGTATTATATAAACATACAAATTTTTAGTTAACTTACGAATCTATAATTTGTATTTATGTTTAACAATTGCTTGTTATGGTCTAGAACTAACCAATATTATTGCTTTATGAAGCAAACAAATAATTATTTTCACGAGTCTAAAAAATAGATCTGCATAATAATTTTTTTTTTCAATAAATATCTTTATAAGAAAAATAAACATTTTCTACACGAAATTTACATGTTTTTAAATAAATCAGATTCTTGTAATATCCCTAAAATGTAATAATACCTATGATCTAACCTTAAACACCTTCTAATTCACCATAAAAACACTCGACAATAATAAAGAACATGCTATAAAAATTCTATTAACTATCTTAACATACTAATCTTATAAAAAATGTTCCAAAATAGTCTATGAAATGGTTAAAAAATTCAACAGATAAAAAGAAATGTTGAACATACAAACAGAAATTTCGAAAGATATGTAAATTAGGAGGCGCAGCCGTGTTTTAACCAGGCGCTTAAAAAATTTTAAAAACATATACTTAATTATTTAACATTTTTCTGATTGACTGATTAATTTTGTTTGTTATTATTTAATTTATTTTTACTACTGTTATAGTAATTGTAAAAGCTTATTTAGTTGTTTTATAGCTATTTGTATTTAGATGATATTGGTTGACATATATAAAAATTGATGAAATAAGAAATGTTTAAGAACTAAAGATGAAATGAACAATATAGGACCAAAGATTATGCCTTGTGGAACACCGACGGTTTCTTTAATGTGTCACATCTTATGAATAAGTGGTTCATTTTTTATTTTCTCATTAGTTGATTTATGAGGAAGCATTGTGATACAGCACTGGTACTAGAGGAACTTTTATTGATTATTTACATAGAGATATTATTACTAGAGGGGCCAAAATTGGTTGAATTTTGAAACACTGACAAATTAACCTGACCACCTTCGCTTATAATATAATCAAATTATGAGTACAAAATTACAATAACTTATATAGTAGTACGTTAAAAATACAAATCAAAACACAAACAAGGTATAGGAAGCCGAAAACAATAGATCTATTATTGCCTTAACTCACTCTTGAAGGAGGTTTTAATGAGGTTACACAGAGCCCCTGAGAGCCCTAATACGATGTTTCAGGCCTTTCAATGTATTGAGATAAGCTATGCCCCCTCTAGTATATATATATCTATGATTATTTATATATTCATTCATTGAATGTACTTTTTTTCAAAATTGAGCCCTCTGCAGATAATTAATTATATATAGAGTGCTTATTAGTTAAAAGAACTGCCGTACAGGCAATTTTTAATAATCCTGTTAGTTTTTTTTTATTTTAAATTAGACGTATTGGCAAAACTGGGATTAAATAAAGAGTGACAACGAACTATATTAAGTTGGCAATAATCGGAATTACGATTATACACGAAAGATTTAATCCTGCTTTTATTGGTTTTAGTTTTAGAATTAAGTCTCTCGTCATGCTCGATGCTGTCGAGGCATGTAGCGCAGATATAATTCAAGACTCGTGTTTTGCCGTTTGCCCCGAATTTTCGTACCCCTGTGGTATGCGTCTTTTTTGGTTTAGGTTATTTTAGGCTATTAGGCTGCATTTAACAACTGGCATATCCTGATCAGCTTTGAATCACCAAGTTTAGAAGATACTGTTTTTACTTTCTCCTCATTTATACCGTAGGTATATAGGAAAAGTATTGTTTGCAAAAATGCCAAGACCGGGATGTCACCGGAATTATCCGTTTCAGGTGTTTTAAAGCATCCTCAGTGGTTTTCACAAAGTTGTCTGTGTGTGTGTGTCTGTTATCATCGTAGTGCCCAGTGTATTTATGCTAAAAAGTTGAAACTTCGTACAAAAATCAGTCTATCCATGTTGTTGTGCTGTTTAGAAAATATTTTTGATGACGTCATTAATGACTCATAATGACGCAATAATGACTTAGAAAAAAATGTCGAAAAAAATGATGCGATCCAATTGAGATTTAGCTCGCATGTAGCCATGTATAAGACCAAAATATGTGCTAAGTTTCATCTCATTATCAGCATTAGTTCAATTTTTAACGAATGACTTCTATACGTTTTTTAAAAAAATTGTAAAATTATGCTATTAAGTTGAAATTTGGTTCAAGAATATACCTTTACGTTATAAGTACACTAAGTTTCGTTTTAATGCAACTAGGATATCCATGAATTTTGGAGGATCATAAAAGTTTAGAAGCATCGAGCGTGCCGGGATGAGTGACTGTGGAATAGAACGGATGTATTTACTATCTGAGGACGAGCGAAATTGTAAAAAATCGGAAAATTATGCTATTAAGTTGAAATTTGGTTCAAGAATATACCTTTACGTTATAAGTACACTAAGTTTCGTTTTAATGCAACTAGGATATCCATGAATTTTGGAGGATCATAAAAGTTTAGAAGGATCGAGCGTGTCGGGATGGGTGACTGTGGAATAGAACGGATGTATTTACTATCTGAGGACGAGCGAAGCAAGTCCTAAGCAGGGAGGATGAGCGTAGCGAACCCGTTGTGATAAGGACAATTTTCGAGGTACCTCGATTTTTTAAGTTTCAATGCAAAAGTTAGAAATAATGTATTTAATTGTTAAAAGGATGTTCATATGAAAGTATTACACAAAATGAACGTGCTTAATCTAACTTAACACATAACGCAGGTACTTACTTGGTACTTGATAACTTAGCAAACAACTAAGTATCTTATATTCCAGGAATTTTATTACTTGAACAAATAGAATCTTGTAAGTTTTCCTAGGAAACGTTTTGTAGCGAACTTTCTTTAAAATCATAAATACACAGCCGCTCTACTGAATCGCTTTAATAACAAACAACCGGGGTTCAACCTCATTGGGGTCATCAGCCGGTGGGACTAATAGTCCAAGAACCGGACTTGAAAAAATGTGACATATTTTGTACTACTTCAAAGCATATATTTCTGGATATATAGTCGGCCCTTCTAGAGCGGAGCCCTTCATATGATTGCGCATGCTCAAAAATTTATAAAATCATGCAAACTTCAGTTTTTTTTAAATAAGTGGTTCCCTGTGGGTCGTGTGCAAAACATGAAAAGAACATTTTTTAAAGCTTATAATATGTTCTATAAAACGAGTGTTAAATCATCAAAATCGGATAACTACAACCAAAGTTATGGCTCTTTCAAAGACACCTTTAGCGCTTAGCGCTTAGCACTGAAGATGCTCTTGCTGATTTTATTTCATACCTAATAAAACATTTAGATAACGACAGAAAAGTAATAGCTGTTCTCATAGATCTAGCCAAAGCTTTTGACAGTATAGGACATAAAAAATTATTATTAAAGCTAAAAAAGATTGGTATATCAGAGACAATGTTATCATGGTTTGAAAGTTACTTAACCAAAAGAACATATAGGGTAAAACTAAATGGAATAATTGGAGATGAGTTCACCTCAGAATACTCAATACCGCAAGGAACGGTGATTTCATGTTTAATGTTCAACATATACATAAATGACATGTTCAAACTACCTGTAAAAAACCGTATCCAAGCATATTGTGATGATTCTATGATCCTTAGTGAGGCTAAAAGCTGGCATCAGCTTAAACATGAAGTTGAAAAAGATCTATCTATTATAAAGGATTGGTTTGACAGACATTCCCTGACAATGAACATAAAGAAAACAAACTTCATAACATTCTCTCTTAACCAATCAGGACAACCCATAAAACAGTATAGCGTCTCTTTACATAGCCTTACATGTATCTATGCTGATAATATCCATGATACTACAGATTTGTGTAACTGTCCTACACTAGAGAGAACAGACCAAGCAAAGTATCTTGGAGTTATCATAGACAAACATCTTAGCTGGAAACCACACATCTCTAACTTAAATAATAAACTAAGAAAAGTGAGATATCTTTTTAAAAATTAAAAACATATCTACAGGTGAACCAGCTGAGATCTTTGTACTATGGCATGGTGGACTCAATAATCAGATATGGACTCATAGCTTGGGGGTCAAGTACACATACAACACTCAACACAAATACACATACAACAAAAAGCAATAGTTAGAATTATATTAAAGAAACCGCGAAGGCACAAGTCTAAACCACTTTTTAAAATTCTGTCTGTACTTAACGTATTTCAGCTTTATGATTATCTTTGTATTGTAAGAATTAAACAAAATAAACATGATTTGGTAAAAATCAATCATGGCAAAGCCACTAGGGCAGAATCTAAAAATCTCTATGGAATTCCTAGATGTAGAACTTCAGCTAAACAAAGACACTGGCTCTACCAGGGTGCTTTGTTGTATAATAATTTATCACAAGAAATATTATCCTGTAAAATAAACAAATTTAAAAAGATAATCAAATCTGAGATAATAAGTCAAAATTAAGATTACTATAAAGTACAACACTTCGTTTTTAATATTGATTTGTTCATATATTTATTTATTTATTTTATTTTTTTCTCTGCTTTTAATTTTAATATTATTATGATATTATCATTATAAGTGGAAATATTATTTTTATTATATCATCAATTATTTTTATTAAAATTATGATTGTAGTTATAATTATTATTTCAGTGATGCCTAATTTTTATTATTATTTTATTTATCGTATATATTTAATAAAATCTAACTAATAAAAATAATTTATAAAAATAGTCAAAAAAATAATCTTAAATTATTTTTGTTAGTTAACATTAAAAAGAAATTAACAGCATAAATTATTGATGCAACATATAAGGTTTCATAATAAAAAATAAAATTTTACCAATATGTTGCTTATGAAAATATAAGTTATAATTTTGAACATTATGATTTGAACAGTACTATATATATTGCCAACCCTCCTACAGCGCAAGTTTTTTTTAACTTTAAAGTAGGAGGTAATCCTTAGCAATTGCTATTAATTTCTTTTTGAAAAATTACAATAATCTACACACATATGAAGTAATAAATTAATTAATATACATGTATAATAATTATTGTAATTTACAATTAAATAAAGGATAATTTTGGAAAAAAAAAAAAAAAAAAACCTAAAAACGGCTAATTTATGTAGTTAGCTAATTTCTTTGAAAAAATAATGACTTTTTGTGCATTTTTTGGTCGTTTCACAAATGTCATAACAATCAAATTTTGCTTGTTAAATTCTTTCACTTGTAATATGATATATGTATTTTGCTTGTTAAATTCTTTCACTTGTAATATGATATATGTATTTTGCTTGTTACATTCCTTCACTTGTAATATGATATATGTATTTTGCTTGTTAAATTCTTTCACTTGTAATATGATATAATATGTATTTTGTTGTTAAATTCTTTCACTTGTAATATGCTATATGTATTTCGCTTGTAACATTCCTTCACTTGTAATATGATATATGTATTTTGCTTGTTACATTCCTTCACTTGTTATAGGATATATGTATTTTTTTTTGTTACATTCCTCTACTTTTTAGCGAATTTCCTTTGGAAATTCGGCTAATGGGATAGGCGTCATGGCGGAATTCGAACCTCGGACCACGACACAAATCCGTTTCAGAGGTCCCTAATGACGAAAAATACATTTTGCGAGACTTTATATATATATATATATATATATATATATATGTATATATATATATATAATATATATATATATATATATATATATATATATATATATATATATATGTATTTCTAGACACTTTCTTGTAAACACTCTATCTTTCGAACGGATTAATATTTTTTAACCAAACTTGGTACAAAAATCAACCTTCAAGAGGACACAAACCCTATTGAAAACCAGGTTTTTGTGACGTCATTAACCCGGTTTGCTGAGTCAGCGAAATTTTCAAAAAATCGGCAAAATTCAGGGTTAATATCTTTTGCCACGAAAAAGGTCAATAATTATGTTTTTTGAGACGCTGAATCGAATGAAACTGGTCCGAAGTCGATACGACCACTCTAAGTGACCTAAAAATCGAAAAAACCATTGTAAATTACCAAAACCAAAATTTAGGTCGATAAAATAAATTTCGAGTAGGGTGTCGTTTTCTATGTAATTTTGGGCGCTGAATCGAATGAAACCGGTCCGAAGACGATACGACCACTTTAAGTTACCAAAAAGTCGAAAAAACCACAAAAAATATAGAAAACCAACATTACGGTCGTTAAAAAATTAAATTTCGAGTAGGGTGTCGTTTTCAATGTTTTTTGGGCCTCTGAGTTGAATGGCAGTGGTCCGGAGTCAATACGACCACTCAAACTCAGAGTACCTGGGTTCACATCCTGGAAGGGTCGATAATTTTTTATCGTTTTTTTTTTACTAAATATAAGTTTACAACTAGAAAATAATTCTGGCGCGGTGGTCCGCATGTCGGGCGAATTTCCTTTGGATGCGAGCTCTCAAACCCAGAGTACCTGGGTTCAAATCCTAGTAGGGACTATAATTTTTTATCGTTTTTTTACCTAATATAAGTTTACAACTAAAAATAATTCTGGCGCGGTGGTCCGCATGTCGGGCGAATTTCCTTTGGATGCGTGTTTCCGTGCTTTTTACATTATATAAGTTTACAACTAGTAAATAAATAATTCCGGCGCGGTGGTCCGCTGTCGGGCGAATTTCATTTAGAATGCGTGTTTCCGTGCTTTTTACTTTATATAAGTTTACAACTAGTAAATAAATAATTCCGGCGCGGTAGTCCGCTGTCGGGCGAATTTCATTAAGAATGCGTGTTTCCGTGCTAAACAACCCATTTCTTGCTTATGCAAGAACCATGCCCATTGCGTGGTTCCGGTTCATGCTTTAGAACCTAGGAAATGCGCTAAAACCTTTAAAGATAACTGACAGCTTAAAGATAAGTAACTTATCTTTAAACTAGTGCAAATAATAGTGCGTACTTCTAATTTTAGAGGCATAGTTTTGTACAACAACTGGATGATTATGCGCATTTCCTTTGGAAAATACAGACAAAATGAGTTACGAGCAGTGCTTGACAATTGAGTAACTGCTTAGGTTCTAAAGCATGAACCGGAACCACGCAATGGGCATGGTTCTTGCATAAGCAAGAAATGGGTTGTTTAGCACGGAAACACGCATTCTAAATGAAATTCGCCCGACAGCGGACCACCGCGCCGGAATTATTTATTTACTAGTTGTAAACTTATATAATGTAAAAAGCACGGAAACACGCATCCAAAGGAAATTCGCCTGACATGCGGACCACCGCGCCAAAATTTTATATCATACATGCATTTTGTTTGTTATTTCCCTTAGTATCTCTTGCACAATTACATTGTATTTTAAAAATACTGAAATGGTATTCCACAAGGATTTATTCTAAGGCCTTAACTATTTATCATAAATACAATATATAATAGCTCTAGTGAATTCTCTTCTCAACTAATTTAAGCGGCGGAACAGCTACTTTATTTTGCAGCGGTGCGACCCCAGTTCGAAACCTGACGGAGTGAACATATTCTAGAACGTGTGTTAAATGCTTTTTATCATTATTAGTTTGTGTTTGTGAGTCTGAAGAAACGTCTGGGAGCCCTTCTTATGAAATACGGTAAATCACTTCCCTTAACCTGAGTTTAAAGTTATAATCATACTTTTTATTTGACGTTTCGTTAGTTTAATACCATTAAAGGTTATGTTTTCATTAATTAATCCCAGTTTAAATTTAAACTGAAATTGTCGTTCTGTTTGATTTAAAATACAATTTAATTGGTCACTTTGAAAGATAACTATTGACATACTTAGCTGTCAAGTTCTTTAAAGTTTTCGACGGAGCGAACACATGTTTGTGAGATTCGACGTATATACCAGATACAGTCATGTACCTGCTATATCCAAGTCTGGACCGAAATCATACCGTTAAAGAAGCAAAATAACCTTCTTTACGCTAAGAAGGGGGGAGCTTAGCTAGAAGAAAATGTACTTAAAATTAATAGAAATAAGTACAGTTTTTGCTTTGTTCCTGTTATGACAATTATGAATTTTCTAATTAATATCAAAAGTCGGGTAAAGGGTTCCTCGGAACTTTTCCTTATAACATTGGATTCGCTACGCTCATCCTCCCTATTTCGGACTAGCTTCGCTCGTCATCAGAATAAACAAATTTAAAAAAATTATACTACAGCACGTCTTCGGATTTGCTTGTCCTTAGGTAGTAAATACGTTCGTTTCATTTTTACCGGTCACCTATTCAGGGACTGACTATGCTTAATGCTGCTTAACTTTTATTAACCAACAAAAATCATAGATACACTTGTCGAGTTGAAATGATACTTGGTGTACTTATTTATTACGTAATGATATAAAATTGTACTGAATTTCAACTAAATTGCATTTTTTCATTTTTTTTAAAAAACGTTCACAAGTCATTAAAAATGTGAACTAATGCTGATAATGAGATGTAACTTGACACATATGTTAGCCTTATACATGGTCACATGCGTGCCAAATCTCAATCCGATCCCATTATTTTGCATCCCAGGTTCCGCTCTCAGTTCATGGAAGATTATTGTTCAAATAATTTTTTGCCAAGTTTAGATTAAATTTCGACCGTAATGGTTGCCTCTATCACCCGAAGTAGTTCCCGGAGGGTTTTTCCCTGATAGGCCGCAAAGCTCTAAACGGGGATTATTACTATTATATTATATGCTTGTAAATAAAAGGGAATTTATTTATGTACATTTAAAGGGAAATTCGCTGAATTTCAAGCGCGAATCTAATTGGGATCTTAAATGACCCCAATTAGTTGGGATCATTGAGAGGGAAGTGGTTTTTTTAGAGGATGAAATATATATATATATATATATATATATATATATATATATATATATATATATATATATATATATATATATAACTTACAAATGAATCAGGATAAGGCTTATAAAAACACACTCACTTCTCTCGTGCCAACGTTTCGAGCATGGACATGCTCTTCATCAGGGCAACCTGAAGACAATTTAATAAACAAAAACAATTGAGACAAGAAAATAACAAAAAGTATAATCAATAACTCAAAGCTAAAGTAAATGAAATACAATGCAAGAAAAAACCAGCACTTATATGCTTAACATAGTTCTCTATAAGTGCTGGTTTTTTTACTTTGTATTTTATTTACAGCAGCTTTGAGTTATTGATTTTACTTTTAGTTATTTTACTGTCTCTATTGATTTTGTTTATTATATTGTCTTCAGGTTGCCCTGAGGAAGAGCATGTCCATGCTCGAAACGTTGGCAAGAGAGAAGTGAGTGTGTTTTTATAAGCCTTATCCTGATTCGTTCGTAAGTTATATATATATATATATATATATATAATATATATATATATATAATATAATATATATATATATATATATATAAATATATCTATATATATATATATATATATATATATATATATATATATATATATATATATATATATATATATACACATATATATATATGTATATATATATATATCTCTTTTTTTATTTATAAGTTTGGGTATGTATTAGAGTTGCTAATTAAAGAAACAGCAGTATATAAAATTGTAGATGAAATAAGTTGTTTCAAATTTTACCGGAATGTTGTATTGAATTAATCGAAAATAGGACCCTAGTGCAGATTTAGGGGCGTTGTTCTATTTTTTTCTTTTCAATTTTTTATTCCTTTTGTCTATAGAATGGGCTGGATTTTGAGCCCCGCCCTATAACCTCCTTCTGGAGCCCAACCCTTTTACCCTGGGGGCACTCAACCAGGGTTCATAAGGTCGACCCTGTGATACCAAACATTTCCACAATACGACATATTCATGTGACAAAATAAATTGTACACAAATTATCCATCCGTGAGGAACATAAATTGAAACTTAACGTCCTACTAATGTGTCAACTATTCATGTTTTGCAAAACACAGTAGTATCAAATGATATATAAAATATTACATTAATATAAGAAATAAATTATATATAAAAAAATATAATTATTCCTATATCTACACGATTATCCTATGACTATTTTTCATAGAAACTTGTTCTACAGTTTTACTATCAGGTTGTTCATACCTTACCTGGTAAAACTAAGTTTTAGGGTTTGGTCCAATAGATTATTTAAATGTTGAATGATTAGCAGAAGGTAGAGGTAGTTATTGTTTTATTGTCTTGTTTCATCTTAGAAACTTGATCTACAGTTTTACTATCTGGTTGTTCATACCTTACCTGATATAACTTAGGTTTAGGGTTTGGTCCAATAGATTATCTAAATGTTGAATAGTTAGCAGAAGGTAGAAGTAGTTATTGTTTTATTGTCTTGTTCCATCTTAGAAACTTGTTCTACAGTTTTACTATCAGGTTGTTCATACCTTACCTGATATAACTAAGTTTTAGGGTTTGGTCCAATAGATTATTTAAATGTTGAATGATTAGCAGAAGGTAGAGGTAGTTATTGTTTTATTATCTTGTTTCATCTTAGAAACTTGTTCTACAGTTTTACTATCAGGTTGTTCATATCTTACCTGATATAACTAAGTTTTAGGGTATGGTCCAAGCTGGTCTAATAGATTATCTAAATGTTGAATGATTTGCAGAAGGTAGAGGTAGTTATTGTTTTATTGTCTTGTTTCATTTTAGAAACATGTTTTACAGTTTTACTATCAGGTTGTTCATATCTTACCTGATATAACTAAGTTTTAGGGTTTGGTCCAATAGATTATTTAAATGTTGAATGATTAGCAGAAGGTAGAGGTAGTTATTGTTTTATTATCTTGTTTCATCTTAGAAACTTGTTCTACAGTTTTACTATCAGGTTGTTCATATCTTACCTGATATAACTAAGTTTTAGGGTATGGTCCAAGCTGGTCTAATAGATTATCTAAATGTTGAATGATTTGCAGAAGGTAGAGGTAGTTATTGTTTTATTGTCTTGTTTCATTTTAGAAACATGTTTTACAGTTTTACTATCAGGTTGTTCATATCTTACCTGATATAACTAAGTTTAGGGTATGGTCCAAGCTGGTCTAATAGATTATCTAAATGTTAATTGATTTGCAGAAGGTAGTTATTATTTGATTAGTTACCTCGCTTTTAATTGTTATGTTGTAATAAGCAGTGGCGTAGCCAGGGGGGGGGGGGGCTGAGTGGGCTTCAGCCCCCCCCCCCCCCGAAATTAAATCCTGGCTACGCCACTGGTAATAAGAACTATAGAAATTCTAATAATCAAATTGTTCGCTCTTATTGTTTATTTTGAATTTTCATTTTGTTTTTCGTTCGCTTATCGCGTATTATCGAAGACAGAAATATCGTTACTGATTCTTAAACACGAAGTGAGTTTCAATAAGAAAAGCAAGAACGGACAATATAAATCAAAAGCACACATGCTGTTAAACTAAAATGTAACACAAATGTTTCAACATTCGTATGCATAGAGATAAAGATATTATTACTAGAGAGGACCTACAGGTTAAATTTTGAAACATCGAATAAGTAACCACTTAGTAAGTAACCACTTAGTAAGTAACCACTAAACACTTTCGCTTATAAATTTAATCAAATAATTAGTAAAAAATTACAATAACTTATATAGTATACAATACAATACAATAACCATTTATTGCTCGTAAAAAGATTTTTTATGGCCTGGAAAGATGTTTCAAGCCTCATCATGTATTTTGAAAGGCTATGCCCCTTCAAGTAATATATTTCTATGCCTAGAAAGGTTTCAAGCCTCATCATGTATTTTGAAAGGCTGCCCCTTCTAGTAATATATTTCTATGCCTAGAAAGATGTTTCAAGCCTCATCATGTATTTTGAAAGGCTATGCCCCTTCTAGTAATATATTTCTATGCCTGGAAAGATGTTTCAAGCCTCATCATGTATTTTGAAAGGCTATGCCCCTTCTAGTAATATATCTCTATGCCTGGAAAGATGTTTCAAGCCTCTCAATGTATTAAGATAGGGCATGCCCCCTCTAGTTATATATCCCTAGGTCTACAAAGATGTTTCAAGCCTCTCAATGTATTAAGATAGGATGCCCTCTAGTAATATCTCTATGGCTGGAAATGTATTTCAAGCCTCTCAATGTATTTTGATAGGCTATGCCCCCTCTAGTAATATATTTCTATGTCTGGAAAGATGTTTTAAGCATCATCATGTATTAAGATAGGGTATGCCCTCTCTAGTAATATATCTCTATGGCTGGAAAGATGTTTTAAGCATCATCATGTATTAAGATAGGGTATGCCCTCTCTAGTAATATATCTCTATGGCTGGAAATGTATTTCAAGCCTCTCAATGTATTTTGATAGGCTATGCCCCCTCTAGTATATACCTCTATGCTTGTGTATATCTCTTGCCTTATTAATTGTAGTTAACTAATTTTAGGTTTTTCTTTTTAGGTTGTTACCTTTACATGATTAAGCCCAAGTATGGGTGAAATATAGTACCGTAAAACAATGAACAGTCTCATTTGTGCCCTATTATCAATGATCTCTATGTTTGTATGTGTGTAAACGAAATGTTATACAAGGTTAGACCTTCAACAACATTTCTCAAAATAAAGAGTAGTTAAATTTAGTTGTGAGGCATTGACATGAATGAAGGCGATGATAACGTGGCGGCGTCCATAGATACGGCGGCGTCTATAGATAGAGCTGCGTTATCTCCAAGAAACACATTTCTTGGATTTTTACTACTATACTATCTGTAGTATTAATTTTTCCATCTAAAATTGCATAAATATCTAATCTAACCTCATTTTCTGAGTTAAGATACAATAATAATATAGTAGTAATAATATCTCTATGATGTTTAAAAATGCAAGCGGTAGGGTCTCTCTAGTTATAATATCTCTATGATGTGTCAAAATGCAAGCGGTAGGGCCACTCTAGTAATAATATCTCTATGATGTGTCAAAATGCAAGCGGTAGGGCCACTCTAGTAATAATATCTCTATGATGTTTCAAAATGCAAGCAGTAGGGTCTCTCTAGTTATAATAACTCTATGATGTTTCAAAATGCAAGCGGTAGAGCCTCTCTAGCAATAATATCTCTACGATGTTTCAAAATGCAAGCGGTGGGTTCTCTCTAGTAATAATATCTTTATGATGTATCAAAATGCAAGCGGTAGGGTCTCTCTAGTTATAATATCTCTATGATGTGTCAAAATGCAAGCGGTAAGGCCTCTGTAGTTATGATATCTCTATTATGTTTCAAAAATGCAAGCCCTACCCCTTGCATTCAGAAATTGGACACAAATGAGACACCAGGTATTTTTAATTATATATTGCGATATTAGTAATAATAAGATCGGTTCGCCTTTATTTCGCAATAAATAATTAAAAATACCTGGTGTCTCATTTGTGCCCAATTTCTGATAGGACATTCAATTATGGAGACCAGTATTACAAATAATGTTTATGTTTTCATCAAAAAGTGACTAAAATAGAGCTGATTGTGGAAGTGTTAGCTAACTGGTGGAACAAAAGTTCGCTTTATTTTTGAAAATTTGAATAATAATAATTTTACAAGTAACTATGTTGGTAATAAAGCTTTTACGAATAAACAATAAAATCAAGCAAGTAATTAACAGTTAATTCCACGGATATTGGCCTGGGTTGCTGATCTCCTCACCAGAATTATTCTAATGGCAATCCATCACTCTTGTACGGTGGGAGGTAGAAAATCAATAAGAGAATAATAAGACTAATAATAATACATATAAATATTTATAACTTAACAATAAAGAATAAATACATAGGCCATGAACAAAGCGAACTAAGAGATAATAAAAATTGAAATGATGCGTGACTACACATATATTTTCCGGTCGATTATATAGATACATGCATGCGTTTCATTAATTTATGTTGTTTAAGAGTTACATAATTATAAAAACTGCCAAGGGTGGAACTTAACTTTTATATAGCATCAAGGACAATACGTTCTTCTGGAGATCTGTACTACAGGTGTGCTCTTGTCCATATCTGGAGATCTGTACTAGCTAAAGGTGTGCTCTTGTCCATATCTGGAGATCTGTACTAGCTACAGGTGTGCTCTTGTCCATATCTGGAGATCTGTACTATCTAAAGGTGTGCTCTTGTCCATATCTGGAGATCTGTACTAGCTACAGGTGTGCTCTTGTCCATATCTGGAGATCTGTACTAGCTAAAGGTGTGCTCTTGTCCATATCTGGAGATCTGTACTAGCTACAGGTGTGCTCTTGTCCATATCTGGAGATCTTTACTAGCCAGAGGTGTGCTCTGGTCCATATCTGGAGATCTGTACTAGCTACAGGTGTGCTCTTGTCCATATCTGGAGATCTTTACTAGCCAGAGGTGTGCTCTTGTCCATATCTGGAGATCTGTACTAGCTAAAGGTGTGCTCTTGTCCATATCTGGAGATCTGTACTAGCTACAGGTGTGCTCTTGTCCATATCTGGAGATCTTTACTAGCCAGAGGTGTGCTCTTGTCCATATCTGGAGATCTGTACTAGCTACAGGTGTGCTCTTGTCCATATCTGGAGATCTGTACTAGCTACAGGTGTGCTCTTGTCCATATCTGGAGATCTTTACTAGCTACAGGTGTGCTCTTGTCCATATCTGGAGATCTGTACTAGCCAGAGGTGTGCTCTGGACAGTATCTGGAGATTTCCAGATGTATTTGGAAAGCTGTTCTTGTCATTGATGTGGTCTAGCCCATACCTTGAGAATTGATCTAGCCACAGATGCGCTCTGACCCTTATATGGACCACTGAACTAACCAGAAATGTGCACTGACCCATATATGAAGAAATGTGCTAACTAGAAATCCGCACTGGACCATATGATCAGGATAATGTGCTGAGTATGCGTACCAATGCCCCTAAAAGTCCTAACTTCAAAAAGAGATAAAGCACTTTAGGACATTAGAGAAGAAGCTGTTGAAACCCAGCCTTTGGCACTTAATGAGAGAAACAGGTATTTGAAAGCGAGCTAAGTATTTTGAAAATGTTGTTTTTAATAATAATATACGAGAGAAGATAAGCACGGAAATTGACAATCTGTTTTCTTTTTGAAAACGAGTAAAAGTATCACAGAATCGAAAGCTCTTAAACACTAAGTAAACAATCATCTGGAGCCGTGCCAAATTGGCATAGGCATCGGACATCAAACCAATTTGTTTTTTACACTATGCCATCAACTGATTTCATTTGTTGCCTTTTTTGTGAGTCCTTACAAGGTCTTTAATCAAGGCACAGAAGTTCATTCATGGAGAGGGGAACCTCTTATTGGAGTGAGTACCTTAAATATTAAGAGGTATTCTTTTCCAATTCCTAAAAGGACAGGGAGACGTTCCTTAATCAAATAATCGGGTTCGACGTATCTCATAACTTTTTCTCATTACATCGGATTTGCTTCGCTTCACCACATCGGATTCGCTACGCTTCATTCATTGGATTCGCTACGCTTCATTACATCGGATTCGCTTCGCTTCATTACATTGGATTCGCTACGCTTCATTACATTGGATTCGCTATGCTTTATTACATTGGATTCGCTATGCTTTATTACTTTGGATTCGCTGTGCTTCATTACATTAGATTCGCTACGCTTCATTACATCGGATTCGCTACGCTTTATTACATTGGATTCGCTACGCTTCATTACATTGGATTCGCTTGGCTTCACCACTTCGGATTCGCTGTGCTTCATTAAAACAGATTCGCTACGCTTAATCACATCGGATTCGCTGCGTTGGTTAGCGCATATATGTGGCTAGCACATATATGTGGCTAGCACATACATGTGGCTAGCACGTATATGTGGCTAGCACATATTTGTGGCGCACATATATGGTTGAGGAGAAACTTGTATGAATATAAGCACTTTTCTTTTATACGCGAGCTTATACTAATAATAATAATAATAATAATAATAAAAAAAAAAAAAAAAAAAAAAAAAAAAAAAAGGAAGAGTGCTTGACTTAGTCCGTACCTTCCTTTAACCAGTGGCAACACTGAGAATAAAACAAAACTAAACAAAATAATAATAATAATAATGCCTGTTTAGAGCCTTGCGGCTCATCAGGGATAACCCCTGCGGGAACAACCTCGGGTGGTAGTAGCAACCCTTACGCTCAAAGTATATTCTAAAGCTGGCGATAATTTATCTAAACAATAATCTTCTATAAACTGAGAGCGTAACCTGGGATGCGAACCCCAGACCTCCGTGGGTGTAACAGGTTAGTGTAAAGACTAACGCCTTAACGACCTCGGCCACGAAGCAGCTTATTACGTAGATACTGTATAATAATTATGCAGATACTGTATAATGATTATGCAGGTACTGTATAATGATTATGCAGATACTGTATAATAATTATGCAGGTACTGTATAATAATTATGCAGATACTGTATAATAATTATGCAGGTACTGTATAATGATTATGCAGATACTGTATAATAATTATGCAGGTAGTGTATAATAATTATGCAGGTACTGTATAATAATTATGCAGGTACTGTATAATAATTATGGCAGGTACTGTACTGTAAATAATTATGCAGATACTGTATAATGATTATGCAGATATTGTATAATAATTATGCAGGTACTGTATAATAATTATGCAGGTACTGTATACTATAGAAGATTTGAAAAAGAATGTGAGAAATTTAGTTCGGAACCGCTAAGACGCCTGGTGTATTTATTGGACTATAAATTTAATTGTAAAATGCTAAATGAGATAAGAGTGTGATAAGATAACGCTACAGGTTAATCCTAATGTAAATTATGACGTAACATTCGTTATATGTTGTTATCAATATAATATGAGTACGTTTTTACTTACAGTCGGGGGCTAGGAGCTGTCTGTGACGCACCTAGTGTTGTTTTTACTTTTCCTCATTTATACCGTGGGTATATAGGAAAAGTATTGTGTTAGCAAAAAAATCCGAAACCGGGATAAAACCGGAATTATTCGTTTTAGGTATTTAAAAGGCCTCTTAGTGGTTTTCAAAAGTTGTCAGTCTGTATGAGTGTGTGTGTGTTGTGTGTGTTATCATGTTATCATCGCAGCTCTTTGTGTATTCATGGTAAAGAGTTGAAACTTCGTACAAAAATCAGTCTACCGTTGTAGTTGTGCTATCTGGAAAATAATTTTTTGTGACGTCATTAACCCGCAATAATGAGTCAGCTAAACTTTCAAAAATTATAATACGAGGAAAAATGATGAAATCGGATTGAGATTTGGTACGCAAATGGTTCTGTATAAGACTTACATTTGTGCTAAGTTTCATCTCATTATCATCATTAGTTCAAATTGTATCGAATGACTTGTGTACGGTTTTTTAAAAAAAATGAAATATAATCTAAGTGAGTTGAAATTTAGTACAAGTGTACCTTTACTTAATAAATAAGTACACCAAGTTCCCTTTTAATATGACAAGTATATCTTTGATTTTTGTTGGATCATAAAAGTTAAGTAGCATTGAGCGTGGTCAGTGCTGTATGGGTGACCACTGAGAATGATATGGATGCATTTATTATATGAAGACGAGCGAAGCGAGTCCGAAGCAGGGAGGATGAGCGTAGCGAATCCGATGTAATGAGAAGTTCTGAGGTACCCTGTACCCGATGATAAAGGCTTAAATATTAGATGGAATACAACAATATTAAATATATATATCATTTGATACTACCTAGTTTTGCAAAACATGCAAAAGTTAACACAATACAATTGTGCGAGAGACACCTAGGAAATGTAACAAGCAAAATGCAATTCTACGTCTGGGAACTGTTTAACCACTCTGTTTCGTTACGTCTAACTCATCAGTGCGCCGACATAGAAAATAACATTGTGTCTCTGGCACAATATTGTGTCAACAATTAATGTTTTGTAAAACTCGGTAGTATCAAATGATATGTGTTTTGCTTGCCATGCATGATTGCGGTAAGAGCACTGCTCGTCTCTGGTAAATACTTCACATTATATTCTCGGAATTATTTGAAGGTCAGAGTGAGTTCAGGCTCTGTCGGCGGCGTGATGAGTTAGACGTAACGAAACAGAGTGGGGCATGACATTATGTCGAGCCATCAATGATGACGAATGTCGAATGATGGAACAGTTCCCAGATGTAGCATTGCAAAACTTTACTATTGAAACAAATAAATAATTCTGAAATATAAATAATAATATATATATATATATATATAATATATATATATATATATATATATATATATATATATATATATATATATATATATAAAGAAGAAATAGTGTAGATGAGAGGTGTAGCTATGCTAGACAACATATGTTTCGTGTTAAAAGTCCCTTGTCTGTGATTCTTTTATTCCGTCTTTTATTTTTTTTCTTCTTCTTATATCCGCCATATTACTTTCTTCTAACTATCTACACGTCATGCAGATTTTTCTAATCAGTGGCCGGATGTCGTTTTAATTTTAAGATTTATTCGAAAGAAAATTTGTCTGAGTTTATAACATAGTATATTCACTTTTACGCCTCTTTTAAGCAGGAAAAGCAACCCAAAAAATCATTTTAAAATTTTCTTTTAACTAACAATAAAGAAAGTTACATACTAGAAACAAGCTAGAATAAATCATTGTTTAAAAAATAAAACAATACCGAAATTCACGCCATAATTTGTAAAATAATAACCTTCGCTCATTCATTTTCCCCCCTAGGGAGTTTTGACTTGTTTCCCATGTTATTTAAATGAGCCATAACTCCCTAGTACTTTTCTCATTACCAAAACATATTGCGTACTGTTTTGAAACATTTTGCGTACTGTTTTAAAATATTTCCCGTATTGTTTGACAGTGTAGGTAAAATGACATTTTGCAGCTTAAAAACAGTCCAGTAATGGCTAATTTTGTTGCCGTGAGTAGATAAAACATTTTTTCTATATACCTACGGTATAAATTAGGAAAAGTAAAAATGTGTTTGAAATTTAAATACTTAAAATTTCTGAAAGGCTTTAAACGCGCTGTAATATTTATAACCTGGATATTATTACCTCACACTTTGGCAAGTTATGCTTAACCATGTTTTGTTAGTCAAGCTCTACCAAGAAGTGTAGGTAAAAAGGTGTGTGGTTTATCCATTGTATCAAGTTCTTAGATTTTACCTTTTGTTAGCAATGTTAGTGTAGTCAGGTTGGTTATTCTTTGTACTTAGTGACGTCATATATATATATATATATATAATATATATATATATAATATATATATAATATATATATAATATATATATATATAATATATATATATATATATATATATATATATAACAATCATTTTTTATTATTGACACCAGTAATACTCCATCATTAGTTTGTTATGATAACAAATAGAATTTATTCATTTTGTAAACAAACAACTTTTAGATAACGTAAAGTATTGACACCAATCATATTCCATCATTAATTTGTTGCGAGTTAAAACCACCAATGAAATTTATTTATTTTGTAAACAAACAACTTCTAAATAAACTTACGTGAAGTATTGGCACCAATCATATTCCATCATTTGTTCGTTGTGAGTTAAAATCAACCAATGGAATTTATTTATTTTGTAAACAAACAACTTTTAGACAAACTTACGTGAAGTATTGACACCAATCATATTTTATTATTACTTTGATGTGAGTCAAAACCTACCAATAGAATTTATTCATTTTGTATACAAATAACTTTTAGATTAACTTCTTTTACGTATTGATACTAATTATTTCAATATTTGTTTTATATTACCCGAAACCAATCAATTGAATTTATTTATTATATTAACAAAGAATTATTCGCCGATTCAAAGAGATAGTTTGTTGGCTATACTTATGGCGGGAAAACGAAAGGGTGATCATTTTTTTATGATAGGAATAGCATGGAAGCTGATAAAAATCCATCTATTTTTTTCTTTATTATTAGTCAATTTGTAATACATTAGTTATACTAAAAAATAGAACAACCATCGGTGCTAAAAAATTTGTCAATATTTCGTAAATAAATACTTCGATTATTCTAGGATTTTAAATATCTGACAAGAATCTGGTTCTTATCACTACAGACTTGGATTTGTCCGATTTAAGCCAGAAATAATAAAACCTAAACGGATAATTTAAACAAACATTTTACAAAAACGTGAATTTATTGAGTTATTTATTATTTTAGTGAGTAAATAAAATTGATTAACGATTAATAAATTAAAACACCATTATGGTGAAAATCATCTTGTTATCAGTTAATTAAAATATGTACCTGTTACTACTAATATAAACAATATAATGCAATAAAAAGGTAATTTTGTGAGTTTGGGCAAACTAAAATTATTTAAAACTATTAAAACTAAAATTATTTAAAAGTAAAATTAAGTAACAATAAATAAATTAATACACTATATTGTGATTTTCGTATTCCCCTAGCCTTTTGCTATCTAAGACCGATTTTATTAAAAACTCAGCAGGTGTTTTAAGTTATTATATTTGTTCTTTACGATCTTTCTTCATTAATAGATATTTAAGACACATATTTAAAATAATGTTTTGTTGTCAGGTTGGCATCATTACTTAGGACCACTAGTCAACTGGCTTTCGTGTTATCAGTAGAGTTACGGTCCTGTGCTTCTTCTATATTAGCATTATTCTAAGGAAATAATAAAGCAAATGCTTTTGTAAAGGTTATAAAATAATCACGTGGCAACTCATTCCAGCAAACATCCTTTGTTCTTATTGTCCTTGTATTCATTCTCCTTTTACAATGGTAGTTGCTTCTTTTGTACTTCGTTTGTTGTTAAACAAGTATGAAGTTCTTAAGTATTTCTTTAAGAACTTAAAAAGGACTTAGAATTCTTTACATTGTTATGTCATGTTTAAACTTGAACTTGAGTTAAAGTTCAGTGGACCAGTTTCAGCTGAACGTTATTCCAAGTGAATCTTTTTTCTTATCAATTTATTTTTAAATTTATATTATCAATTTATATTATCAACTTATCAATTTATTTTTAAATATTTTTAAATATCGATTTGTTTTAAAGATTCGCTAATTTCTATAGAAGGTTAAAAGATATTTGTGATATAATTCAAAATTTGCAAGGAGCTTGAATAAAGGGGATGACGCACTAAGTCGATTTGCCATACAAACAAGTGACCCCTTCGAAAACCAAAAAATAGAGAGAATACAACACGAAACACACGTCAAAAACCAACTGCACATGATTGGTACAAACTGCGCATGCTTACAATTCTTATAACAGCGCGTCTTAAAATTTAGAGGCAAACTTACGTCACAATGGTTTCCATTGCTTATTGCTTGAGAAGGTTATAACAAAACACGCTTAAATTATCACTCACTGAAGGGACAAAGTATATTCCAAAATTTAAAATTATATAAGCACAAATGACTTAACAAGCACCACAAATGTAACAATCACGAGAAGCACAGAAGAAAGTTGAGAAGCAAACTCGACAACCTTGCTACATAACCTGCGTTTGGCGCTTTTTTCATTATAATCAAGGGGAAGGGGTAAGTTTGCTCCTATTTCTCTATCTCATACAACTTCCATGGGGTCAGAAAAGTTCCTGAATGCGTCATCCCCTTCATTCAAGATCCTTGGAAATTTGAGATTACCCTTAAATTATCCGCTTCAGGAGGGTTATAATACTGTTATCGAAGAATCAGTTACCGTTGATACTTGCTGTTGGATATATCCCTGGACCGGTTTCGGCATAACACCATCATCAGCAGACGGGGCAAGACTCGAGCTCTAAACTAATAAAGTTATATCAGTGAATAGCCTCTAGTCTCAATGAGCACGACGAGCCCCCTGAAGATAACTCGTCGTGCTTATTGAGACTAGAAAATAATCATTGATATAACTTTGTTAGTTGAGAACTCGAGTGTTGCCCCGCCTGCTGATGATGGTGTTATGCCGAAACCGGTCCAGGGATATTCATATCCAACAGCAAGTATCGACGGTAGCTGATTCTTCGATTGCTTCTTCAACTTGCGGTAATCACAACCTTTTTATTTTTATAATACTGTTGTTTGATTCAATTTGAAAGCTACTACCAAAAATTTAGTGCTTGAAAGTTTAATAAAATTGGTTATAGAGTACCTCAAAATTTTCCTCAGCACGTCGGATTCGCTACTCTCATCCTCAAATATTTGGTTTCGCTTCACTCATCCCCACTCATCCTCTGAATTTATAAATCGCCAAATTTTTCACTTGACCACGTTTCCAAACTCGCTTCACACGCTTGTCCTCAGAATATGCAATTCGTCGAATGACTCTGCAAAACCTCTTCGGACTAGCTTCGATCGTCCTCAGATAGTAAATACATTAGTTTTACACCCAGCAGTCACCCATCCATCCACTGACCTTACTTGATGTTTAACTTTTATGATCCAACACAACCCAAGTACAAGTGGTGATCTAACACAACGACAAGTAAATGTACTTGTCGTATTAAAACAAGTACGTATACAAAACTTTGTATACGTACTTATTTGTATACGTATTTATTTGTATACGTATTTATTTGTATACGTATTTATTTGTATACGTATTTATTTGTATACGTATTTATTACGTACAGTAATACACTTGTACCCAATTTTAACTCAATTTAATTATTTCTCGATTTTTACTTTTCTCTAATTATACCGTAGGTATAGGAAAAGTATTGTGTTAGTGACAATATCTGAAACCGGGATGAAACCGGAATTATCCGTTTCAGGTGTTTTAAAGACCACCTAATTGGTTTTAACAAGGTTAAAACCTCCTCATCAGCCTTTACCTTATTGTCTGTATATATGTGTGTGTGCCTGTGAGTGTGTGTATGTCATATAGATTTATTACTAAAGGGGGCACAGCCTGTCCAAATATATTGGCTGCCTTGAAGAACATTTTTTTGTGCTCTCAGGGGCTCTCTGTAACCTCATTGAAACCTCCTCTAATAGTGGGTTAAGGTTCGAATATAATAAATCAATTTTCGTCTATTAAATCGCAGTTATGACTCAGCAAAATTTTCGAAAACATATTAAACGCGGAAAAATGTTGAATAAATGTTAGATTTTTTATTAGCCATGTATAAGACTAGAATATGTGCTAAGATTCATCTCATTATCAGCATTAGTTCGATTTTTATCAAATGACTTTTGCACGTTTTTAACAAAAAATTGTAAAAAATCGGAAAATTATGCGCCTGCGAGTTGAAATTTGGTTAATAAATAAATAAAAAGTTTATTATTTTTTTCTTACAAAAAAATCACATATATATGTTTATATAAAAGAGGAACTAAGAAAAAAAATAAAAGGAAAGGTTGAGGTATCTTACCTGTTCTTCCACCTCTCCTGGTACAAGTATATACCTTAACGTTAAAAAAATAAGTACACCAACTTTGGGTTCAATGCGACAAATTTATCTTATTGACATCAAATTAAATATTTTGCGGAATCAAAATTGTGGATTTAAACCACAAGGTTTTAAAATCCCCGAAATTGGTACAAAATATGATTCAAAGCTTCAATCAATTTTAAATTATAACTATCTTCATAAATATGACACATATTTAAAATAATGTTTTGTTGTCAGGTTGGCAGCATTACTTAGGTGCACCAGTCAACCGGCTTTCGTGTTATCAGTGGAATTACATTGTGTTTACGGTCCTGTGCTCCTTCTATATATAGTATTATTCTAAGAATACGACAAATATATCTTATTGACATCAAATTAAATATTTTGCGGAATTAAAATTGTGGATCAAAACCACAAGGTTTTAAAATCCTCGAAATTGGTACAAAATATGATTCAAAGCTTCAATCAATTTTAAATTATAACTATCTTCAAATTTGGTTACCTAATGCTAAGATTGAACAAAGCGAAGTAATACTAATTTATTTTCGAAATCATTGAGTATTACTCTAGTAAGTTAAAAGACACAACCTTAGAATAATACTATACATAGAAGGAGCATTACTGATAACACAAAAGCCGGTTAACTGGTGCACCTAAGTAATGCTGCCACTCTAACAATATACAATCTTCTTATAAAAAAGTTGGCAATACTTCCGGTTGCTGAATTTTTATGTTCTATTATTAATTAATGAATGATTATTCATAAAATACTAATATAAATATCGGTGCATTTCAATATTTTAAGCATTATAAATTGTAGTATAACGTTTTTAGTTAAAATTATATTAAAAGTAGTCCTCGTCAACTAAATGTAGATTCTTGTATTTAGCCACCCTTTTTGTCATCTAAGACCGGTTTTATTAAATACTCAGCATGTGTTTTAAGTTATTTTGTTTGTTCTTTACGATCTTTCTTCATTAATAGATATTTATGACACATATTTAAAATAATGTTTTGTTGTCAGGTTGGCAGCATTACTTAGGTGCACCAGCCAATCGGATTTTGTGTAATCATTGGAATTACATTGTGTTTACGGTCCTGTGATCCTTCTATATATAGTATTATTCTAAGGACACAACAAACACTCACAGAGTTAGCAAAAGTAAACAAAGAAGTTTACCTGTTGATATGTAAGGTTAAACCTGAGGTTGCATAAGTTGTAAACATTATTTGACATTCCGTACTACCTGGGAAGGTAGGTGACTTCTTTATTTTGTAAGTTTCAACATGCAAACTTCAGGTCTTTCTCATCACGTAGTGGCAAAACTAGCTTCTTAAATATCCGGTTATAAATAAAAAATAAAAATCCAAGACCCCCCTCCATTGTTATTCTCACTGATGTTTTGCAAAATTAAAACCCTAAAACTAAAAAAAAAGTTTAATAGAATGATTAAATATATTCCCTTTCCCTTATAAATATGTTGATATTTTCTATAAAATAAACAAACCAAGAACTCATCATTGTCTACTGTTCTGTTTGACTCTACAATGACCTGTATAGGTTGACAGTTGCTATGCCTTGATATTTCTTTCAATCATGTAACCAAAGTTAGCTCTCTTTATTGTCTACTGATCTGTTTAACTCTACAATGACCTGTATAGGTTGACTGTTGCTATGCCTTGATATTTCTTTCAATCATGTAACCAAAGTTAGCTCTCTTTATTGTCTACTGATCTGTTTAACTCTACAATGACCTGTATAGGTTGACTGTTGCTATGCCTTGATATTTCTTTCAATCATGTAACCAAAGTTAGCTCTCTTTATTGTCTACTGATCTGTTTAACTCTACAATGACCTGTATAGGTTGACTGTTGCTATGCCTTGATATTTCTTTCAATCATGTAACCAAAGTTAGCTCTCTTTATTGTCTACTGTTCTGTTTAACTCTACAATGACCTGTATAGGTTGACTGTTGCTATGCCTTGATATTTCTTTCAATCATGTAACCAAAGTTAGCTCTCTTTATTGTCTACTGTTTTGTTTGACTCTACAATAACCTGTATAGGTTGACTGTTGATATGCCTTGATATTTCTTTCAATCATGTAACCAAAGTTAGCTCTCTTTATTGTCTACTGTTTTGTTTGACTCTACAATAACCTGTATAGGTTTACTGTTGATATGCCTTGATATTTCTTTCAATCATGTAACCAAAGTTAGGTCTCTTTATTGTCTACTGATCTGTTTAACTCTACAATGACCTGTATAGGTTGACTGTTGCTATGCCTTGATATTTTCTTTCAATATGTAACCAAAGTTAGCTCTCTTTATTGTCTACTGATCTATTTAACTCTACAAGACCTGTATAGGTTGACTGTTGCTATGCCTTGATATTTCTTTCATCATGTAACCAAAATTAGCTCTCTTTATTGTCTACTGTTTGTTTGACTCTACAATAACCTGTAGGTTGAATGTTGCTATGCCTTGATATTTCTTTCAATCATGTAACCAAAGTTAGCTCTCATTATTGTCTACTGAACTATTTAACTCTACAATGACCTGTATAGGTTGACTGTTGATATGCCTTGATATTTCTTCCAATCATGTAACCAAAATTAGCTCTCTTTATTGTCTACTGTTTTGTTTGACTCTACAATGACCTGTATAGGTTGACTGTTGCATGCCTTGATATTTCTTCAATCATGTAACCAAAGTTAGCTCTCTTTATTGTCTACTGTTTTGTTTGACTCTACAATGGACCTGTATAGGTTGGCTGTTGATATGCCTTGATATTTCTTTCATTCATGTAACCAAAGTTAGCTCTCTTTATTGTCTACTTTTTTGTTTGACTCTACAATGACCTGTATAGGTTGACTGTTGATATGCCTTGATATTTCTTTCAATCATGTAACCAAAGTTAGCTCTCTTTATTGTCTACTGATCTGTGTGACTTTAAAATGACCTGTATAGGTTGACTGTTGCTATGCCTTGATATTTCTTTCAATCATGTAACCAAAATTAGCTCTCTTTATTGTCTACTGTTTTGTTTGACTCTACAATAACCTGTAATAGGTTGACTGTTGCTATGCCTTGATATTTCTTTCAATCATGTAACCAAAGTTAGCTCTCTTTATTGTCTACTGTTTTGTTTGACTCTACAAAACCTGTATAGGTTGACTGTTGCTTATGCCTTGATATTCTTTAAATCATGTAACCAAAGTTAGCTCTCTTTATTGTCTACTGATCTATTTAACTCTACAATGACCTGTATAGGTACTGTTGACTATATTTTTTCAATCATGTAACCAAAGTTAGCTCTCTTTATTGTCTACTGATCTGTTTGACTCTACAATGTCCTGTATAGGTTGACTGTTGCTATGCCTTGATATTTCTTTCAATCATGTAACCAAAGTTAGCTCTCTTTATTGTCTACTGTTTTGTTTGACTCTACAATGACCTGTATAGGTTGACTGTTGCTATGCCTTGATATTTCTTTCAATCATGTAACCAAAGTTAGCTCTCTTTATTGTCTACTGATCTATTTAACTCTACAATGACCTGTATAGGTTGGCTGTTGATATGCCTTGATATTTCTTCCAATCATGTAACCAAAATTAGCTCTCTTTATTGTCTACTGTTTTGTTTGACTCTACAATGACCTGTATGGGTTGGCTGTTGATATGCCTTGATATTTCTTCTAATCGTGTAACCAAAATTAGCTCTCTTTATTGTCTACTGTTTTGTTTGACTCTACAATGACCTGTATAGGTTGACTGTTGATATGCCTTGATATTTCTTTCAATCATGTCACCAAAGTTAGCTCTCTTTATTGTCTACTGTTTTGTTTCACTCTACAATGACCTGTATAGGTTGACTGTTGATATGCCTTGATATTTCTTTCAATCATGTAACCAAAGTTAGCCCTCTTTATTGTCTACTGTTTTGTTTGACTCTACAATGACCTGTATAGGTTGACCGTTGATATGCCTTGATATTTCTTTCAATCATGTAACTAAAGTTAGCCCTTTTTATTGTCTACTGTTTTGTTTGACTCTACAATGACCTGTATAGGTTGACTGTTGCTATGTCTTAATATATCGTTCAATCATGTAACCAAAGTTTAGCTCTCTTTATTGTCTACTGTTTGTTTGACTCTACAATGACCTGTATAGGTTGACTGTTGATATGCCTTGATATTTCTTTCAATCATGTAACCAAAATTAGCTCTCTTTATTGTCTACTGTTTTGTTTGACTCTACAATGACCTGTATAGGTTGACTGTTGATATGCCTTGATATTTCTTTCAATCATGTAACCAAAAATTAGCTTCTCTTTATTGTCTACTGTTTTTTTGACTCTACAATGACCTGTATAGGTTGACTGTTGATATGCCTTGATATTTCTTTCAATCATGTAACCAAAATTAGCTCTCTTTATTGTCTACTGTTTTGTTTGACTCTACAATGACCTGTATAGGTTGACTGTTGCTATGCCTTGATTTTTCTTTCAATCATGTAACCAAAATTAGCTCTCTTTATTGTCTACTGTTTTGTTTGACTCTACAATGACCTGTATAGGTTGACTGTTGATATGCCTTGATATTTCTTTCAATCATGTAACCAAAATTAGCTCTCTTTATTGTCTACTGTTTTTGTTTGACTCTACAATGACCTGTATAGGTTGATTGTTGCTATGCCTTAACATATCGTTCAATCATGTAACCAAAGTTAGCTCTCTTTATTGTCTACTGATCTATTTAACTCTACAATGACCTGTATAGGTTGACTGTTGATATGCCTTGATATTTCTTTCAATCATGGTAACCAAAATTAGCTCTCTTTTATTGTCTACTGTTTTGTTTGACTCTACAATAACCTGTATAGGTTTGACTGTTGCTATGCCTTGATATTTCTTTCAATCATGTAACCAAAGTTAGCTCTCTTTATTGTCTACTGATCTGTTTAACTCTACAATGACCTGTATAGGTTGACTGTTGATATGCCTTGATATTTCTTTCAATCATGTAACCAAAGTTAGCTCTCTTTATTGTCTACTGATCTGTTTGACTCTACAATGACCTGTATAGGTTGACTGTTGCTATGCCTTGATATATCGTTCAATCATGTAACCAAAGTTAGCTTTTCTTTTATTGTCTACTGTTTTGTTTGACTCTACAATGAACCTGTATAGGTTGACTGTTGCGTATGTCTTGATATTTCTTTCATCATGTAACCAAGTCAGTCTTACTGCGTGCACTACTATATCGTGTCTAAGCTATGGATTCTGTTTTGACTCTACCATGATTTGTGGAGAGTTGAGGTTTTGACTATGTGCTATGTGTTTTAATATAGTATACCGTCGATTCTAAATATAGCATAGACCAACAGTAACTATACAGGTCATTGTAGAGGTCAAAACCAGATCAGTTCAGTGTAACCACAAGTCAGAATAACTACGTATATTGAGTCTACTGCTCTTTCTGTCCTGTTTGACTCTACAACTGTCCTGACTGTTGGTTAATAGGTTGAACTGTGCTCATATGTGGCTTGATATTTGTCTAAATGTCAAAATACTATTCGTAAGAGCCATATCAAAACAAGTCAAACCTATAGACAGTGCTCTTTTTTATTATTGTCTAGTAAAACTGTTACTAAGGGATTGACTCTACAAATAATGTCCATGTAAATAGACCTTGCGTACAGATTGATCCTTTGATATGATATGCGGCCTTAGAATATTAATTCCCATTACCAATCATGTAACAGCAGGCAAGTTAGCTCTCTTTTAAATTGTCTAACTGAATGCACAGTTCTGATTTGACTTCTTTACATGATACCTGTATAGGTGGCATTGGTTGTAGGAAAGCGTGTTGCTATACAGAACTACGTTAACCATAGATATCTAGTTACAAACAAGAGGGACTACTTTCTAGTTAGTAAACCAGGAAAGTTCTAGAGTCTCATAGTAAAATAATTAGCAATGCTACGCGATTACTGTTTTTGATAACCTTCAATCAGACATTATGTCTAGTCCATATATTCTCTGGTAGAGGTTGACTGTATGACTTATTGATCGTAGACCATTGATATTTCTTATCACAAATCATCAATGAGGAGGGCTAAACTTCTGGCTTAAACCAAGTTAGCGATTGGAATCAGTCGAAATATTCTCAGGCATATATGCAAAATCAGTTCATAAACACATATACAGTATTCCTGGTTATGTGTTATGTACCAACAACCTCATAACAGGTAGCAATGACCTGTCATAATTAAAGGTAGGAAGCTGAGTTTGCCTTAATTTTTTGGTTCATGATTGAAAATTGAAGTAATATATCAAGGCTATACCGTCCATCGTTCACCTTACAGTCATGTAAACTCATAAAATGAGTTTATAGGAGTTAAGATAGATCGTAGATATACTCTTATCCATAGTAAACGTAAGGCCTACTGATCTCTATTGTGTTACAAAATGACTTTGCATATACACTAATGTAATAAGAGCATAGCAAACAAATAACTGACAACCCTTAGTATCAGAGTCGGATTTGATCGTCATGTTGAGATATGGTCAAACACACATTGATATACAGTAGGGATTCATCTTATTAAATAGAGCATGAATATTAATGCTAGATAACTTCTTAAGAGGTTACATACTACTCTTGTATAAAGTAAATATCTCCTAAGGTGCCCACTTACATAGTCATTCCTTGATACAATGGTCATTTTGTAGAGTCCAACCGAGAAACACGTAGACTATAAGAGAGTCTAACTTTCTTGGTTACATGATTGAAAGAAAGTCCAATGACACATCAATGTGAGTAGATTGAACTGTTGCATATGCATCAGCAATTAATAACATGACAATCGCTTCAATCCATTGTAAATACAGGGCTCAAAGTTAGCTCTCTTATCTGTCTATGATCCTTTCCTCTAACAACTGACCGTGTCATAGGTTGCTGTTGGATATGGCCTTGATATTTCTTTTTCAATCTTATGTAACCAAATTAGCTCTCTATTTGTTGACTGCTTTACGGTCTAAAACTGGTTATGTTTGACACTTTCTAACCAAGTTGACACCTGTGTATTATCGTGTCACCTTGTGTAGGAGTGTCCTATAACAAACATGGTAGAGACATGTATAGAGCCTGAGAGAGTGCTAAATTTGGTTACATGATTGCCTTTGAATAATTTCTTATCAGGGAATCAACATCAAAATGGCATATGCAACATGATACAAACCAAACGCTTTAGTCACAGGTCATTGTAAAGAGTCAAACAAAACAGTAGCCAATAAAAGGTCAGCTTGAATTTCTTTATATTGGTTCTTACATTCTATGATTTGAATGTATGTAAGAAATACTCAAGCTACACAATTGAACTCAAGTTCAAGTGGTCTCGACATGTTGCCTCTAGCCCTTGATATTTATTCTTTTCAATATGTAACCAAACTTAGCGTCATCTCGTTATGATATTGGTCAAATCTCACCTGATTTTGATAATTGACCATCTACAATGAACCTGTACCTAGAGTTGCTATATGACTAGGTGACGCTTATGATATCTCTTTGTTTCAAATCAATTGATTGGTAAACACATAAGTTAATAGCTTTCTCTTTATAATTGGTACTAAACTGATCTTATATACAAGGTCTCTACATGAACCTGGGTATTATTACGGGGTATTTTGGACTGTTTGAATAATGGCCATTAGAAACTATGTTTCTGATCATACATATACATGGTACTTAACATCTGATATGTTTTGCATGCTTCTCTTTTATTGTCTTACCTATGATTTAACTGTATTAGGGAACTACTACAATGTCTCCTCAGAAGGTCATGGATTAGAGACTGTTGCTCCGGGCTCTGAATACTTATTCTTTACAATGCGATCCATGGGTTAACCAAGGTCAAGGCTTTCTCTATATTGAGCTCAAACCATGACTATGTCTACTGTATTGACTGCTGAGGCACATGATCCTTTGTTTAGTGAGGTTTACGAATCGGATAGTTTTGAGGTAATGCGACCTATATCCATATTTATCACACAAGAGAAGGAGTCCAAACTCATATTTCAAGTCAGCCATTCAAACATCTCTTTGATTGTCTAACCTGATTTATACTGTTCTTTGAATCTGGGACAAGACCTCGTATATGTGTATTTGACTGTTTGCTGTAGATGCCTGGATGTATAAATCAATTACCAGAGTACCAAATTCATTAAAGGTAACAGGAAAAGGGCTTACTAGTCTGCTCTTTTGATTGGTCGAACCTGTTTGCTGATTTTGACTATAACCAATGTGGCCACTGAATTATATACAAGGATGTTGGACCCTGATTTTGATTAACAGGCCTTCACATCACGCTCGAACCTCAGAAGAATGTCAAACTCATCATATTCCAAGGAGGTCAACTGCTCACTTTTATTGTCGTGCTGATCTGTTTGAACTCTTACAAGAGGGACTCCTAGTAATGCGCAATATGAACTCGTATGTATTATCGCCATTGATATGTTAGATACTATATGGAGTGATGGACTAATTTAGAAGTAGTATTATAAGTGGCTATTGTTTCACATATCCCATCATCACTCTAAATTCGTAGGTGGGATAATTGACTAATATGTAGAGTCATATAGTTTGATTATGTTATTAGGTAGCTTTAAGTATTATTTTAAGCGGTAAGATTCTATACAGGTGAGTTGGAAGAGGATCATCAGATGTGTATTATTATTACTTATGCTTTAAAATACGTTATTTATACACCAGGACCTTTTACCACCAGGTGCTTAGTTTTTAACTACTGAAAATAGATCACTTTGGTCGGCAATCACTTTTCTTTATATTTTTTTTAGCTAAGCAGAAATGCTTATTGTGGCTTAGGTTCGAATCCCGGTGAGGTCGATTTCTGATCCTCGAGCTAGTTTGCTGACAAATGTGGAACCAATAGTATAAATATTCGTAGTGTGCTAATAACTTTCTTTTAACCTAATTAAGAATAAAGGGTTGAAAATAACTTGTATCTTATTTTTATTACTTATGGGATGCAATTAATAGTGATAGTGATAGTAATAAAGGAGAGGTGATAGGCCACCAAGCAAGTAGGCCATGTTGTTAGGCCCTTTTTGCTGACTCCCTTAGATAGAAGATAGTTTTCTACCTGATGAGTCCTTGTTAAGTCATTTGTGCTTATTAAATTTTAAATTTTGGACTATACTTTGCGATTTCAGTGAGTGATAATTTAAGCGTGTTTTGTTATAACCTTCTCAAGCAATAAACAATGGGAAACCACTAAGAGGTAAGTTTGCCTCTAAAATTTAAGACCTTCCCTGTTATAAGAATTGTAAGCATGCGCAGTTTGTACCAAGCATGTGTAGTTGGTTTTTGACGTGTGTTTCGTGTTAAACTCTCTATTTTTTGGTTTTCGATAGGGTCACTTTTTTGTATGGCAAATCGACTTATGCGTCATACCCTTTATTCAAGATCCTTGGTTATTACCTTAATAGTTTTATTTTTAATTTATAAAGTTTATTTAAAATGTCAATTTAATTTTTAATTAGCATGTTTTATTATAAATTATTATATTTTTGTTATAATTTTTTAATTCTTTGCTCAGTTATATAAGAGCCGCATGTTTTAAATTAGTTTAATGTAAGTTATATTGTACTATGAATCAATTGTTTGTATCATTGTTTGAGTGCTAGCGGAATGGAAGAGGAAACTTTTGTCTCATTTTCGCCAGTTTTAAATAAATCAATCAATAAATAAATAATAGATTTCAATAAGTATCATTAAACTAACACTCAAAACGCATTTAATTTTTAATAAAGTATAGATGTCTAGATGCGTTGTTCTTTGATGTTTTTCGTGATAATCCATTTATGAATGCATTTATGATAAGTTATCAGTCAGTTACCTCATGCACTCAATGTTACGGATCAGAGAGTCTATTTTTAGTTATAATGTAAAACCACTTGGTCAAGTACATTAAAAATAAAATAAATAAATCATATATTTATATATAAATACCTGTTTACAATGATTAAATTATAAATAAATAAAATAATATATATTGACCACTTGTGTCACATAAGCTCAAGGCTTGTGCGCGACACGAGTCTACTCCTTATATCTAATTAAATGAAGTAAAAAGTTTACCATTTTGATTCTACCGAGTTTCGCAAAACATGAATAGTCGACACAATATAATTGTGCGAGAGACACCAGGGGAATGTAACTAGCAAAATGCAATGCTACATCTGGGAAATGTTCCATCATTCGACATTCGTCATCATTGATGGCTCAAGATAATGTCACTGAGTGGGACACGACATTATGTTGAGTTATCAATGATGACACATGTCAAATGATGGAGCAGTTCCCAGATGTAGCATTGCATTTTGCTTGTTACATTTCCTAGGTGTCACTTGCACAATTATATTGTCTAACTCATCAGGGCGCCGACAGAGCCTGAACTCTCTCGCACAATTATATTGTGTCAACTATTCATGTTTTGCAAAACTCGGTAGTATCAATGATATATGTTTTGCTTGCCATGCATGATGGCGGTAAGAGAGCACCGCTCGTCTCTGGTAAGTACTTCACATTATATTCTTCGGAATTAATTGAAGGTCAGAGTGAGTTCAGGCTCTGTCGGCGCCCCTGATGAGTTAGACGTAACGAACAGAGTGGGACATGACATTATGTCGAGCCATCAATGATGACGAATGTCGAATGATGGAACAGTTCCCAGATGTAGCATTGCATTTTGCTTGTTACATTTCCTAGGTGTCTCTCGCACAATTATATTGTGTCAACTATTTATGTTTTAAACTGCGTAGGCTAATAAACTGCGTAGGCTTCCGCGGTTGTTGTCATGAAGGTTTAGGTCTTCCGGTGGTGACCGCGTCAATGTAGATGAAGATTTATGTTTTGCAAAATTCGGTAGTATCAAATGATACATTATTTAATTGGTTGTGTTAATATTCTAAATTTAGGAAATTAAACAACTAATAACCTAATATTAGACCTATTTAGTATATTTAATAAAATTGAGTATGTTTATATACTGACTGGACCAAAAAAAAGATTTTTAGAGGGCTTGTAGTGTTTACCTCCATTAGTTTAGCCACAAACGTCTTCTCTTTAACCCCATAATAATGAATTACGTAAAGTTGTTTAAAAACAACTGTTTTGAAGACCCAATTTTTATACATCGTAGCACTAGTTTGTGTCTTTATCGGTTTTGTAGCCATAAGAATTATTTTTTTTGTAAAATAAATAGTTTTTAGGCCCCGCAAACCACACCTAAGTATCTCTTGCTGGGGCAGCACCTCAGGTGCTCAAAAACTCATGTTTTTGGCTCACTCTGTACATAGTCAGTGGCTCAATATAACTGAGATCAGTTAAGTTGAAATTTTAAGGGTGTTTTATTTATCAGGACCCTTAAATAAAATTTATTTATTTTTTAACATCTTACATGATATTTAAATTAGTTTATACGTCAGATCCTTCGCAAAACTTAAAATAATATTTCTCTACATTTGCCAATAGCTTCCATCATTCCCCCAAACGTCTCACCGCTCCCTGCATCGCCCCCAACTACTCACTGCCCCAACTACTCACTGCCCCCTTACTTGTGCGATAATTACCCCGGGTACAGGGTTCCTCGGAACTGCATCTCATCACATCGGATTAGCAACGCTTATCCTTTCAACTTTGAACTCGCTTTGCTCGTTTTCAGAATATATAGAAGTCGTTTAACTTATAGTGCAACACATATTCAAGTGTATATAACTTTACGTATGTACTATCCCAGCTAGTATTTGAATGAATGAACCATTTATTAGATCTAAATACCTTTACATTTATACATATTTTTACAGATTTTATAAATTCATATTTATAAGAAAGATATGATCTAAATCAGCCTAAGCTGTGATTTTATAAGTTTGTCATCAATATAAACTTAAATTCATGTTCTAATTCTAACTTAAAAAAATCTTTTACGAAATATTTAATAGGTATTACTGTGATAACATTTTGTTCATATACATTTTACAATTTTTTTAACAATTCTTTTAATTAAATTTAAATATTATTATATTTAATTAATTTATTTTTTTTAATTCACTTTTTTATTTAGTTTTTACAATATACATTGACATTTTCTTATTTCCTACATTATTTTAATTTTACAATATTATATTTAATATTTTTATTATAATATATGTATATAATTGTTATATATTCTTTTATTTCTTGAAACTTATTATTTATTTTTTAAAGAAGTTTTAAAATCAATAAGCTAATGCTGATAGTGAAATAACACTTAGCGAATTCGTTGACCTTATACAGATGTCTACAGGCATAAAAAATGTTTAACTTGATCCGTATAAAGTGGGTGTTATGTTTGCTAACGCAACACTTCTCTCCTCATAAGAGTCAGAACAGCGAATATGGTTCAGGGGGTTATAATTTTTCAAAAATCAATACACATCGCAAACCGTTTTAAAAAGACAATGGATGAGAGCAACAGTTACTTCCCGACAACCTAAGAACACATCTCGAGATATCTAAACGAACTATAAGAAACTATATATGATAATCAATGCTTCGCTTTGATCTTCAATTAAAAACCTTAAATAACTATATCGTCAGCGAAACGGATCAAAATAATTTTTGTTATCTATGGAATCAAAACAAGTGTCATACTTAGAGACAATCGTGGAATGAAAGCTACGAAGTTGCGAGCTTTTATTACATATCTTATCATTAAGTATCAAGTATTGACGAATGTAGGTTGTAACTACATTTCAAGAGACTTTCTTTGTATTAGTCTCAGGGATCAATGGGGAAGAGAATGACGAAACCTTGTTGACATCTGAAAATCCCAAACGGATTATTAGTGACGTCATTGTAGCCTTTTTAAGTAAAAATTACATCTCCAAAGGAATTCCGTCATTGATTTTGTTTCCACCACATAAAACGAGGAAAAGTATTGAATTAGTAACAAATATATCATCAACTTTTTACTTTTCCTAATTTGTACCGTAGGTATTGTATTGTGCTGCTACAAAACTATATTACATAGACACAAACAAACTGATATTGTTAGCTAAGCCAACTATATTGCATATAGACAGGGGCAGACTGGCCATTAAGAGCGAGGGCGGCAGCCCTATTTGGGCCCCTTAGCCAAAAATAAACTTGAAGGAAAACATAGAGGCCCAATACTCTAAGGTAGGGCCTAATAAGCTCCTAAAGACTTTTTTTAAGTAATTCAAAATATTCAAAATTTAAGTCATTATAGGCCCCAATTCTTTTTACTGGTGCCTTTTAAGGCCCAAACGGAAGACTAGGGCCTCAAGGGGCCCTAACATACTTGATCTGGGCCCTAAATATTAAGCATTTTTGTTAAAAATTTCATTTCAATGAAAAAACTAATGTTTTTTTTATGTACTTAAGTTCATTTTAATTTATTTAAATAAAATAATTTCATTTGATTTAATTTTAATAAATATAAAATTAAAGTTAAATAAATTGAATTAAGCTTGCAAGTTTAAAAGTAGCACTATAGTTAAAAGAAGACCCCTCTGAGAAGCATAATAGAATCCTCCCCCCATTGGACCCCTTGAGATGAAGTTTAGGCCCTTTTAGGCCAAACCCTCCTCGGGCTTTGTGGCTCAGTCCGCCACTGCTTATACACAACCAAACTAATATTGTTAGCTAAGCAAACTATATCGCATCGAGAAAACCAAACTGTTATTGTTAGCCAAGCAAACTATATTGCTAAGGTACAAAGAAACTGATGTTGTTAGCTAAGCAAACTATATTGCTAAGGTACAAAGAAACTGGTGTTGTTAGCTAAGCAAACTATATTGCTAAGGTACAAAGAAACTGATGTTGTTAGCTAAGCAAACTATATTGCTAAGGTACAAAGAAACTGATGTTGTTAGCTAAGCAAACTATATGCTAAGGTACAAAGAAACTGATGTTGTTAGCTAAGCAAACTATATTGCTAAGGTACAAAGAAACTGATGTTGTTAGCTAAGCAAACTATATTCCTAAGGTACAAAGAAACTAATGTTGTTAGCTAAGCAAACTATATTTCTAGGGGGCAATATTTCTCATTTACTAACTTTGAGCTTAAAAAAAGCATGCATTGTAGTCCGCATGTTATATTTAAAGATACAAAGCAGGTCTACCTGTTGTATAGGCAACAGGTAGATTAGGTCATCAGAGTTAATTTTCTTACGATTACTAATCAAGATTATAGACTTTTTTCGAAGATCAACGGTCTTATCTACCCGCAGATCAAAACTAATTATTTTTTTAGCATCTGTTAAGAGTTGGAACCTTTAATAAAATATGTAAAACTAAATTTTAAAAACAAATATTTTAAAAAAATCGGCAACCTGTCTATGGTATAGAGGAGTGTTAATGCTTCCTCTTTAGATACTTTTTAGAACTTGATGTTCGTTTGACTCTACTGGATTTTGGTGGATTTTTATCAACTAGACTGAGGGAGTGGGCAGTGTTTAGTATTTATATTTTTTTATGCAAAAATCCAGTTATTGCTAGTGCACAAAAAAATAAAAGTTCTAGTCATAGAAGGTGCAAAACACTGTAAGCCAAGTTAGCTGTTGAATTAGTGTAATGTAGAGGAGTAAATCAAAATTTACTTGGTGCTTCTTGAAACCCTCCCCTGGGATTCAGTTACCATGTGTACAGGCTTTCCAAGAAAACATGAATGATTAAAAAATGATTGTATGTTTTTTTATTAAATAAAGCTTTTTATTATTATTGTTATTATTATTATTTTAAAAAATCGGGTACAAGGTGCCTCGAAACATTATCTCACCGTATCACTTTCGATTTGTTGGCACCTACGTCGTGTAGGTGGTTAAAACGTATTTATTTATACTGAACTTTGGTACTATGCGGGCGAGTCTCTCTGGTACGCCCAAGGATCTTGAATAAAAGGGAATGAGGCGGTAAGTCCATTTTCCGCGGAACAAAGTGACTCCGTTGAGGTTAAAAAATTTGAGAAGAATCTATCACAAGACATGAGTCAAAAAAACTGCTTGATATGAACAGCACATGCTTATAATTATTAAAATAACTTCGCAGGTACTATTGATAAGATTGATTCTTGATGGTTTAGTATTATTTTGCTTCAAGGATCTTGAATAAAAGGATGACGCACTAAGTTCTTGTCATACAACAAAGTGACCCCATCGAAAATAAAAAAATAGAGAGAATTCAACTCGAAACACACGTCAAAAACCAACTGCACATGCTTATAATTCTTATAACAGGGAAGGTCTTATATTTTAGAGGCAAATTTACCTCTCAATGATTTCCCAATGTTTATAACTTGAGAAGGTTATATTAACACGCTTAAATTAACACACACTGAAGTGGCAAAGTATATTCCAAAATTTAAAATCAAATAAGCACGAACGACTTAACAAGCACCACAAATGTAACAATCACGAGAAGCACAGAAGAAAGTTTAGATGCAAACTCGACTGCATTTCTCGTCTTTTTCATTATAACCAAGAGGAAGGTAAGTTAGCTCCTATTTCTCCTATCTCATACATCTTCCATGGGGTCAGAAATGTTCCTTAATGCGTCATCTCCTTTATTCAAGATCCTTGCGGGGATGACGCATTAAGCATCTTTTCTGACCCCATAGAAGATGTATGAGATAGAGAAATAGGAGCAAACTTACCTTCCTATGGTTATAATGAAAAAAAGGTAGCAAGACTGTCGAGTTTGCTTCTCAACTTTCTTCTGTGCTTCTCGTGATTTTTACATTTATGGTGCTTGTTAAGACATTTGTGTGTTTAATTAATTTTTAATTTTAGACATAATTAGCCACTTCAGTGAGTGATAATTTAAGCGTGTTTATAACCTACTCAAGCAATAAACAATGGGAAACCATTGAGAGGTAAGATGCTTAAACGACCTAGATCCTAGACTTACGGAGACGTTTATCTCAACCATCACACAGACACTAATTAAATCCGCTCTTCGTTCACAAGGTTAGAGGTTTAAACTCTCGTTCCAACTCGATTCCTCCCACTCAATTAACAAGTCTGAACCCGGAAGTCAAAAATTAAAAAAAAATCCATCTCAGAACCAAGTTATATTTTTTATCAGTTAAAAAGGGTAACAGGATTCTTTATGACCTTTCTTATCATTTGCATCTTTCTTACCTGATTTTAATATTTGATCTACTTTGAACCCAAACTTAATTTCTTTATATTCAAATTATAAGCGCTAGTGGATTTTATACCATAAGAATGTAAATAAAGTCTATCCACAAATAAATTTCAACCAATGTAATGATGACAAAAGCGGCTTTCAACCTAATACAGGTCATCCTCAGTGCATACAAACAAGAGGACGATAAAATTAAAAAACAAAAAAAAATGAAATAGATGTATTAAAAGACTAAAAACTGTAAAAAAAATTACCGGTGCGAAGATGCTAAATTTTTCTCTTGGGTCTTGTTACAAGATTTGAGTCTGCACCCTATCTCAAATCTTGTAACAAGACAAGAGGAAAAATTAGCTTCTTCTCACCGGCACTGAGGATGACCTGTATTAAATTGAAAGCCGGTTTTGTCATCATTTCATTGGTTGAAGTTTATTTGCGGATAGACTTTTATTTATATCTTTAATTTCTTTAATTATCTGCGTAAGTTTCCGCGGTTATTGTCATGAACATTTAGGTCTTCCGGCAGTGACCGCGTCAATGTAGATGAAGAATCCGACATTTCGCTTCCACTGTGAGAGGCATCTTCAAGGATATCTACAAAACTTAACAGTTCAGTTTTGTAGAGCATTGTGTTTCTATTCATGATGTCCTTCATCCCACAGTGGAAGCGAAACATCTGATTCTACAATGACGCGGTCAACACCGGAAGACCTAACTCCTCTTAAAATCTCTTTAATACTCAATACTGGTAAAAAATATGTCAATTAATTATAGGCTGATAATTTATATAATTAAAACGATTTAAGTAATAAATAAATATATTGAGTTTCGTTTCAATTCGTCAAGTATATACATAGTTTCTGTTGGATCATAAAAGTTAAACTGCATCGAGCGTGGTCAGTACCTAGATGGGTGACGGCTGGGAATAGAACTAAAGTAGTTACTATCTGAAGACAAGCGAAGCGAGTCCAAAAACTATTTAATTAATTTTATTGGCAACCCTGTTAACATTAGGTGAGTTTTACATTTTATCGTGTTTTTGTACTTTAATATGTACGTAATAGTTTAATGATTTTGTATAAATTCTGTGAAATATTGTTAAAATAATTTTAGCTTAAAGAAAAAGAGAAACTATAGTAAGGTAAACCACATGTTTTATTAAGATTTGAAGAACATACAGACGAAAATGTATTGACTTAAATGTAACTTAAAATTACGATTCCTTGTATTTATAGTGTTAACATTTTATACTATAATACGACAGCCCGCCAAATCTCAAGCTTTCAACCCTCTTTTTTGTAATAAAATCCCTTTCTTTTATGTAACAAAAAAAATCCCAACTCTGGAACACTGAAAGTCAGGTTATGTTTTTGATTTTATTAATTTGTTTTTATTTCATATCATATTTTTTTAAATTATTATTTACTTTTTAAGGAGGAACATTGTTGTATCTTATAAATTCCAACTAAGTGTGCTTAAATATGTTCGGGAAGTATGAATTAAGTGGAGTTAAAGTTGTTAATTACGTAATGCAATGGATCATAATAGTTCAGAATCATCAGAGCACAGAACCTGCGCTGTACTCAAATAGCAAGAATGCTTGAAGAATACGTCAATGTACAGCGTCAATATAGCACTCAGATCATATTACAACTTCGCAATAATTGGATGAATTGAACTGATTGGAATGAAATGAAACGAAATCAAACAGATCAATGAGCACAATAAAAGCGACGAGAGGTTACAAATATTTACAACCAGTGTTGCCTTTTTATGATTTTATTTACAAAAAAGGTATTTTTTTTTTATACCGAGGTTGGCATGAGTGGAGGGGGAAAGAGCGGGTCGGCTGAACCAATAGAATCTTTCCCTCACAGATTTTGGCGCGCTGTCAATTGATTTAGCCGTGTGTCGTACTATAAAATGTACAAATAAATGCAATCAAAACAAAAATTGTGATTACTGAAAATAGTTTGTTTACATTTACATAGGGTAAAACAAGATGGATGCGCCCATAGGAAAATTTAAGGCGACTCCCTGGTGGACAAAATGTGAATTACATGCCATGTCTGACAGAAAACGCGTTTGTTTCCCTACATGGTTTATATATTACTTTAATCTGAACTTAAATTTACATACTCTCACTCTGTTAATTATTCTTATTTAAAGTTACATAAATCCTATAAGTTTCCATATTCAAAATGTCTAAACCATCAGGACCATATTTAGTCAAATTGTTTCACGCGTCAATACCCATGTCAATATCATTTAATATAAAAAAAAACTATCGATACACCAAATATGGATATCGATTATTTATTTTTTTTTTAATTACTCAAATATAAGGATAAAATAAAATTATATGTAATTAAATAAAATACAATAGCATTAAAATCGTGTATTTTTTAGATTGACTTATTAAGTATTTATGTGAAATACTTTTAATTTCTCTTAAAATCATCTTTTAATTTTTTATCATCTTTTAAATTAATAATTATTTTAGTTCAAATGAAACTAAGAAAAAAAAGACTGTTAGCCCAAAAAATTGGATACAACAAAAAAATTGTGACGCAACTTGATTAAATAGCTTGCAGGCAAGTTAGCTGTCTCTTACGGGAGTTTTAATCCGTCAGTAAGATTTGCATCTTTTATCTCCTTTTTGCTGGACCGTGATCTTTATAGCCTTTTTTGGGAGGTTTTATTCAGGTTTATAGTTTACGTGCTTTTAAGTCTCGAGTGGATTAGGACTTTAAATATTTAAATTTCATATTAAATATTAAAAACTTTATATATTGAACTGCTATGATTATGGAGACGAGATCTATCATACTTTCCAGGAGTACAACACATTGTCACATCACATACGTACACATACACAAACATACATAAATATATACATACATATATATACATACATATATATATATATATATATATATATATATATATATATATATATATATATATATATATATATATATATATAATATATATCTTCTCACTCACGTAAACACTAGTACGTACACAATACATGACCCGACGCATACGCACATTAGGGTACATACACACAAGAAACACACGCAGAAACACACACACAATTTTTAAGTTCATTCACTTCAATGTTAGGATCTCCTTATCAAAAGAAAGCATGTTATAGTTTTAGGTTTATCAGTTTGTTTTATTGATATAAAGTATTATATATTATTATATATATATACATATATATATATATTATATTATATATATATATATATATATATATATATATTATAGTTAAATTAAATATGTACATAATATTACAGATAAAACTGAACGGACGCACATTTCAACAGGGTTTTATTGTGTCTGGGTCATCTTTGAAATAATTCATATCAATAAAACAAACTGATAACCTAAAACTATAACATGCTTCTTTTGATAAGGAGATCCTAACATTGAAGTGAATGAACTTAAAAATTGTGTGTGTGTTTGGCGTGTGTTTCTGTGTGTATGTACCCTAATGTGCGTATGCGTCGGGTCATGTATTGTGTACGTACTAGTGTTTACGTGAGTGAATATTATATATATATATATATATATATATATATATATATATAATATATATATATATATATATATATATAGCTAGTGCCGACCTATATCGTGGCAATGACCCTCTTCACCCAAATGTATTTTATCTCATATGCAATAAACTAAAGGAAAAATAAATACGCTAATAAAAGAACACAATAAAACTATTTATTATTAATGTATTATATATTTCACCTAGGCATAGTTTGAATACACGAAATATGATTTCTATTGTTTCAATTTTCAATAACGAGACAGACATGAAATATATTTAATATGTTTGAATATATTTTGACAATGTGTAGGCTATAAAGGTTATAACCTTCAGTTAATAAGATTACAACATAGAGATATTATGTTACAAGAGAGGCCATACCCAACATTAATACATTTTGAGGCTCGAAACATCTTTCCAGGCATGAAGGTATATTACTGGAGGGCATAGCATATCTTAATACATTGAGAGGCTTGAAACATCTCTCCAGGCATAGAGATATATTACTAGAGGGGCATACCCTATCTTAATACATTGAGAGGCTTGAAACATCTTTCCAGGCATAGAGATATATTACTAGAGTGGGCATAGCATATCTTAATACATTGAGAGGCTTGAAACATCTTTCCAGGCATAGAGATATATTACTAGAGTGGGCATAGCATATCTTAATACATTGAGAGGCTTGAACATCTTTCCAGTCATAGAGATATATTACTAGAGTGGGCATAGCATATCTTAATACATTGAGAGGCTTGAAACATCTTCCAGGCATAGAGATATATACTAGAGTGGGCATAGCATATCTTATTACATTGAGAGGCTTGAAACATCTTTCCAGGCATAGAGATATATTACTAGAGTGGCATAGCATATCTTAATACATTGAGAGGCTTGAAACCATCTTTCCAGTCATAAGAGATATATTACTAGAGTGGGCATAGCATATCTTAATACATTGAGAGGCTTGAAAACATCTTTCAGCATAGAGATATATTACTAGAGTGGGCATAGCATATCTTAATACATTGAGAGCTTGAAACATCTGTTCCAGGCATAGAGATATATTACTAGAGTGGGCATAGCAATCTAATACATTGAGAGGCTGAAACCTTTCCAGACATAGAGATATATTACTAGAGTGGGCATATCATATCTTAATACATTGAGAGGCTTGAAACATCTTTCCAGACATAGAGATTATATTACTAGAGTGGGCATATCCTATCTTAATACATGAGAGGCTGGAAACAACGTTCAGACATAGAGATATATTACTAGAGTGGGCATTAGCATATCTAATCACAATTGAGAGGCTTGAAACATATTTCCAGGCATAGAGATATATTACTAGAGTGGGCATAGCATATCTTAATACTTGAGAGGCTTGAAACATCTTTCCAGGATAGAGATTTACTAGAGTGGCATAGCATATCTTAATACATTGAAGAAACATCTTCAGGCATAGAGTATATATAACTAGAGTGGGTATAGCATATCTTAATACATTGAGAGGCTTGAAACATCTTTCCAGGCATAGAAGATAATTTACTATGCATAGATATCTTAATACATTGAGAGGCTTGAACATCTTTCCAACATAGAGATATATTACTAGAGTGGCATACATATCTTAATACATTGAGAGGCTTGAAACATCTTTCCAGACATAGAGATATATTACTAGAGTGGGCATATCCTATCTTAATACATTGAGAGGCTTGAAACAACGTTCCAGACATAGAGATATATTACTAGAGTGGGCATAGCATATCTTAATACCATTTGAGAGGCTTGAAACATCTTTCCAGGCATAGAGATATATTACTAGAGTGGGCATAGCATATCTTAATACATTGAGAGGCTTGAAACATCTTTCCAGGCATAGAGATATATTACTAGAGTGGCATAGCATATCTTAATACATTGAAGGCTTGAAACATCTTCCAGGCTAGAGATATATTACTAGAGTGGGCATAGCATATCTTAATACATGAGAGGCTTGAAACATCTTTCCGGATAGAGAATATATTACTAGAGTGGGCAGCATATCTTAATACATTGAGAGTTGAAACATCTTTCCAGACATAGAGATAATATTTACTAGAGTGGGCATAGCATATCTTAATACCTTGTCATTAGTTGTTTGCAGTGATAGTCTATTTTATTAAAAACAAAATACATATAATTATAGAAATTAATTATATATTTTTTTATTTATGAGGTAGAAAATTTGTCTACAATTATTCGCCTTCTTAATGTGCCAAATTAGATAAAAAATTGTTTTTGGTAAACTTCCAACCATCCTCTGCGAATTCTAATTCAGTCTTATAAACTTTTTATTAATTGAGTTTCTTTAAATATGTTTCATTACTTTGTTTTCAAAGTTGTAAGCATTTTTTGCTTTCTTATACTTTTGTACTTATTAACTTTTAATGTAGCAATAATTTCTGCTACTTAATGCTTTCTACTTATTTATTTCTATTGTAACAAGCATATTTCTTTCTCTTAACCCATTGTTATATAGCAAGCATATTTTTGCCACTTAATCCTTTGTTATATTTATTACTAAGTAGCAAGGCATATTCTGCCAACTTAATCCTTGTCATTTCTGCATTTCCTTGTATATTTCTATTGTAGCAAGCATATTTCTTTCTCATTACCAATTGTTATTATTTATTACTAATGTAGCAAGCAAATTTCTGCCACTTAATCCTTTGTTATTATTTATTTCTAATGTAGCAAGCATATTTCTGCTACTTAATCCTTTGTTATTATTTTTTTTTATTGTAGCAAGCATATTTCTGCCACTTAATCCTTTGTTATTATTTTTTATTTTTGTAGCAAGCATATTTCTTCTTCTTAATTCCTTTGTTATTTTTTTTTTGTAGCAAGCATATTTCATTTTCTTAATTCCTTTGTTATTATTTATTTTTTTGTGGCAAGCATATTTCTGGCACTAAATATTATGTAATTACTTATTTCTAAGGTAACAAACATATTTCTTACACTTAATGCTCTGTTTTTTTTTGTTTTTTTACGCTTCACCCGTAGAGTCATTTAGCGTTTCCCCTCACTCAAATCTCACTCAACATTAACCCCTGAGTTTGTACACATCAATCATCTAGGAGCAACCCCTCCGTACATGGTAGCACATGTAACCGGTTCACAGTGTGTCTAGTTCATCCAGCCTAACCAGACTCTATCCAAACTCACTGCTCTGGCTAGTGTCTGCGACTAGTTCACAGTGTGACTAGTTCATCTAGACCAGCTAGACTTTGGCTAGGCTCACCGCTCTGGCTAGCGCCGACTACTAGTTCACTGTGTGCTTGTTTCATCTAGTCTTACAGCTCCTCTGATCAAAAATTAGTCTCACTTGACCTCGTCCTTCCAGTCTCACAATCTCATCAGTTCCACTAGCATCACCAGACTCTAGCTAGGCTCACGCTTGGCCAGTCCAGCGCCACCGACAAAAAACTCTAGCACCCAAATGTCAGCGTGTACAAACTCAGTTCTATAGCCCTGACCTGAAAGTCAAAGCTCCGCAGTGCTATTAGGAGACGTCTGTCTTCAAGAACGAGCACTTTGTTCTAGTACTTACGGTACTCGGTCGCCGCCATCACTTTCACTGACTAAATTTTCGGACATACAAAGGCTCAGTATATCTTTCCGACCTTCATCTCCCCCAGCCCGCAGAACATTAAACTTTTCGTGAGCTGGAGACAACGGAAACGTGGATCCAGACTTGTCTCAGATGAAATAGATCCAACCCCGCATTTGGTATTAGTAGCCAAGGAAACGCGTAAAACCTTGGCTGGGTTGGCCGGCCTTGAATTTCAAGACCTCCCGAGTGTACGGTACAAGGATAACCTCATATTGAGATCCTCCCCCGGCTGGATTTGAAACCCTCGACCTCCAGTCGAAAGGCGAGCGCTCTACCACTGACTACCGGACTCGTAATGCTGTGTTATTATTAATAATTAAATTATACATAGTTTTTTTCTTGGTATGTACTTACCACTAGTGTATATTATACCTATTTAATAATTATAAGGTCCGTTTAATTTTTTAAAATTTATAATAAATATATCTATAGTCTTCTATGTTATAAGTTATCAGCGAATTTGATTTAGCCTTTAAAGATGTCAGCGCTAAACGTCACCAGCAAGTGACTAAAGATTGAAGTTTAAATTTGAACTGTTGTACTACACTTCCAGAAGTGGGCGGTGCTATAAATAAGATACCTCAGAGATGCAAGTGGGTTATAGTCCGGGCAGAAGAATTCGGAAAAAAGAGTCGTTCATGAATAGTCTGGAAAATCGGAAATAATATGTGTTTGGCTGAGTGCCAAATTTAAAAAAATTGGGTACGGTATTACCTCAGAACTTATCATTGTTAAGTTATCATTGTAGCCCCCAGTGTATTTATGCTAAAGAGTTAAAACTTAAAATCAATCAATTTTTAATCAAACTAAAAATATCAGGTACGGGGTACCTCGGAACTTTTCCTCATCACATCGGATTCGCTACGCTCATCCTCCCTGCTTCGGACTCGCTTCGCTCGTCCTCAAAATATACAAATCGCCAAATTTATAATCTACAACATGTCTTCGAACTCGTTGACATATCCTCAGCTAGTAAATGCATCCGTTTCAATCTTAGCGGTTAACCATACAGATCTGAAAAGCTCAATGCTACTTAAATTTTATGATTCATCATAAATTATAGAAATTAAAAACAGATTAATTACACAAAAAGTCCTATATTTTTTAATATATAATAATAACTAAGCTTAATCATCAGAGTTTAATAAATATAAATATTAAATAAAAATACAAATTTACAAACTACTTCATATTGCAATGTTTATGTAATAAACTTAATTAAATTAAAGGCAAACACAACATATTTAAGCAAACTTTAACGATTTATTTCTTCCCTTAGAATAATACTATATATAGAAGGAGCACAGGACCGTAAACACAATGTAATTCTACTGATAACACGAAAGCCGGTTGACTGGTGCCTTAGAATAATACTATATATAGAAGGAGCACAGGGCTGTAAACACAATGTAATTCTACTGATAACACGAAAGCCGGTTGACTGGTGCCTTAGAATAATACTATATATAGAAGGAGCACAGGACCGTAAACACAATGTAATTCTACTGATAACACGAAAGCCGGTTGACTGGTGCCTTAGAATAATACTATATATAGAAGGAGCACAGGACCGTAAACACAATGTAATTCCACTGATAACACGAAAGCCGGTTGACTGGTGCCTTAGAATAATACTATATATAGAAGGAGCCAGGACCGTAAACACAATGTAATTCCACTGATAACACGAAAGCCGGTTGACTGGTGCCTTAGAAAATACTATATATAGAAGGAGCACAGGACCGTAAACACAATGTAATTCCACTGATAACACGAAAGCCGGTTGACTGTGCCTTAGAATAATACTATATATAGAAGGAGCACAGGACCGTAAACACAATGTAATTCCACTGATAACACGAAAGCCGGTTGACTGGTGCCTTAGAATAATACTATATATAGAAGGAGCACAGGACCGTAAACACAATGTAATTCCACTGATAACACGAAAGCCGGTTGACTGGTGCACTTAAGTAATGCTGCCAACCTGACGTCAATACATTATTTTAAATATTAGTCATAAATATCTATTAACGAAGAAAGATTGTAAAAAACAAATATAATGACTTAAAACACCTGCTGAGTTTTTACTAAAACTGGTCTTAGATTGCAAAAGGGTGGCGGAATACAAGAATCTACATTTAGTTGACGAGGACTACTTTTTATATATAATTTTAATAAATACGTTAAACTACAATTTAAAATGCTTTAAATATTGTAATGCACCGATATTTATATTATATTTTATGAATAATCAATCATTAATTAATAATAGAACATAATCATTCAGCAACCGGAATTATTGCCAACTTTTTTTTAGAAAATTGTATATTGTTAGGGTGGCAGCATTACTGAAGTGCACCAGTGAACCGGCTTTCGTGTTTATCAGTAGTGCTCCTTCTATATATAGTATTATCTAAGATTCTCCTTAAACTATCATTACAACATTGAATCAGAAAACTCTTATTGTTTTTACATTGACAGTTATGTTGCTAGGCAACCATATTATTGTTTACAGTTGATTTTTAACAGTTTAAAAATGAATAAAATCTATGTTTAAAAAAACCGTTAAAAACTGTTACATTAAAGAATTTAAAAAAAAATCAGTGTTACCAATAATTTTAGTTGAAAAACAATATTTTAAACTAAATTAAGTATTTAAAGATTTAAGAATGAATGAATGAATAGCCATTATTAGAAAAAAAATTAACATTAACAAAATACAAAATATAACAAAAATAATTTACTAATCAGCCGTAGCTGTGCAAAGATTTAAGAGTTCCTTATTAAATTTGAGTAAATGGAGCTTAAATTTTCTACATCTTTTTTAAAATTAACATTATTATCAAATTTGACTATATTTATCATTTAAATTTCTTGTTTTGCCATTTAGGTTCATTTTGTAGAATTCGTGTGTTGTCAAAATCAAAACTGTGTCCTGTCCAGTATTATTTTTATCTTGTTTGCAGTCATATTTATGTTGGGCCAGTCTTTTATTTAGATACTGTTTTGTTTCGCCTATATAATATTTAAGACATTAAGAACAGGGAATTTTATATACTAATCCGGATCTTTGTTCTTTCTTGGTTTTTTCTTTTTGCTTTTTCAAAAAATGGCCGGTTTGATTATTGACTTTTTTGAGCAATTTTAAAGTTAGGTAGACTTTTTGATAAAGCCTTTTTTTATTTTTAATTCCGGTTCCATCCCGGTTACGGATTTTTTTACAAACACAATACTTTTTTTTATATACTAACGGTATAAATGAGAAATGACGCCTATCCCAATAGCGAATTTTTTCCCAAAGGAAATTCGCTAAAAGTAGAAATGAAAATTATTAAGATCTAAGATAAATCGGAGTGCCGTCCCGATTAGAGAAAGAGATTTGTCTATTTTGTTCATTTCGTTCTATTATTTATATTGCTGAAAATTGGCAGAGATTTGTTTCCGTCTTATCTGCCTCCTACAAATCTTGTTCTAAATAAAAATCGACATTCTCACCGCATTCAGACAGACTGTCGCGAGTTTTTAAAGAAAATTAGGCTAATAGAAGTGACCAAGAATTATATATATATATATATATATATATATATATATATATATATATATATATATATATATATATATATATATATAATATATCTGTAATACTGGTATGGTAACAATATCACCGTAACTTATATAGTAGAACGTTTGAAATACAGATCAAAACAAAAAAAAATGCGGGAAGCTGAAAACAATTAAGTTATTACGAGGATCTTGAATAAAGGGGATGACGCACTAAGTCGATTTGTCATACAAACAAGTGACCCCATCGAAAACCAGAAAATAGATAGAATTCAAAACGAAACACACGTCAAAACCCAACTGCACATGCTTGGTACAAACTGCGCATGCTAACAATTCTTAAAACAGCGCAGGTCTTAAAATTTAGAGGAAAACTTACGTCACAATGGTTTCTATTGTTTATTGCTTGAGAAGGTTATAATAAAACACGCTTAAATTATCACTCACTGAAGAGGCAAAGTATATACCAAAATTTAAAATTATATAAGCACAAATGACTTAACAAGCACCACAAATGTAACAATCACGAGAAGCACAGAAGAAAGTTGAGAAGCAAACTCGACAACCTTGCTACATAACCTGCGTTTGGCGCTTTTTTTCATTATAATCAAGGGGAAGGGTAAGTTTGCTCCTATTTCTCTATCTCATACAACTTCCATGGGTCAGAAAAGTTCCTTAATGCGTCATCCCCTTTATTCAAGATCCTTGAGTTATTATAACCTTACTCACTCTTGAAGGAGGTTTCAATGAGATTACACAGAGCCCCTTAAAACCCCTACAATAATGTTTTAGGCCTCTTAATGTATTGAGATAGGCTATGTATTCATTAATAATGAAAATAATAGTTATTTATGCCATAAGGCTGAGAAGTGTGTCTTTATGTCACGACAATTAGATTTACCGACGAGCGAAGCGAGTCGGGAAAAATTGCCAAGACATAAAGACATTCTCAGCCGGATGGCATACACTATTTTTTTGAGGTAGCACTCATTAAATAAACTGCGCTATATACTTAATTGAAAAAAAAAAAAACGTCCAATTAACTCCATATTATCGTCGTCATTGAATTCATCCATAGCTTCACACTTTTACTCAAAATGTAAAAGCTTTACAAATAAACACACAAAATTGTCAATTAGAACACCTTTTAAAAACGAAAAAAAAATAGTATACGAACAAAAACAGAAACAAAATGAACGTTTTTAAAGAAAACTCATGATGGTTTTACACAGATTGTTTTTTGAACACGCTACAATACAGTAATGGCGGCAATATATGAATTACTTTTACGTCCTAGGAGTTTTTTTTACATTCATTATTGTCCTCGGAGGTGAAAAGTACTAAATAACCTCCTATAACAATAATGATTGGCTTCTCATCCTAAAAACGGTCCAATAAAGTGCTCAATTACGTACTACCTCAAAAAAAGGTTATTTATTTATTTATTTATTTAATATTTATCGTTTTGTTTAAACCTAATCCGATGTAGGGAGGAAAAGTTCCGAGATGCCCTGTAACCGGAAATTTTTACGCTAAACGATACGTAAACGATACGCTCCTTTCATTTTATGAATGTTCCTTGTCTGCAACGGAGCTTTAATGTTAAACAAAGTGGAGCTACTAACTGGTAGATAATTCATTATTCAGTAAAATAGACGGAAGAGCGACAATGTTCCATAATATTTCCTGACACGCCGTCATCTCGTAAAAGCTAATCCGACACTTCGTTTTATTACCCTGTCTGTGATTTTTTTCTCTTAAATCGTCCGCTTCTAAAAACTCTCTCAAAAATGTTTTTAGTAAAACTCTTATTAAACAATTTAAACATTTCTTTTTCTTTGAAGGCTAGTCCACAATGGACTCGCCCATTTGTTCAAACATTTTGTTACGTAGAAGAATACGCAGTATGAATAAATTAAGTTTTTATTTAAATTTATTTATCTTCTTTTAATTTCTTTTTCTTTAAAAGCTAGTCCACAATGGACTCGCCCATTTGTTCAAACATTTTGTTACGTAGAAGAATACGCAGTATGAATAAATTAAGTTTTTCTTTAAATTTATTTATCTTCTTTTAATTTCATTTTATTTAAAGGCTAGTCCACAATGGACTCGCCCATTTGTTCAAACATTTTGTTACGTAGAAGAATACGCAGTATGAATAAATTAAGTTTTTCTTTAAATTTATTTATCTTCTTTAATTTCATTTTATTTAAAGGCTAGTCCACAATGGACTCGCCCATTTTTCAAACATTTTGTTACGTAGAAGAATACGCAGTATGAATAAATTAAGTTTTTCTTTAAATTTATTTATCTTCTTTTAATTTATTTTATGTACTCCTTGTATTGTAAGTTCTACTTACAGTCTTGTTATCTCACACTGTAAATGTACTTTTACTCCCTTGGGAGGAAAAGTGAAAGTGTTGCCAACTTGACAAAATTTTTTAGTAAACTTTTTAGGAATTTTAGGAAATTTTTAGCATTTTTTTCGGTGTTATGTTGGTACTACGGGTAGAATATACAATATATACACACTAATGTTTAAATTACAAATATAGTATTACACATTATTCTATTGACAGCTTACAATAAAATAATGTGAAGATAGTGGCTTTATTCTCTCTTCATCAGAGTAATTGACATGGTAAGAATAAACTAAACTAACACATTAATAATTAAGGAGCTGAAGAATATATTAATAGTTGTTAGTATTAGTTCTCTAGTCGTAGATAAAATTTAATATGCAACAAGGGATGAAAGTTTTCAGCTCTCGTATTATCTCCCTCGTCAAGCCTCGGGAGCCAAAATCTTAGTTAACTCCCTCGGCAAGCCTCGGGAGCTAACTAGTTTATCTTCCTCGGCCTACCGGCCACGTAAGCTAATGAAGTTCCTTCCTTCGGCGCTGCCTTAGGACGAAACTTTAACTTGAGCTGTAAAACATACTTTCATCCCTTGTTGCATAAATAACTATTTCTTTAAAGGCTAGTCCACAATGGACTCGCCCATTTGCTCAAACATTTTGTTACATAAAAGAATTCGCAGAATAAATATGTATGAATGCAGGGTTTGACTGAGCAAAAAATGCCCAAAAAGGCTAGGTTTTAGCTTAAAAGGGCTCAAACCTTCATCTCAAGGAGCCCGTTGGGTATATTGCTTCCTTAGTAGTGAGGTCTTCTTTTAATTAGAGTAGTAATAACAATTATAACGAGCTTAATCCAATTTATTTATTTTAATAATAAATTAAATAATAGTTATTTATGCCATAAGGCTGAGAAGTGAGTCTTTATGTCACGGCAATTAGATTTACCGACGAGCGAAGCGAGTCGGGAAAAACTGCCAAGACATAAAGACATTCTCAGCCGGATGGCATACACTATTTTTTTTAAGGTAGCACTCATTGAATAAACTGCGCTATATACTTAATTATAAAAACAAATAAACGTCCAATTAACTCCATATTATCGTCGTCATTGAATTCATCCATAGCTTCACACTTTAACTCAAAAATGTAAAAGCTTTACAAATAAACACACAAAAAATTGACAATTAGAACACCTTTTAAAAACGAAAAAAAATTAGCCTACGAACAAAAACAGAAACAAAATGAACGTTTTTAAAGAAACCTCATGAAGGTTTTACACAGATTGTTTTTTTGAACACGCTACATTACAGTAATGGCGGCAATATATGAATTACTTTTACGTCCTAGAAGTTTTTTTACATTCATTATTGTCCTCGGAGGTGAAAAGTACTAAATAACCTCCTATAACAATAATGATTGGCTTCTCATCCTAAAAACGGTCCAATAAAGTCCTCAATTACGTACTACCTCAAAAAATAAAATTATTTCATATAAAATAAATTAAAATAAAATTAGGTAAATAAAATAAGAAAGTAAATATAGAATAAAACTTATATTCATTCAGTTTAATGTAATATTTAATTAAACAATTTTATGTTCAAAATCTAGGGCCCTTTTGTTCTGCTCTAGGCAGTACAAAAGGGATCAGGATCTTTAAAGGTATGAGTGTTATGAATAGGGTCTTTAAGGACCTAGATTTAGGTAGCAAATTGGAGTCATCCGTAGTGTAGTGGTTAAGGTACGCGGCCAATACACAGAATGAATGGACTTTAAACTTCTGAGTTTATTTATTCATGGGTTCAATCCCAGCACGGGCCTCTGGGATTTTTATGAGAGGGATAAAAATTCTGCGTACCACGTTTTTCAGAAGATACGTAAAGCCGGTGGTCTCGAGCCTGTGCGTTGTCAGGTACTCGTTAAAGATCCCTTACCCTAAATGAAACTGGGTATAGGCAAAATTTAAGACCCTCATATTAGATTCATTTTAATACTATAGTGTGTCTGCCTTATAGTTTAAAGTGTGTGAAGGTTTGGTTTAACAGTAAGAGCACGTGTTGTTCCTAGTTTTCACTGGACTATGAATCAGTGAAAATATGTATGATTGCTTGAAAAAGCATGAGAGGAACCATAGAAATTCACGGCTCTTCTTACACTTGAAATTAAAAGGAGTAGAACACTATCTTAGGGAGCTGACAAAAAGGGCCCAACAACGTGGCTTACTTGCCTGGTAGTTACTACTACTCCCCTCCCCCATATTATTCCTAGTTCATTGTTCCTAGTTTTCACTGGACTATGAATCAGTGAAAATATGTATGATTGCTTGAAAAAGCATGAGAGGAACCATAGAAATTCACGGCTCTTCTTTCACTTGAAATTAAAAGGAGTAGAACACTATCTTAGGGAGTTGGCAAAAAGGGCCCAACAACGTGGCCTACTTGCCTGGTAGTTACTACTACTCCCCTCCCCCATATTATTACTACTAAGGGATACCTCAAAACTTTTCGTCATATCATTGGATTCGCAATGCTAATCCTACTTACCTAAATTTCGGACTCGCTAAATGAAGTGACACCAGTCCGATGTCGATACAGCCACTCTATGCGACTATTCTCGCAATAAGGCGCGGTCGAATATCTAGCACGTTGGATCACCAAAAAACTTTTTTATAATTTTGTTTTCAAAATTTTCAGTAATTAGCCGGATTTGTGATAAATGAAGCCTATTTCCGTAATCTGCACGCTCTTTTTGTTAATCTCAAAGAGTATTTACATTCTCTCAACGATTTATTTTTAATCTAACTTGGTACATACATAAATACTGTTAGACGTCAATGTTGACATGTCAAAATATAACACAAAATATTGACGTCTAACAGTAGTTATGTATGTAACAAGTTAGATTAAAAATAAATCGTTGAGTGAATGTAAATACTCTTTGAGATTAACCAAAAGAGCGTGCAGATTACGGAAATAGGCTTTATTTATCACAAATCCGGCTAATTACTGAAAAATTTTGAAAAAAAAAATTATAAAAAAAGCTTGTTGGTGATCCAACGTTCTAGATATTCGACCGCGCCTTATTTTTGATTGATCTATAAACCTTGTCGCTTAATTTGCTTGGTCTATTTCAAATCTTTTTATAAGTGCTATGAGACTCAATCTGTGAGTTATATCATATAGTACATTTTTGCGGTAGGAAATTGTTTGAAATTTCATCTCTTCTTTTTGTTCCAAGTATTTAAAAAACAGAGATTGCACTTGAGGTGCAATCTTCTGCATTGAAGGACTTGCTTTCACAGTATTCTTTAATTTTTTACAAGTTATATTTTTTTTAGTCGAAAGATTTCAGAACTTTAATAATACTCAGTGTACATGCGACACACCTGAGATCGTTCCTGTTGGGTAAATTACCAAATAGGCCGAAACGCTCAAAAACGGATATTTCTTCACATAAAAAAGAGGTAGAAATAAAATATATTTTATCTCAGAAAACGTAAACTTAGATTTTTTTTCGGACAAAATATATTTACATCTGCCCCCCCCCCACTTCAATCTGACCCCTAAAACCACCTGTTGAAGTGTTATTCTTTTGATTTTTTATTCCCTCTGTTAGGGCTTTTAACGGCTTTATGACTCTTTTATTTTCAGAGCCGTTTTCTTTAAACGCAATTTCAATTTTCTCTCTTATTTGTCTTTGTGAATTTTTAAGAGACTTTGTAAGGAAAGATTAAGTAAATAACTCATTTTACCAAGAATGGCTGTTAGGTGGTAAGTTTGAAATAAATAAATAATTCACACACAAACACACATATATACATGAATCTAGGAAAAAATGTACACGGGAATAAAAACACAGGAAAAAAAATACACGGAAAAAATACAGGAAAAAAAACATACGGACACAAAGTACACAGAAAAATAAGAACACGGAAAAAATCAGACGGGAAAAAAGTACAACGGATAAAAGTTCTATAACTATAAGCTCTATAACTAATAACCTATAACATCTATAACCTAACTATAACTCTCTATAACTAATAACCTATAACCTCTATAACCTAACTATAACTCTCTATAAATATTAACTTATAACCTCTATAACCTAACTATAACTCCCAATACCTATTAACCTATAACCTCTATAACCTAACTATAACTCTCTATAACTATTATCCTATAACCTAACTATAACTCCTAATAACTATTAACCTATAACCTCTATAACCTAACCATAAGTCTCTATAACCAATAACCTATAACCTAACTATAACTCTATAATTAATAACCTCTATTACCTAACTATAACTCTCTATAACTAATAATCTATAACCTCTATAACCTAACTATAACTTTCTATAACTATTAACCTATAACATGTATAACCTAACTATAACTCTCTATAATTAATAACCTCTATTACCTAACTATAACTCTTTATAACTATTAAACTATAACCTAACTATAACTCTCTATAACCTATAACCTCTATAACCTAACTATAAGTCTCTATAACTAATAACCTATAACCTAACATTAACTCTCTATAACCTATAACCTCTATAACCTAACTATAACTAATAATATTAACCTCTATAACCTAACTATAACTTTCTATAATTAATAACCTATAACCTCTATAACCTAATTATAACTCTCTAGGCAGGTAATGTACCTGTCATTCATGCCTAACCTCTTTTGCCTTACAAGCATAGAGATATATTACTAGAGGGGCCCTATTGGTTGAATTTTGAAACATCGAAAAAGTAACCTGATCACATTCGATTATCATTTTCATCAAATAAACAGAACAAAAAACAGTAGTAGAATGTTTAAAATACAATCTGCGGGAAGCCGAAAACAATTGATTAATTATAACCTCAACTCCCTCTTGGAGGAGGTTTTAATGAGGTTACACAGAGCCCCTGAGAGCCCCACTAAAAATGTTTCAGGCCTCTCAATGTATTAAGATAGGCTATGCCCCCTCTAGTATATACCTCTATGGTAATAGGTATAGGAACTGAAACATTTTTGTCCTAAATTAGTTCAGTTATGCTTAATTTTCTCAATGTAAAATAATTTTGCGTTCTTTTGTTTCAGGTAAGTTCCGAAATATATCATGGCAATTATAAGTAAGTCTTCATTATGTATTAATAATGATTGATCTTTAATGAAGTTTTCTAATGAGGAAACAAAACATCACATGAATCTTGCGACTAAAAGCGACGCCAATTTAAAAAATCGGGTACGGGGTACCTCCGAACTTTTTCTCGTTACATCGAATTCGCTACGCTCATCGTCCTTGCTTCGGACTCGCTTCGCTCGTCCTCAGAAATACAGTTCGCCAAATTTATATTACAACATGCATTTTGACTCACTTCGCTCGTCTTCGAGCGAATGGATAGTAATACGGATGGATAGTAAATCCATCCGTATCATTCTCAGCGGTCACCCATACAGCACTGACCATGCTCAATGCTCTTTAATTTTTATGACCGAACAAAATTCATGGATATGCTTGTCGCATTAAAACGAAACCTAGTGTACTTATTTATTAGGTAATAATATAGACTTTTACCAAATTTCAACTTAATTGGACCATTAAAAAACGTACACAAGTCATTTGATAAAATTGAACTAATACTGATAATGAGATGAAACTTAGCACATATGTTAGTCTTAAATTATATCTCTTATATTATGTGTTTGTCTTATGCGTGTCAAATCCCAATCTGACCTCATCATTTGTCCGAAATTTATGATTCTTCGAAATTTTCGCTGAGTCATTATTGCGGGTTAATGACGTCATAAAAATTTTCCGAATAGCACAATTACAACGGTGGACTGAGTTTTGTACAAAATTTCAACTTTCTAGCATAAATGCAGGGCGCTACGATGATAACAGACACACACACATGTGTGTTTGTTATCATCGTTGTTGTAAGTGTGTGTATGTACACACACTTACACATACACACATACAATCAGACAACTTTGCGAAAACCACTCAGGAGGCCTTCAAATCGCCTGAAACATATAATTCCGGTTTCATCCGGTTTCGGATTTTTTCTGCAAACACAATACTTTTTCTATATAATATATAAAAATAATAATAATGTCCGTTTTAGGGCCTTTCGGCCCTTTAGGGTATTCGCCCTGCGGGAACAACCTCGGGTGGGTCACATCTACTATGCTCAAAGTAAAGCTAAAGTTAGCGAAATCTTTTTACATCAAATTCTATTAATAAAAACTGAGAGCATAACCTGAGCTGTGAACCCCGGACCTCCGGTGCCGAAGTCCAGTACTATAAGACCCCGGCTACGGAGGCAGATACTTTTCCTATATAACTACATTATAAATAAGGAAAAGTAAAAAGTCGAGTCAACTTAAGATATACATTTACTAACTAACCAGCAACACAATATTGTTCAACTATATTATTGTATGTTCTATAACAAGACTGTTATAGAATATAATAGAATATAAGGTTATTCTTCGGAATTAATAATATATGAATGTCGAATGATGGAACAGTTCCCAGATGTAGCATTGCATTTTGCTTGTTACATTTCCTAGGTGTCACTTGCACAATTATATTGTGTCAACTATTCATGTTTTGCAAAACTCGGTAGTATCAAATGATAAATTAAAAAATTCGTTTTGTGTCGCCGACATTAAAAAACTACTAAACAATGCATACGGTAAAAGCGCATTTCACCTACTTTAAAGCAAATTACCTATATATATATATATATATATATATATATATATATATATATATATATATATATATATATATATATATATATATATATATATTATTTTTGTGTCAACTATTCATTAATTGCAAAACTCGGTAGTATCAAATGATATGTAAATAAAAAATTATTTTTGTGTCGCCGACATTAAAAAACTATTAAACAATGCATATGGTAATGCCAGGTTTTATTAATGCCCCATTAATAATATAAATTCAAGAATATAAATATAAAGAAAGTTCATAAATATAATGTATATTTTATAAAACATAAAAATCCCGCTAAGTATTTAATAAAATCGGCTAGGATAACGGATTAAGATAATCTACATATAGTTGACTAGACTATTTTCAGCATTTTTTTTTATTAAAAATGTTAAAATGAATTTTAAAATGCTTAAAAATTATTATAAACTGAAAATTCAGGATAATATTGAACTAAAATAAATAAATTAACAATTTCCGTACAAAAAAATTAGGTACAGGGTGCCTTGTAACTTTTCCTGATAACATTGAATTCGCTACGCATATCCTCCCTACTTTTGACTCGCTTCGCTCGTCCTTAGAATGTACAAGTCGTTAAATTTATAATGTATATTTTCATCAGGATAATTATGCGCATTTCATTTGGTAAATACGAAAAATAGTAGTTACGGGTAGTCCTTGATAATTGAGTAACTGCTTAAGTTATAAAGCATAAACCGGATCTTTAAGCAACAAATGGATTGTTAAGCTCGGAAACACGTATTCCGAAGGAAATTCGCCATGCGAACCACCGACATGCAGACCACCGACCACCGACATGCGGACCACCGACCACTGACATGCGCTAGAATTTTTAGCAACTCCTCTCTAAGTTTTAATTATAAAAAAATACATTATAATTTAGATTAACTCTTTATTATTAGCGAAATATTTGTATGCCTAAATTTTAACTTATGAATAATTTATGTACATAATTAATATACATTATAGTTTATTTATCTAATTAATTAATTAATCTAACCGATTTAAACATGTATGAGTAATTAATACATTTGGAACTTCATGCATTAATTTTACTTGATACTAGAGTGTCTCATAAACATAATAATTTTATGTATATAGGTACTCAAGATAGTTAGTCATTTAATAGATTAAACCTGCGTTACAAGTTTAAATACATGAAAAATGTTTGGTCAAACCTGGGTTTAAATATTTTTTTTTCCGTGCGCAGTTGCGGCCTAGACTCTTGTAAGCATAGAGATATACACTAGATAGGTATATAATAGACTCATACCTGTCTCAATACATTGAGAGGCCTAAAACATCATTTTGGAGCTCACAGGGGCTTTGTGTAACCTTATTGAAACCTAGAGGGCATAAAGATATATACTAGAGGGAGCATAGCCTATCTTAATACATTGAGAAGCCTGAAACATTTTTTGGGGCTCTCAGGGGCTCTGTGTAACCTCATTGAAACCTCCTCTAAGAGTTAGTTAAGGTTATAACTAATAAATCGTGGTCGGCTTTTCTCGCATTGTTTGGGTTTTGTTTCCTATTATAAACGTTGTGTTATACATGTTACTGTATTTTTTAATGTTTATTTCCTCATATTAATACTCAAGGGTGTTCAGGTTACTTTTTTGATGTTTCAACATTCAACCGATAAAGCCTCTCTAGTAATAATATCTCTATGATGTTTCAAAATTCAACCGATAGGGCCTCTCTAGTAATAATATCACTATGATGTTTCAAAATTCAACCAATTGGGCCTCTCTAGTAATAATATCTCTATGCTTGTAAGGTTTGATGTTATCAGTGTTGCCTCTTTTATACTCAGTATTATTCTAAAGACAGATTCATTCCAAATATTTATCATGGTTTAATTCAAATCAATATATAAACCAAGTAGGGAGACTATCCTATACTAACCTGTGTAAAAAAATTCAGACATGCGTGATCAGCTGATAGCTGGATCAAAAATATAAAAAAATGGAAATAACTGCGTATGAGCTCTCTAGGATTTACCTTTTTTGTGTTTTATTTTATTGGCATCACTGATTATTTAAGGTGAGTTTTAATTTTTATCGTGTAGTCGAACATTAATATGTACGTGCTAATTTAAATTTTGTATTAAATTCTGTGAAATAATTGTTACAATCATTTAGTTAAAGATAAATAGGACTATAGTGAAGGTAAATTTGAAGTTTTTTTAAGTTTTGATAAATATATAGACGAAATTTTATTGCCTTAAATATAACTTAAAAGTACGATTACTAGGATTGTATTAAAAACTTTAGGTTAATTAATCTTACATTATCAATAAAAATACATTTTTTAAGAGAAAAAAGCTCTTATCACTTGCAAAAACATAAAAAGTTGAGCAGTTTGCACAAAAAAAAAGTTCAATTAGCCGCTCGTTTTAAGTAATTTAAACAAAACCTATTATTTAAAGAATCACTAAAACATTTATTGAATGTGACAAAATATATTTTTTACACAAATTATAAACATTTTATACTAAAAAGTAAAAAGCAACGCATTAAAAGCAATAATGTAGATAGTTTGTTTACATTTATAAGGGTTAAACAAAATGGCTGCGCCCATAGGAAAATTTGAGGCGACTCCCTGGTGGACAAAATGTGAACTACATGCTGGTTCTGACAGAAATCGTGTTTGTTTCCCTACTTGGTTTATATATTAGTTTAGTTTAATGTTATATTTATGTCTGGAATATTCATAACATAGAGATTCTCAAGTTAATGCTTTGTCGACAAAACCTCCCTCCACCCCTCGTTTAACATACCTAACTTATCTCTCCTTATATCCCCAACTCAGACCAGATTATTATTTTTCCGTCTCGTTGCTTCCAATTCCGATAATTCTGATTCCCAGACGAAAATACTTCCAGATAATAATTTTTATTTCGCAGATAAGGGTTTAAGCGAAATTTTCTTGCAAATTTATAGCAATCATACGTTTTCTGAAGTTGTTTAATGATTTTTTATATTCTTATTTTTTTTATATCAAGTGTATTAAAATACTTTAAAAGCATTTTTATAGGTTTGAAGAAATTTAATTGCTTTTACTTCTCAATCTCCTATAAGGAAAGAAGTATTGGGCTTATGAATATTTCCAGCTTCTTGTGAAGCTAGAGATTAGACTTTACTCCGCAAGTAATAATGCCATAGTTATTTATAAACCACGGGAGTAAAGAATGCTATTATTTCCCCCTTAGAAATTAGTTGATTCTTGATGTGAAACCGAGGAATTTATGCACTTAACTCTCGAGGCTAAGCCTAGGAAGTTATGATAACTCCTGAAGCGCCGTCAGTGGTAATTATTGCGGGGAGTTTCATACAATTTTTTTTCTCTAGACTTCACTGTATTTTAATTATTGTTATATCACCCCCCCCCCCACCTCTAACCCCCATGATCCCAAGCTCATAAGCTCATTTTTCTTTAAAAATTCGCTAAAAACGGGTGAAGGGGCAAACATGCGGGGCCCCCGGAATTTAGGGGCCTCCAAAAATTTGACGTAAAAAATGTTGTTGTGCTTTGTTATTTTATTTAATTGAATTGAGCTTAAACATATTTTATATGAGTATGGGTTGGGTATTTTACCTTTAAATTAGGTTCCTATTCATTTATAGATAATATTATAATACGACACACGGCTAAAATCAATTGACAGCCCGCCAAAATCTCAATGCTTTCAACCCTCTTTTTTTAATAAAGAAAATCCCTTCTTTTGTGTAACAAAAAAAATTCCCTACTCTGGCAACACTGAAAGTCAGGTTATGTTTTGAATTTTATTATTTGTTTTTATTTGATATCGTATTTTTTTATTTTTAAAAGTTATTTATTTACTTGTTAAGTAGGAATGTTGTTGTATCTTATAAATTTCCAACTAAGTGTTGCTTTAAATTTGTTCGGGAAGTATGAATTAAGTGGAGTTAAAGTTGTTAATTACGTAATGCAATGGATCATAATAGTTCTTTGATAAAAGTTTGACGATTTAAATAAACTGTCAGCTATAATTACTTTTTTCCGAAACAAACTGCTTTTTTGTGTCAAGTTTGTATAATTGAATGTGTATTGTTTCATATTATAAAAATAATATGACACAATATGCATTCAAGACTGTCATCTATTGAAAGACATGGCATTTTAAAAAAAAAACTGCTGTCTTTTGGCTGACAGAGCACAGAACCTGCGCTGTACTCAAACAGCAAGAAATGCTTGAAGAATACGTTAATGTCCAAGCGTCAAATATAGGCACTCAGATCATATTACAACTTTGCAATAATTGGATGATTTGAACAGAGTGGAATGAAACGAAACGAAATCAAACAGATCAATATGCACAATGAGGGAAATAAAAGCGACGCGAGGTTACAAATATTTACAACCAGTGTTGCCTTTTTATGCTTTTATTTACGAAAAAGGTATTTTTTTATACCGAGGTTGGCATGAGGTGGAGGGGGAAAGAGCGGGGTCGGTTTGAACCAATAGAATTCTTTCCCTCACAGATTTTTGGCGCGCTGTCAATTGATTTTAGCCGTGTGTCGTACTATAGTCTATCTTAACACCCTAGTCTATCAAGTCGCGGGGCCCCAAGTTAGACATTTCAGTATATATTATCTATAAATGGGGACAAATTAGAACATAGTATAGTCATTCATAATATCATCAAGTCCCGAGGCCCCCAGTAGGAGTTGTGCTCTATAAATATATGTATATTATACGCAATAATTTAAGCCATAATATTAGAGCTCGTCAACTTAACTGACCTACGATTCGGTTTCTATTTTTGTTAAAACTTATTTTGTTTCTTGTAACCCTCAACACGAATGCAGTGTTTGGAAGGGGCGTAATTCGATACTTTGTTCGGAGGGAGTTGGACAATAAAACTTTCTGAAAAACCACCATCTGGTCTGATTTCTCACCACTCATGTATTTCGCTCTGATATACAGTCTTTGAGACCACACACGAACACACACACAAAAACAAGTACTTGTCAGTGCATTAACTCTCAAAGAACAAACACACACGTTATTGTCTGTGAAATAAAACACACACACAAAAAACAAACTTACAAAAAAAACTCACATATTTTCTATGTATAGAAAATATATTAAGTTATTGTAAATATTCAAAGTAAAAATTATTTATATTATTTAAAAAATAAAAAATAATAATTAATAATAAAATAGAAAAGAATAAAATAAAAATGTATATAATTATATTTTATAACCATAGTATTAAGTATTACGCATTAAGTATTAAGTCAACGCCTGTTCAGCTCAGGCCTTGGGGCCATCATCAGGCTAATCTTTTATGGTTATTGTATGCTATGCCAATTAATTTATTAATAAAGATAATTTAATAATAAAAATAAAGGATTGCTGAAACACACAGCATACTTATTCTTTCATAAAGACTATTTTTATCAAATTATTAATTTATATATAATTATATTAAAGTTTTAAAATTTTACATAACTACGTCTAAATAAAACTACAATCATTAGTAAATATGAAGAGAAACACTTTATTTTAAAAAATGACATTATAAAGGGAGCTGCCCTTCTTTAAAGATTGCTGAAACACACAGCATACTTAAAGTATGCTGTGTGATCTTTAAGATAATCCATCTTAAAGCAATTTTATCAAATTATTAATCCATCTTATCTGCGTTAGCGTTAGTATAGCTCGTGAGTAAATTGAATTTCTTGCAATGAATTCCTCTGCGTTAGGTTAGTAGAGTGTGAGTTAAAA
>JACMZG010000019.1:378516-466464 GCA_018340805.1 Microvelia longipes
CCGTTTTCCATTGGGGTTATATATTTATGCTCTTCTTTCTTCTCTATCCTTCGTGAGTGTTAAATCATTGATCGAAATTTCTCTTTTTATATGCATATGGAATCTTCTCGCGGTTTTTAGGCTTTCACGTCCTCCTGGTACTTGAGCTCATTTACTTGTGAGTCGGCAGAGTATTAGTGGGGAGTTATCAGGTCGTATGTAATTGGGGTGAATTTCTTGCAATAAATTTCTCTGCCTTCTACTATTCGTTTCGTGGTATTAGCCTTAGTTTTTATATTAGCTTGGTAAGGGTTAATATTTGAATTTCTTGCAAGAATCTCTGGCGTTCTTTTAATGTTCTAGCGGTCAGGAGTTCTTTTGTCTGTGTTTTATACTTCACGTTGAGTCAATTGAAATTTCTGCATCATGAATTCTTGCGGTTAGCTTTGTTGTATAGTCTGTGTATAGTTAAATTGAATTCTTGCATAATTCCCCTGCGTTAGCGTTGGTATAGCTCTCGTGATAGTAAATTGAATTTCTGCAATAATCCTCTGCGTAGCGTAGTAATAGTACTTGTGAATAAATTGATTTCTCGCATGAATTCCTCTGCGTTAGCGTTGGTATAGCTCGTTGAGGTAATCTTGAATTTTCTTTGCACTATGTAATGTTCTCTGCGTTAGGCTTGTTAGTATAGCTCGTGAGTAAATTGAATTTCTTGCAATGAATTTCTCTGCGTTAGCTTAGTATAGCTTGTGAGTAAATTGAATTTCTTGCAATGAATTCTCCTCTGCGTAGCGTTGGTATAGCTCGTGAGTAAATTGATTTCTTGCAATGAATTTCTCTGCGTTAGCGTTAGTATAGCTCGTGAGTAAATTGAATTTTCTATGCAATGAATTTCATCTGCGGTTAGCGTTAGTTTAAAGCTAGTGAGTAAATGTGAATTTCTTGCAATGAATTTCTCTGCGTTAGCGTTGGATTTTTAGCTTGATGAGGTAAATGAATTTATTCAATGAATTCTCTGCGACGTTAGCGTTTTAGTATAGCTTAGTGAGTTAAAATTGAATTTCATTAGCAATAGAATATCACCACTGGCGTTAGCGTTGGTTATAGTTTAAGTGAAGATAAGATTGAAATTATCTTGCAAATTGAATTACCTACTGACAGTAAGCGTTAGTTAAGCTTGATGAGTAAATTGAATTTCTCGCAATACGAAATCCTCTTGGTAGCGTTAGGTATAGCTCGTGAGTAAAAATTGGTAATTTCTTGCAATGAAATTCCCCTGCGTTAGCGGTTGGATTATAGTTTGGAGTTAAATTGAAATTTCTTGCAATAATTTCCTGTGCGTATAGGTTAGTATAGCTTGTGAGTAAATTGAATATTTCTTGCATTGATTCCTTGCGTGAGCGTTGGTATAGCTTTGAGTAAAATTGAATTTTCTTGACAATGAATTTCTCTGCTTAGCGTTAAGTATAGATCGTGAGTAAATTGAATTTCTGCTATTAATTCCTCTGCGTTAGCGTTGGTATAGGTTGTGAGTAAATTTAATTTAATTCTTAAAATTAATTCCTCGGAGTTAACTTATAGGGATGGCTCGTAAGTAAATTGTAATTCATTTTTTACAATAAATTCCTTAACGTTAGCAATAGGAGTTAACGTAGCTGTAGCTCGCTCGTGAATAAATTTAATTGCATTTCTTATAATGAATTCCTTGGTGTTTGCTTGGAAGTAAAAAAACACAATTAAACGTAATGACTAGTATTGCAATGCATCTTGAAGTCATTATAACTATGATAATGTTAATGATATCAAGTCATTTAACCGTGCCTCGTGAGTAAAATTATTATATTGCCTCAGCTATAACCTTTTGTGAAGTAGTATATTTTGTTTTGATTTTCCATTAATCATATTTCCTTTAAAAAACACAATAAAGGATCTACATTTAGAAATAAAAACCTTTTCGGTGGGGAAATATTGATAACATAATATTGTTATGGCTAAACTGATTTAAAATGAAAGAAGGTTTCATGTTGTTATATTTGGTAAGGTTATAAATATAAACTTTCACAGAAACCTTGTCCGGGTTAAAAGGAAAAAAGAAAGGGTATTATATAGAGGATGTCTTACAGAGGTATTATAATAAATCGGGTATAGGGTACCTCAGAAACCATTCATAATTTTTATTAGATTTGCATCCTTCCTTAGCTTTGCGCTGGATCCAACTTGACGAGCACTGCTGCTACTTATTTTCCAGATAATAAATAGAATACTGTCTAATATGAATCAATGCTTTCTGGCTTCATACTTTATAAACTTGGATATCTCAGTTTATTATCTCGTATTATTTCTATCAGGTGACCGCTAGAAATAACACGGCTGTTTCTACTATAGCTTTCACTAGAAACAACACGTGCCCAACAGCTAAACTAATCTTTCCAGCTCTCGGAACTATTTGTACCAAGTTTCATTCATATCCAAATATCTTATTTTTTTATGCATAAATCCGAAGTGTCATATTAGCTTCCCCCTGACTCATATTTCACTCTACCAGTCCACATCCAATTATCTAGGAAGGACACTCTCCGTACATGGCAGCACATATGACTAGTTCACAGTGAGCTTAGTTCATCTAGCTCAACTGCGGACTCTATCCAAACTCACAGCTCAGGTTTTAGTGCCGAGACTAGCTCACATCGGTCGTTATCATCTAGCTCAACTCCAGCTCTATCCAAACTCACAGCTCAGTTTAGACGCCGAGACTAGTCTCGACATTGAGGCTAGTTCATTTAGCTTCGAACTTCCGGCTCTATCCCAAACTCACAGCTCAGGTTAGTGCCGAGACTAGCTCACATTGGGCTTAGTTCATTTAGCTCAACTCCAGGCTCTATCCAAACTCACAGCTCAGGTTAGTGCCGAGACTAGTTCACATTGGGCTTAGTTATCTAGCTCAACTCCAGCTCTATCCAAACTCACCTCAGGTTAGTGCCGTCACTAGCTCACATTGGGCTTAGTTCATCTAGCTCAACTCCAGGCTCTTGTTGATATTTGTTGTGACACTACAGATGTGATTGAAGACTCAGTTACCGTCGATACTTGTTGATATTTGTTATGACACTACAGATGTGATTGAAGACTCAGCTACCGTCGATACTTGTTGATATTTGTTGTGACCTACAGATGGATTGAAGACTCATACCGTCGATACTTGTTGATATTTGTTGTGACACTACAGATGTAATTATAGAATCAGCTACCGTCGATACTTGTTGTCGGGACAGCAAGTATCGACAGCTGCTGATGTTTCAACTTTCGGTAAATACAACCTTTTTAATTTTAACTACAGAAGTGCATAATATCAATTAATAATACTAACCACTTCAGCTGCGTTTGTCTCGTAAGATTATCCCCACCATTCCTTTTCTTACCCAGTCAAGTATCCCCTCTCTCTTCTCATCCTTCCCAGTCTAATAAAAACTCAAAACTACATCCCTCTAACTACAATAAAGCACTACAATATATCATCATTTTTCCCGCCAACTTTTCAAGTGGGTTTCAAAAAAAAAAGAGGGAAACAAGATTATATTTTCTATAGTTTCTTACGAGACTTAGGGTGAACTTTACGCCCTTAAAGGTTGTTATGTCATATTAGACTTTAGTGTTGTAATAAACTCACAGAAAGTATTTCCTACTTTACCATATATATCATATGAGAAATTTTGTGATTTTTTTTTTAAATTAAAAAAAAAATAATATATTAAATAAGACATTACAATGAAAAATACTATATTAATAATAATGTAATAGTATTTGTTGTCTCGTATTATCTGTTGACATATATAGAGTTTTGAATCAGGAAAAATATAATTTATTTATAAACGCGATTTTATTGTTTATGTTACCAAATAGCTCCATAAGGACTTGAATTTTATTAAAATTTGGAATTTATTATTTATTAAAATTGAATATTTGAATTTAAAATATTTTAAAATGCGCGTATAACAGCGCGTTCGCATATTTTAATGATTAATATATGCAACCTGGTAAAAATTTCGTTGGGGGAGAGACAAGAGATGAAAACTTGTCTCGATGATATTATAGCAAAGTTGAGAAAGATTAGAGAAGGCCAATATATCATACTTAGTTAAACTTTGCTCTATACTTGTGATATTACTTTGAATTACGTATTATGATGGAAGGCAGTATGCATTTTTATATAATGGGACTGACGAATTAAAGTCACTGCGTGTTTCCTGAAAAATATAACTTATTTGTGATAGAAATATAAAATTTTTAATTTATATAAATATTACAATTTTGACAGAGAAGAGCGCCCACAAAAAGCGAAGAATACTACAGGAAGAAAATATCTACCTGTAGTAGTAGGAAAAAATTGTTTTTTATCTTGTATTTTAAATCGTAAAAAAATCTGGCGCGGTGATCCGCATGTCGGGCGAATTTCCTTTTGGATGCGTGATTCCTAAAACATATAACTTATTTGTGATAGAAAATACTACCTGTAGTAGTAGAAAAATAGTATTTTTTTTGTATTTTAAATCGTAAAAAAATCTGGCGCGGTGGTCCGCATGTGTGGCGTATGCGTGTTTCCGTGCTTAACAACAATCCTGGTTAGAATGATAATTTTTTTATAGTTTTTTACATTATATAAGTTTATAACTACTCTATAATTCCGGCACGGTTGTCCGCATGTCGGGCGAATTTCCTTTTGAATGCATGTTTCCGAGCTTAACAACAATCCTGGTTGGAATGATAATTTTTTTATAGTTTTTTACATTATATAAGTTTATAACTAATTAATAATTCCGGCGCTGTGGTCTAATGTCGGGCGATATTCATTTAGAATGCGTGTTTCCGTGCTTACAACAACCCATTTCTTGCTTAAGGTTCCGGTTTATGCTTTAGAACCTAAGCAGTTACTCAATTGTCAAGCACTGCTCGTAACTCATTTTGTCTGTATTTTTCAAAGGAAAATACAGACAAAGAAAATAAGATATCATTTTGTAATGTATGGTTACAAAATGATATTATGCTATTATGATATTATGATATTATATTATGCGCCTGCCACCCAGAGAGTTAGGGGTTCGATTCTGGTCGGGGCTTCTAGGATTTTCATTGGAGGAATAGAAATCCTTTCAAGGAGCAGTTCTTTGAAAAGGACATTAAGCCGGTAATTCCAAATCTTTGTGATGTCAGGTACTCGTAAAAGATTCCTAATCCTAAACGAACCTGCGTTTAGGTAAAATTTAGGACCCTCTTTATGGCTTATATAAAATACATTCGTTTTTGCCTAATGGTTTCAAAAGCAGGAAAGTTTAGTCTGGCAGTGGTGCGCGTGTTGTTTCCAGTTGAAGCTATAAAAACTTATAGTAAAGTCACGGCTGTGATTAAACGGAAAAATGCTTGCACTAGGCCTTATAAGGTAAACACTATAGCATACCTAAGGAAGTAAACAAAAAGAACCCAAGCTGCAAACTTATGGCCTACAAGTTGGCAACAACAACATGTCAGGTTATCTATTACTACTATTACTATTACAGGTTATCTCTCTAATTACTAAAAATCAATAGACCTTTAAATATTTAGTATCTGATATAAATTTATTAGCACAAAGGTTAAAAGTTGTCCTAACATGATGAAGGTTATCAATCATATCTAAAGACTAATTCTACAACTTTTTGTCAAATTTAACCTCTTAAATTTTGACTCGTATATATTTTACCTAGTTAGTATAAATTCAAATAAAAACAAAAACCACAGTCATGTTCTTAAATACATCAACAATAAACCTGTCAAACCGTTACTGTTACGTCTAAATCATTCACATAATAAAAAATACCCATAATCATAAATAATCGACGATTACACAGTTATATGTTAATATTTGCTTTGACGAATCACGATCCCTATGTACGCTCCACACCATTTATATAAATTCATGTTATATATGCAACAAAATACATAACTCATATCAGCTTTTAAATGAACAATAAGCTTAATTTTGTCACATTTAACACTAAATATAACAAAAATTACATATATTTATTTCATTAATACATAAAATCAATAAATATCTAATTAAATACGTAATAAAAGAAGTATAAAATAAACTCAATACGTTTACTATAAAAATCAGATCTAATTTATAACTATATGATAAAATCATGCAAGGGCGTCCCGCAGGGGTGTATGTTTGGGCCCGTATTGTTTATTATATTTTAATAAACGTCTGAACATGTTACATGTTTATTATTTGAATTTCATGGTTTGTTAAGGTTTTTATTGATTAAATAAAAGGTTAAACAAAATTTAATTTTTATTGGTAGTTATTTCGTTTTAATTAAAACTCCCTCGTCTGTTTAACCATATTTTATTATAACACTGGAACACAAAATTATATTTTATTTTAGGGTGTTTTCAAGACAACCTGAGTGGTTCTCACAAAGCTGATGCGATTGTGTGCGTGTCCTCATCGTAGCTCCATGGGTATTTATGCTAGAGAGTTGAAATTTAGAAAAGAAATTTACCTTTAGTTCTAGTTGTGCCATCAGGCCAAAATAACTTTTTATGACTTTTTAACACACAAAAAAGTCTTTTCATTTCAAAACATTTCAAACATTCCTAAAACGGGGGGGGGGGGAGATTTTTCGATTGGTTAGAGATTTGGTATGAATGTAGCCGTTCATAACACCAACATTTGTGGCAAGTTTCATCTCATTATTAGCTTTAAGTTATTGAGGTCAATTTTTATCAAATGACTTGCATATGAAAAAAATGCCCGTTTTAGGGCCTTTCGGTCCGTCAGGGTATTCATCCTGCGGGAACCACCTCAGGTGGGTTGCATCTACTATACACTTTTAGAATTAATTAAAGTTGGCGAAATCTTTTTAATACAAATACTATTCTAACATTTTCTTTTTAACGTCTATTGAAATTTCGTCGAACTCCATACTTTAATGATATATAGAGACTGAACTAGCTTTAGTTCTACAACAGTTTTTAATAATGCTTTTTTAATTAATTATAATTATAATTTCAAAAAACCACTGTTTACATCTTCAGAAAACTAAATAAATTTTAAGTCTTAACAATTAAACATAATTAAACACTTAAAATTTAAAAAAAACACACTTAATTTGACGAGAAACTTTATTTAGTTTCCTGAAGATGTAAACAGTGTTTTATGTAATTATAATAAAATAAAGCACTATTAAAAACTGTTGTAGAACTAAAGCTAGTTAAGTCTCTATATATCACTTAAATTACAAATACTATGTATAAAATCTTAGAGCATAGCCTGGGCTGCGAACCACGGACCTCCAGTGCCGAAATCGATTGCCTATACGATCACGGCCACGGAGGCAGATACTTTTATAGGCAATGACTTGTATATACTTCAAGAAAATTGTCGGAAAATCAAAATTTTGAACAAGTGTATAAGTGTATCCCTTCACGTAATAAATAAGTGTACTAATTTTCGTTTCAATAAGGCAATTATATATATATATATAATATTAATATATATATATATATATATATATATATATATATATATATATATATATATATATATATATAATGTATTTAAGTATGTATGTCTCTCGTAATTATTTTGTCTGTATTTTTCAAAGGAAATGCTCTAAAATCTTTACTACAGAGAAGTAGTATCTTCAAATACCTCGCCCTGCTTCTCACGAATAATAGTTATGACTAACAAATTTTTATTGAGCCCCAGTATTGTCCCATCTACTGATGATGACGTCAGGCCGAAACTGGGATATCAGTTTAATGTAAGTTTACCTTAAGGGCTACTTTATAACCACGCATCAAGTTGAATGTTTAGTTGTTCATACCTTATCAGGAAAAACAAAGTTTATGGTTTGGTGCAAGCTGGTCCAATAGATAATCTAAATGTTGAATGATTAGCAGAAGGTAGAGGTAGTTATTAATTGTATTCTCTTGTTTCTTCATAAAAACATGTTCTACAGTTTTACTATCTGGTTGTTCATACCTTACCTGGTATAACTAAGTTTTAGACCTTACCTGGTCTAAGCTGATCTAAATGTTGAATGATTAGCAGAATGTAGAGGTAGTTATTAATTGTATTCTCTTATTTCTTCATAAAAACCTGTATCTCGTGCTCACTCGATTTAAGGTCTCAAAATTTTTATATTCTGTCAAAAATCCATAACTCCTAAGATGTAATAATCATCTTCTAAACTTATAATATCACAATAATTTTATTTATTTTACTTTGGGAACTTAATTTTATGGAAGATTATATAGATTAATATGAATATAGAAGGACAGGCACGAATGCCTTAAGGGCAGATAAATAGCCCTTGAAGGTACCAAAGTACATACTACCTAACATTCTTCGTAACCCGATACCTTTCATCATCTTACGGTACATTTCAACCTGACATTTTACTTAAAAACGATTGGGGCAGTCTTGAAGATAGATAGTCCGGATAAACTTTTAGGCCAGACTTACTTAAAATTTAAATTTAATTATTCTATCAGCTATATATATATATTAGAAACCATAATTAATATATTATGGGGCGTGGTCGGTCTAAGCCAATAGAATTCTTTCCCTACCTAATTTTTTGGCGCACTGTCAACTGACTTTAGCCGCGTGTTATATTATATGAACTGTTTGCGGGAACAATTCTTATTATTTATAATTACATTATTACACTTACACTCCCTTCTTCGTTTCTAACCTCACCCTTCACTCAGACCTTAATGTTCCATTTGTCCGCGACTATTGCAAATCCCGTTATAAATCCTTCCACGAATCCTTAACAGATCACTTCAATCCCTTGATCCAAATCCTTTCCTCCAGAACTATCCCTGATAATCCTCCTAGACGCCTAAAGCGGCAGTGGCCTAGAGACCTGCTTGATTAATTAATTAACCTCCCTCCCCCCTACACGCCTGAGTGATATCATTGGATATCTTCTCCTTCCCGCCAAATCACGCTACTACATCCCCCTCTCACTAATACTTGTTACATTGAAAAAAAAAAATGTAGTTGTATTAATAAAGTCAAATTAAAAAAAAAAAAAAAAAATTACACTTACAAATGTTTTTACGTAAGAGTCAGTGTCAACAATACTTAGATTTCTTAGCATTTGCATATTGGATGGATGGAAATTACTTGGTGCGGAGTTAATCAAACAGGCATGAGTCACCCGTGCACTGAGAAAAATAATTCTGAAATCGATTAACTAAAAATTAGTTAAGACCATTTTCATTGGTTAAGACTAGAATTTTATTTCCGTTAAATTAATTCTAGCCATCCGAACCACACGCTTTTAGAAGATCCAACTAATTGATTTTAGTTAAGAGGGAATTAGCTGTATCAACTGTATTATTGTTATTTACAATGACGAACTAGTTAGTTTAATTCAATTTTTTAAGTTGACTTATCTAAACGCGTTTAGTTGAAATCTTAATAAATTCTCCAACCATTCTTAAGTAGAGTTAAACAATTAAATAGCTATGGCCAAGACGTGATTTAGTTATATCAAGTCAACAAAATAGTTGTACCAGAACTCGACATTTGCTACTGAGTATCTGGTTAAGTTAACTAGAATGTTTAGTTAACTACAGTTATATGCATGGAGTTATGAGCTGATTTAAATTTTATAATTTAATAATTAATGTACTTAATTAATTATGAAATAAAAATGTACGAATAACAATATATGAACTGAATAGACAATACATGAAGTCTGGCTCTTAATCTTTCTTGATTCCCCAAGATTGATGTTACATGTTTACTATACGTTCGCACGCGGAGTCGAAATGCGGGGTTAATCGTGTGAATACCTTAGGGGTCGGGTGAACCTCGAAACTCGACCACCCTTTTTAATGGGGTCATATACCCGTTGTTTAACCCCGGGGGGGGGGGGGGGGGGTCAACCCCATTTGACTCCGCGTGTGAACGCAGTAGTTCTTCATCACGTGCAATAAAAAGATAACTTTTAAATTCCGAAAAAAGCTCAACTTATTTCCCCATGAGATTTAAATGTTTTAAAGTAGACTTCAAGTTTATTGTGATCCCTTGAAAGGTATACAATATTCCAAAGTAAAATCGTACAATTTTTCCATTCCTGTAGGAAATAACTAAAATTTATTTAAAGAACGAAAGAATAGAAAGTCTCTCCACAGTTTATGATATTTATTCTTTCGTTCTTTACGATGGACTCCAAGTAATTGGATCGGCAAGTCGAGCCAATTTGAGCAGCTCACATCAAACAAGCACTGATGATGACCTCTTGTTAGGTCGAAAGCGCTATGCTTTATTGTAAATAAATATCATAAACTGAGGAGAGACTTTCTATTCTTTCGTTCTTTACGATGGACTCCATTTATGCTCATTTTAAAACATCTAAAACTTATTTGGTTTATGTTTCTTTTAGTCATTCCAGTAAAATTCTATTTGTTTTCTTCGTTTCTTTGAGTTATTCTAGTAAAATTCTAGTAGGAGACAACAAATGTAATGTGAGTTTAGATACCTCTACCAGAAAATTCTGGTTGAGGGGCGATTCTAGTAGATTTGATTAAGTGTAGTTAGGTCAAAGGGAATTTCCACTGAAGAGTACATTACGTTTAGTTAAAACCTGTGGTTTGTCCAGTTAAGTACAACAAATATCCCCACTCTAGCGTCCCGAGGCCCTCTACTGAAGCTTTATCTCACTCACAGTATTTCTCGAGCTCTCGTGCTCGTGCGTGATCTTTGCTATTTTACAGTGCTTAACTCTCTGTGTGATTAGTGCATTTCATTACAGTGCTTAATGATTAGTGCATTTTATTTAATTAAGTGATAGCTACAGTGCTTAACTCTCGGTGTGATTAGTGCATTTCAATTTAATTAAAGTGATAGCTACAGTGCTTAACTCTCGGTGTGATTAGTGCATTTCAATTTAATTAAAGTGATAGCTACAGTGCTTAACTCTCGGTGTGATTAGTGCATTTCAATTTAATTAAAGTGATAGCTACAGTGCTTAACTTCGGTGTGATTGCATTTCTTACAGTGCTACTCTCGGTGTGATTAGTGCATTTCAATTTAATAATTAAAGTGATAGCTATAAACAGGATAAACGTATGAATGTTAACATCCGAGATGTTAACCTTCATATTACTTTGGCCTCCTGGTTGGAGACAAGGTTCCACGGAGGTATCCTCAGTGGGCGATCCAGCAAAGAGTGGGGGTAAAAATCACTTAAATGGAAATATCTCCGTTTCTAAGCAAAATATAAAAATTCTAAACTGTACTTTACTTCTAATTTTTATTCTGCACATTTTAAGACCCGTTTCAATCTTCTGGAGCAAACAACAGTGGCGCAATTTAAGAACTACAATTTTTAACGTACAGCCTATCGTTTAGTTTAAAAATCCCCAAGGTCATAAGTATTTTGGGATTGACCAATCATAGAAACCGCTGCAGGGAAAAACCTTCTTCCCGGCATCGTTCACTTAGTTTAAGGTTTTCTTTTCATTACATCGTTTTGAAAACTACTTTCAAATTAATCTTTAAAATGATATTTTAAAATAAAACTACACAAAAGAAATGTAAAAAAAATTAAACTAAACGATAGACTTTAGTTCTCAAATTGCTTAGAACCGATGATATTTCCGTTTAAGTGATTTTACCTCCACTCTTTGCAGGATCCCCTTAAGAAAATGACTCTACATCTTTCTTTGTATGTTAAATAGTTGCTATAATACACAATAAATTATATCATTACATAAGTTATTATATAATTAATAATTCATGGATTACTTACTTACTTACTATTATTACTTACTTACTTACTTATTACTTAATTTAATTAAAGTAATTTAATTTAATGTATGAAATGATTAATTAATTCATAAATTAATTATTAACATAACAATTAAGAAACAAGTATAATTTATTATTTATAGCAACAATTTAAAATTTAAAAAAAAATCCTTTCTTAATCATAAATTGTTTTTATTGTATTTTACTTTTATTTTTATTATTTACCTAATTTCATTCATTGTATATGTTAACAATTCTACAATATTGTCCAAACAACTGTATATTTAATATTTGTACAAAAAAATAACATAAATAAATGTTACTATTTCCTTTTATAATGCTTTTCATTTTAATGTCACTTAACCCTGTGTTATTTTTCTTTAACCACACATTGTATGATGTCTTTAACTGTTTGTTAGTCCAACCTCTATTACTTTTTTAGTTTGGTACATCTAGTGCTCTTAGTTGTGCATTGCAGATGGTTAACTTTTGTTCAATTTTTAATTGTAATGTATGTATTGACATATTTCACATAACTAAAACTTTTTTCGTTCTATGTTAGCGTTGCACTCACAATGATTACTGAGAGTGTAATATGACCAGGTGCCATTAGTTTATGTGAAGTTAGTTAATGCGATATTTCAATTATTAATCAAACATGAATTAATTGTCATTAATGCCAATCCTATAACTAAGTGCACGTGTAGTACTACTAAATCGAGTAGTAGAGGGCACTAGACAGACAGTAGAGGCAACTACAATGTAGTGGAGGTAACTGGAAACAACATAGTTACCTCTACTAGAAACCTAGTGAGGCAACTAGCTATTCTTGAAGAGCCTACTAGAATAGCAGTTGAGGCAACCAAATTATAGTGATGATAACTAAATAGTAGTAGAGGCAACTAGAAAATAAATTGGGGATAACTACAACAGTGGTTGAGTCAACCAGAAAATATATCAGGGGTAAATACACAGTAGTAGAGCCTGCCAGAAAATATATTTGTAGTAACTGAAGTTTCATTGATGTGGACAGGAACGTTGATGTGGTAACTTGAATGCCTTGTTAAGTTAACCAGAATGCAATTGCAAATTGGTTGTGCTTAACTAGAAAATGCTTGAGAATCTCTGTCTTTAACTAAAATTTACCATTGCACCTAACTAAACTTAGGTGGAGTTTAGTTAGGTAAACTAAATTACTAAACAATTTAGTTACTTTAACAATGATTCTAACTAAAATACTGTTGGTTTAGCTAAATTTCCCAGTGAACGTATGGGTTACCTCAACAAGAACCCTTAACAGAATTGATTAGTCAATTCTACTAAACGCCCTTAACTATTTTCATTTAGTTAACTCAGGATACTTCTAGTAGTCATTCGCTTCACTAGAATTTCTTGTTAGACCCAGTGTTTTTCCACTGGGAAATGCCAAAAATTTTTCTCAGTATGGTGTAGTGGTTAAGGTACGCGGTCAATACACAGAATGAATAGACTTTAGTCATGGGTTCAATCCCAGCACGGGCTTCTAGGATTTTTATGAGAGGCATAAAAATTCTGCGTACCACGTCCTTCAAAAGAGACGTAAAGCCGGTGGTCTCGAGCCTGTGCGTTGTCAGGTACTCGTTGATCCCTTACCTTAAATGAAACCGGGTATAGGCAAAATTTAGGACCCTTATTGTAGATTCATTATAATACTATAGTGTTTCTGCCTTGTAGTTTAAAGTGTGTGGAGGTTTGGTTTAACAGTGAGAGCACGTGTTGTTCCCAGTTTTCACTAGACTATAAGAGTCAGTAAAAATATGTATGATTGCTTGAAAAGCATGAGAGGAACCATAGAAATTCACGGATCTTCTGATAGATGATTAGATAGATAGATAGATTAGATGAAATATACCTACACTTGTAATTAAAAGGAGTAGAACACTATCTTAGGGAGCTGGCAAAAAGGGCCCAACAACGTGGCCTACTTGCCTGGTAGTTACTACCACTCCCCCATATTACTACTACTAATAATTAAACAGGCGAACCTAGAAACAGAGGGGGGGGAGGCTTTTATCTCTCATTTTTGGAATTCAGGAATACTACGTATTACGTATACTAAATAAATTGAATGACTGACAAGACTTAAACAGATGAAAGATATTTTCATTCATAACGAGTTCTTGATTAAGATAAAATAAATCTTGCATCTGCAGGAAATATTTATATCATATTAAACTGGGACATCTTGTCTGGCTAGAGTAGATTGGATCTATTCTTAATAGACTGTTAACATTTCTTTTAGATATGTGCTACCACTAAGTCAGAGTATATATATATATATATATATATATATATATATATATATTATATATATATATATATATATATATATCTTCGTCTGTAGAAAAACTTACTTAATAGACTGTTAACATTTCTTTTAGATATGTGCTGCCACTAAGTCAGAGTATATTATATATATATATATATAATATATATATATATATATATATATATATATATATATATATATCTTCGTCTGTGGAAAAACTTACTTAATAGACTGTTAACATTTCTTTTAGATATGTGCTGCCACTAAGTCAGAGTATATATATATATATATATATATATATATATATATATATATATATATATATTATATATATATATATATATATATATATATATATATATATATATATATATATATATATATATATATATATATATATTCGTCTGTGGAAAAACTTTTTTAATAGACTGCTAACATTTCTTTTAGATATGTGCTGCCACTTAGTGAGAGTATGTATGTATATATATTATATATATATATATATATATATATATATATATATATATATATATATATATATATATATATATATATATATATATATATATATATATATATATATATATATAATCTTCGTATCTTCCTCTGTGGAAAAACTTAAACAGTTCGAAACGTTACGTTTTATTGTATTTTTCCTAATTGTCAAAGTATATATATATATATATATATATATATATATAATAGCCCCCCCCTCTTGGCTACGCCCATGTGGAAGCAGTGGTCGCAAAGCAGCCACACTGTCGAGTCATGGGGAGCCGGAGGCCTCTGTTTCTCGCTGACAACTTACAACATCGTTTATTTAAAATAGTGGGCTGAAAATTACCCGCTTTATTAACAACGATTCGTTTTAAAAGTCGTAATATTGACAAATTAAGCACATTAATTTATTTAATCTATCCTCTAATTTGTGTTCGATAGCTTGTTTCCTTAACTCCCTAATTTAAGAAGCCTCCGGCCATGATATAATCTATAGTATAAATATTAAGAAAATATAAGTTTGAATCAACTAACGCCTACTCATGAAGGCGAAGTGTCAATGACTTATTTTAAACAAGTAAAAACTTTAATAGCTATATAGTAAATAAGATAGTAAGTAGATGATTATTAAAATAATCAAATGAATTGATAAATAATAAAATCAATTTGTCTCTCTTTTATCATGTTTAATTTAAATTAGGACTATTTAAAAAGAAATCAACCAAATACAAGGTGATTTTAAATTTTTGATGAAACCTTATTTGGTAACATAACTTAAATTTTAATTTTAATATTTGTTAAATTTTATGAATTGAATTTATACTTGAATAGAATTTAATAAAACAATAGGTTGAAACTTATTTCAATTGGAGGCTACTTTAAAATTAAGTTCTACCTACTTAAAAGAATTACTAATGTTAAGGTTAATATTAAGTCATCTTTTAGTATTAACTTAATTGCTGTTGGATGCCGGTTGTTTTAGAAAAGATATTAAATTTCTGTCTCAAGGTACCTCGAAGGTTTAGATTGTTTTAAAACTTCGAAGTTGTTCATAATTTTTATCTTCTTAATTCGATGTGTGGCGGATTTAAAAACAATAATTTAAGTGGAATTAGTGCAGTAATAATAGTTATTTATGCCATAAGGCTGAAGAAGTGTGTCTTTATGTCACGGCAATTAGATTTACCGACGAGCGAAGCGAGTCGGGAAAAATTGCCAAGACATAAAGACATTCTCAGCCGGATGGCATACGCTATTTTTTTTGAGGTAGCACTCATTAAATAAACTGCGCTATATACTTAATTGAAAAAAAAACAAACGTCCAATTAACTCCATATTATCGTCGTCATTGAATCCATCCGTAGCTTTACACTTTTACTCAAAAATGTAAAAGCTTTACAAATAAATACACAAAAATTGACAATTAGAACAACTTTTAAAAACGAAAAAAAAATTAGTCTACGAACAAAAACAGAAACAAAACGAACGTTTTTAAATAAAGCTCATGAAGGTTTAACACAGATTGTTTTTTGAACACGCTACATTACAGTAATGGCGGCAACATATGAATTACTTTTACGTCCTAGGAGTTTTTTTTACATTCATTATTGTCCTCGGAGGTGAAAAGTACTAAATAACCTCCTATAACAATAATGATTGGCTTCTCATCCTAAAAACGGTCCAATAAAGTCCTCAATTACGTACTACCTCAAAAAAAAATAATTTAAGTGGAATTAGAGCAGTAATAAATTAAATTAAGTCCCCTCAAATGAAGACCTCTATAAGCCCAATCTCAAAAAACTCATTTTTTCTAATAGTCCAAGAGCCAGGCCTAAAAAAATGAGACTCATTTTGTACTATTGGGTTGAGGAATAATTCATGAGCGTTTTTTTCAAATTTAAAAATGCACGCAGAAATAAAATGCATCGGCAAAATGTTTAATGTTGTTTGAAAGAGAATGTTTTACTCTACAAGATAGTGCGTTTTGATTTGTATTTTTTTGTATTTTTGTGTATTTTCAGATCATTAAAATGGAATGTCAAGTGGACAAAACTGAGCATTTTCGACACCATTTGCTTTTTGCATTTAATCGAGGTGTTAAGGCCGCCGAAGCTGTTCGTGCTTTGTATGGAGAAGGAGCAATGCCTGAAAGTATTGCCCGCCGTTGGTTTTCGCGCTTCAAAAATGGGAATTTTGACCTCAAGGACGGATCACACACCGGTCGACTAATTCAGTTCGACGAAGAGCGATTGAATCATCTTCTTCCCGAAAATCCACGTTAAACGACCAGAGAATTGGCGGAGCAGATGGATTGTGATAAAAAAAACTGTGGTGAACCACCTTCACTCAATGGGCAAGGTTCAGAAACTCGGCGCTTGTCGTTTGACGTGGATTGGTCGACCGGTGTGTGATCCGTCCTTGAGGTCAAAATTCCCATTTTTGAAGCGCGAAAACCAACGGCGGGCAATACTTTCAGGCATTGCTCCTTCTCCATACAAAGCACAAATCTCACGAACAGCTTCGGCGGCTTTAACACCTCGATTAAATGCAAAAAGCAAATGGTGTCGAAAATGCTCAGTTTTGTCCACTTGACATTCCATTTTAATGATCTGAAAATACACAAAAATAAAAAATAAATACAAATCAAAACGCACTATCTTGTAGAGCAAAACATTCTCTTTCAAACAACATAAAACATTTTGCCGAAGCATTTTATTTCTGCGTTTATTTTTAAATTTGAAAAAAACGCTCATGAATTATTCCTCAACCCAATACTTCAAAAAACCAAATTTTTCTGAAAATATACCTTAAATTATAAAGGAAAATTATAGTTTGCCTATTCAGAGTGGAGCCCTTCATATGATTGCGCGTGCTCAAAATTTTATATAATCACACTAATTCCAGTTATCTTGCAATAAGTGGCTCCCTGTAAGTAGTGTGCAAAACACGAAGAGCCTATTTATTAAAGCTGATACAATTTTCTATAAAACGAGTTTTTGATCATCAAAATTGGATGACTTTGGACTTCCACCAAAAAACATCAAAAAAATTGTTAATTTATGCAAAATCAGCGAATTTCTTTGAAAAAATATTGACTTCATGTGCATTTTTTTGGCCATTTGAGAAATGTCATAACTTTAGTTGTATTTATCCGATTTTGACGAAAAAACATTCGTTTTGTAGGAAATTTTATTAACTTTAAAAAACGGTCTCTTCGTGTTTTCCACACGACCTACAGGGAGCCACTTATTGCAAGAAAACTGAAATTTGTACGATTTTATAAAATTTTGAGCATGCGCAATCATATGAAGGGCTCCACTCTGGATAGGCAGACTATGCTTTTCCTTCATAATTTAAGGTATATTTTCAGAATAATTTGGTTTGAAGTAGTACAAAATGAGTCACATTTTTTCAGGTCCGGTTCTTGGACTAATGTCATTTCCGTTGTTCATAACTGACACCTGTACATTACTGACCGAAAAGACAGCTCTTTAAAAAGAAACCATCGATTAACCAATTAGACATAATTGTTAATCACATTAATTACTTCAAAAACAATCAAAATATCTTTTCGTTTTAGGCTCTGATTAAAATCTCGACTTAAAAGAAGTCTTTATTTGTTGGAAACTTTGTTTTTTTTTTTTTTTTCAATTTCGGACAACAGTTTTTTTGTTTTATTTCCTTGTTTGTTTCTTTTTTTGTATTTTTTTGTATTTTTAAATTGACTTGGCACCTGATTTTTTTTTCCTCTTGTTAATTTTAAAGAAGGTCTTTGCAAAGAATGAAAAAGAGTCGAAAATAATCAATGAGGTCTTTTTTGAAATCCTTTTAACAAGATTTGATTGGAAATTATTTTAACGATTTGAGTGTCTATTTGATTAATTAATAATTAAATTGATTTCTCGAAAAAAATTATTGAAACTAATTTTACTTTTAAATGTATATAAGTGATAGGAAGGATTGTAATAGCGAGAAAGCAACACCCGGTTTGTCAACTCATAGCAAAAAAGCAACACCAGCTTTGTCAAAAAATAGCGAAAAAGCAACACAAACTTTGTCAATAAACAGCGAAAAAGCAACACTTGCTTTGTCAACAAATAGCGAAAAAGCAACACCTGGTTTGTCAACAAATAACGAAAAAGCAATACCCGCTTTGTCAACAAATAACGAAAAAGCAACACCCGCTTTGTCAACAAAAAGCGAAAAAGCAACATCCGCTTTGTCAACAAATAGCGAAAAAGCAACACCTGGTTTGTCAACAAATAACGAAAAAGCAACACCCGCTTTGTCAACAAATAGCGAAAAAGCAACACTCGCTTTGTCAACAAATAGCGAAAAAGCAACACTCGCTTGTCAACAAATAGCGAAAAGCAACACTCGCTTTGTCAACAAATAACGAAAAAGCAACACCCGCTTTGTCAACAAATAGCGAAAAAGCAACACTCGCTTTGTCAACAAATAGCGAAAACGCAACACTCGCTTTGTCAACAAATAACGAAAAAGCAACACTCGCTTTGTCAACAAATAGCGAAAAAGCAACGCTCGCTTTGTCAACAAATAGCGAAAAAGCAACATCCGCTTTGTCAACAAATAGCGAAAAAGCAACATCCGCTTTGTCAACAAATAGCGAAAAAGCAACATCCGCTTTGTCAACAAATAGCGAAAAAGCAACACTCGCTTTGTCAACAAATAACGAAAAAGCAACACCCGCTTTGTCATCAAATAGCGAAAAAGCAACATCCGCTTTGTCATTAAATAGCGAAAAAGCAACACCCGCTTTGTCAACAAATAGCGAAAAAGCAACACCCGCTTTGTCATCAAATAGCGAAAAAGGAACACTCGCTTTGTCATCAAATAGCGAAAAAGCAACACAATCTTTGGCAATAAATTGAGAAAAGTCAACAGATAGCGAAAAAGCAATATCCGCTTTGTCAACAAATAGCGAAAAAGCAACACCTGGTTTGTCAACAAATAACGAAAAAGCAACATCCGCTTTGTCAAAAAATAGCGAAAAAGCAACACCCGCTTTGTCAATAATAGAGAAAAAGCAACCTTTGTGAACAAATTTGTCAATAATAGAGAAAAAGCAACATCCACTTTGTGAACAAATAGCGAAAAAGCAACACCCGATTTGTCAAAAAATAGCGAAAAAGCAACACTCGCTTTGTCAATAAATAGTGAAGAAGCAACGGTTTTTTGTTGGATGATGATAGTTCAGTACCTGGATGGGTCACCGCTGTCTACAAAAAAAAATGTATTTACTGTAAGAAGACGAGCGAAGCTATTCAAAAGACGTGTTGCAGTATGTATTTGTTATTTTTTTTATTTTAAGGGCGAGCGAAGCTATTCCGAAGTAGTTGTGAGACAATTGTACCCTGACCCACTTGTAAACTTTGATTAAAATCTAACAACTTAGCTTTTAAAATAGTCATTTTATATTTGTATTATTAATACTTGTATTATTACAGAATCAGCTACCACCGATACTTGCTGTTAGATAAGAATATCCCTGGACCGGTTTCGGCTTAACACCATCGTCAGCAGGTAAGGCAACACTCGCCTTCTTCAGAGGGCTCGTCGTGCTCATTGAGACTAGAAGTTAATCATTGATATAACTTTATTAGTTGAGAGCTCGAGTGTTGCCCCGCCTGCTGATGATGGCGTTATGCCGAAACCGGTCCAGGGATATTCATATCCAACAGCAAGTATCGATGGTAGTTGATTCTTCAACTTGCGGTAAAGACAACTTTTTTACTTTTCCTCATTTATACCGTAGGTATATAGGAAAAGTATTGTGTTTGCGAAAATGAAAAACGAAAAAGACCGGGATGAAACCGGAATTATCCTTTTCAGGCGTTTTTTTTGGCCTCCTGAGTGGTTTTTGCAAAGTTGTCAGTGTGTATGTGTGTGTGTGCGTGTCTGTTATCATCGTTGCCCAGTGTATTTATGCCAGAGAGTTGAAATGTTTTGCAAAAATCAGTCTACTGCTGTAGTTGTGCTATTCGGAAAATAATTTGTTATGACGTTGAAATTTAGTACAAGTGTATATTATTACATAATAAATGTTTATTATTAAATGCATATAAGTACGTATTGGTGTACTTATTACTTAATAAGTACACCAAGTTTCGTTTCAAAACGACAAGTATATCCATGATTTTTTGGATCATAAAAATTAAGGAGTATTGAGCGTGGTCAGTGCTCTATGGGTGACCGCTGAGAATGATTCGGATGCATTTATTATCTGAAGACGAGCGAAGCGAGTCCAAAGGCATGTTGCAGTGTAAATTTGGCGAACTGTTTTTCTGAAGACGAGCGAAGCGAGCCCGAAGCAGGTAGGATGAGCGTAGCGAATCCGATGTAAGGGGGAAAAGTTCCGAGGTACCCTGTACCCGATTTTTAACTTGTATTATTAATAAACATAAATATGCTACGTGTTAGTGTGAGGAAAAATGAGTTGTGGAGTTAGAAGTAATGAAATAAAACAGAGTCTCTCCACTAATAATATATTTTTGACATAGCCAGCTTTCAAACTTAACAGATCATCATCAGTGCCGGCAAGCAGCAAAGAAAAGAGTCAGGAGACAGCGGTTACAGTTTTGTCTAGAGGTTTGTAGCTGACTCAATCATAGTCAGCTACAAACCTCTAGACAAAACTGTAACAGCTGTCTCCTGACTCTTTTCTTCGCTGCTCGCCGTCACTGATGATGATCTGTTAAGATTGAAAGCTGTCTTTGTCAACTATATATCATTAGTGGAGAAACTCTGTTTTATTTCATTAGTGAAGTATAGTTGATTTAATCTAATGAAATCTAGTCTCTTCTGTGCCCCAAAACTCGAGTCTCATTTATATTTGTAATTATTTTCAAAAGAATCGTGTTCAGTCCACCCTTAAAATACGTGTTTATAAAGACAATTTTGTTTCTGCTTCACCATCACATCAGCTATGAATTACTGCTTGCAATATTTGAACTTGTCCTTTCATATCCTCGTCGCATCCGTCAACAAAATCCCAAACCTTAATTATATATGTCACTCAATAACTCAACTAAAAATAAACAACAAATGACAAATTTAACATTTACAAATTTTCACATTATATTCTTAATATAAATCTTATAAATAATAAGAAAAAAATGTTTTTAAGTTAAATTTAAAATGACTTATATGCACTTAATAATTTTTATTGAAGTCAGTATTGGAAAAAAACAATTTTTACAACTATATATGTCAATCGTTAAATTAATTTTATAAAATTATAAATTTATTCAAGTGTACTTAAATTTTGCTTAATTATGTTTCAACTATAAATATATTAATTTTATTTAATTGTTGTTATTGACTTTTGTGTGAATTATTATTTTCTGGTATACATATTTTTTTACTGAAGAGTAAAAATATACTAGGAATGATATTAGATCCTTGCGGCAAGTCCTTTATGAGATGTTACCGCTCCCTACCGACTTCAATCTTGACTAACTACAAATCTTCACTCTTAGCACTTCTCCCTTCATATACTTGGTTTAACGTGTCCCATATTTTTATTTAGTGTGTCTTAGATAAGAGAAATATATAAATAATATTGTATGTTACTTTTTACATTTAGTATACATATTGGCGAGCCGCCTCCGTGGTCGAGATGGTAAGAGCGTTCGTATTTATACTAATCTTTGACACCACGGAGGTCTGGGGTTCGCAGCCCACGTTACGCTCTCAGTTTATATACATGATTTTGTCAAATAATATATCACCACTACTTTACATTATAATTAGAGCGTAATGGTTTCCACTACCACCTAAGGCAGTTCCCGCAGGGGTTATCCCTGAAAAGCCACAAGGCTCTTAACGGGCAATATTATTATTATTATACATATGTCTAGACGGGTAGCTATTTATACTATTTATTGAATTTCATGCTTACCCATCCTAGCATCCCCTCCCCTTTATCTCATAAGTTATTAAATTGTTATGATATTTATGCATGTTTATTTATGTTTATGTTTATTATTATGTTATGCTCCTTTACCTGTTTATTTATTAAATTGTAGTACATTAGGCTAAGTAATATGTAATATATCGTCGACATTTCGAATGTAAACATACCGGTCCAATCTGCCATGAAAGAAGAATGTTAAACTTGTTTATTTTTATTATCATATTTATTCACTTCACTGCTCGTTAATCAGCTTCACATTTCACTAGTTTACTGTTTAAATTTAACATGTTTATGGAAGAAACATGAGAATAACATGGACCTGGTAAAACGAGATAAACAATGCAACCTTTCATCTTCTTCTTCTTCTTTCTTATTTTTTTGTCTTTAACTTAATATGTTCGACATTACTCACTGTTTGTAACAACCTTTCAGCTGTTATCTATTCTATTCAGAGTAACCGCCAACGATCGCGACTGCAACCCTCTGTGGCGCACAAGGTTGTAATTACAACATTTTAGAGTAGCACCTCAACTTATCAACTACAGTCAACAAGTGGTTGATGGAATACTGAACGCATTTTTATGTCGACAGTACGCAACCGCTAATAAGTTTAGTAGGAAAGTTTGCTTGCTCGGAATTCTTTGTCCCGAGCAATATTTGCTTAAAATAGTTAATATTTATTAATATGCATGAGTTTTAGTGCCAAATGTACCGTGCCAAAGGATCTAAGTGAAGTTTAGTGGGTAGAACTTAAAGTTTGGAGGAGTCGTTTATGTTTTTTTGCTGCTCACAATTTATGAATGCCATCACCTTGCATGCTCTTTTTGTTTCTTGTATGCTTTCCTATTTATTTCTTATTTACATTAATTTATTCTTAATCAATCAGATTTGCATGCAATTATTTATTACTTACCGCTTAGTCTAGAAATAGAAAGTTTATCTAAGCCTTATATTTTGAGTTCTAATTACACACCCCCCTATTTCCTGGGGTATATTTAATGGTCAAGTTTTATATCACTTCGGTAAGCTATATCATTTCAAAACTCCTATAGCCCCGACAACATATTTGCAATACATACACTCACACACAGATATGTATGTATATATATATATATATATATATATATATATATATATATATATATATATATATATATATATGTGTTGTGTGTGTGTGTGTGTGTATAAAATTAAAATTTATTTATTATATCATTCATTTTTTTATTATATAGTTTATACACTAATGATTGATAATGGACATATTGTAGTTTTTTATTTTATATTGTTATGTTTTTATTATGACTTTTTTTGTTGTTATTATTGTAAAATTCTTAATTATGAGTGACTGTGACCGTTGACAGTTAAATAAATAAGATAATATTTTAATTATTTTATTTATTTTACTGTCAACGGTCACAGTCATAGACATAAAATAAATAAAATAAATAATAATAAAAAAATAGAAATAAATAAATAAAATAAATAAAATAAATAAAATAAATAAAATAAATAAAATAAATAAAATAAACGAAATAAAAAATAAATAAAATAAATAAAATTAAATAAAATAAATAAAAATAAATAAAATAAATAAAATAAATAAAATAAATAAAATAAATAAAATAAATAAAATAAATAAAATAAATAAATAAATATAAATAAATAAAATAAATAAAATTAAATAAAAAATAAATAAAATAAACGAAATAAACGAAAAAAAAAACGAAATAAAATAAAATAAATAAATAAATAAAAAACGAAATAAACGAAAAAAACGAAATAAATAAAATAAATAAATAAATAAAATAATAAAATAAATAAAATAAATAAAATAAATAAAATAAATAAAATAAAATAAAATAATAAAATAATAATAAATAAATAAAAAAATAAGTAAAATACATAAATATAACAATATATAGAGAATTTAAGCAATAGGAAACACGGGCTTAAATTTAGTAACACGGCCGTTTAGATCTAGTAAAATACAAATTCCCCCACCCCAGCATGGTTGACACATGGTTATATAAAGGTTATAATCTGGCTTTATAGTTCAAGAGTTTTTACCTGAAAAAATGTTTTGTACTACTCTAAACCAAATTTTTTGAAAATGTACCTTAAATTATGAATAAAAAACATAGTCTGCCTATCCAGAGCCCTTCATATGGTTGCGCATGCTCAAAATTTTATTAAATCACAAAATTTTAGTTTTCTTGCAGTAAGTGGCTCCCTGTAAATTGTGTGCAAAACATGAAGAGACCATTTTTTAAAGCTGATACAATTTTCTATAAAACGAGTTTTTTATCATCAAAATCGAATGTCTAGAACCGAAGTTATGGCTCTCAAAAACACCAAAAATGGTTAATTTATGCAGTCAGCGAATTTCTTTGAAAAAAAAAATTTGACTGTTTCTGCATTTCTTTAGCCATTTAACAAATGTCATAACTTTAGTTGTATTTATCCGATTTTGATGAAAAAACACTCGTTTTGTAGGAAATTTTATCAACTTTAAAAAACGGTCTCTTCATGTTTTGCATATGACTAACAGGGATCCACTTATTAAATAAACTGAAAATTGAGCGTTTTTATAAAATTTTGAGTATGCGCAATCATATAAAAGGCTCCACTCTGGATAGGCAGACTATGCTTTTCCTTTATTTTTAAAGGTATATTTTCAGAAAAAAATAGTTTGAAGTAGTTCAAATTGAGTCACATTTTTTTAGCTCTTGGACTATTATAATTTGATTTCCTAAAGCCTTAGAATCATACTATATATAGAAGGAGCACAGGACCGTAAACACAATGTAATTCCACTGATAACACGAAAGCCGGTTGACTGATGCACTTAAGTAATGCTGCCAACCATTATTTTAAATATGTGTCATAAATATCTATTAATGAAGAATGATCGAAAAGAACAAATTTAATAACATAAAACACCAGCTGAGTATTTAATAAAACCGGTCTTAGATAGCAAAAAGGTGGCAGAATACAAGAATCTACATTTAGTAGACGAGGACTACTTTTAGCGAATTTCCTTTAAAATTCGCCTAATGGGATAGGCGTCATGGCGGAATTCGAACCTCGGACCACGACACAAATCCGTTTCAGAGGTCCCTTATGACGAAAAAATACTTTTTTTGAAACTTTATATATAATATATTATATATATATATTATATATATATATATATATATATATATAAATATATATATATATATATATATATATATATATATATATATATATTATATATATATATATATATATATATATATGTATTTCTAGACACTTTCTTGTAAACACTCTATCTTTCGAACGGATTAATATTTTTTAACCAAACTTGGTACAAAAATCAACCTTCGGGAGGACACGAACCCTATTGAAAACCAGGTTTTTGTGACGTCATTAACCCGGTTTGCTGAGTCAGCGAAATTTTCAAAAAATCGGCAAAATTCAGGGTTAATATTTTTTGCCGCAAAAAAAGGTCAATATTTATGTTTTTTGAGACGCTGAATCGAATGAAACCGGTCCGAAGTCGATACGACCACTATAAGTGACCTAAAAATGGAAAAAACCATTCTAAATTCCCGAAAACCAAAATTTAGGTCGATAAAAAATAAATTTCGAGTAGGGTGTCGTTTTCAATGCAATTTTGGGCGCGGAATCGAATGAAACCAGTCCGAAGTCGATACGCTCACTTTAAGTTACCAAAAAGTCGAAAAAACCACAAAAATTATAGAAAAACTTATGCAAGAACCATGCCCATTGCGTGGTTCCGGTTCATGCTTTAGAACCTAAGCAGTTACTCAATTGTCAAGCACTGCTCGTAACTCATTTTGTCTGTATTTTCCAAAGGAAATGCGCATAAATATCCAGTTGGTTGCACAAAACTATGCCTCTAAAATTAGAAGTATGCTCTATTATTTGCACTAGTTTAAAGCTTAGTTACTTATCTTTAAGCTTCGTCAGTTATCTTTAAAGGTTTTAGCGCATTTCCTTTGGAAAATACAGACAAAATGAGTTACGAGCAGTGCTTGACAATTGAGTAACTGCTTAGGTTCTAAAGCATGAACCGGAACCACGCAATGGGCATGGTTCTTGCATAAGCAAGAAAATGGTTGTTTAGCACGGAAACACGTATTCTAAATGAAATTCGCCCGACAGCGGACTACCGCGCCGGAATTATTTATTTAGTAGTTGTAAACTAATATAAAAAGCACGGAAACACGCATCAAAGGAAATTCGCCCGACATGCGGACCACCGCGCCAGAATTTTAATATAATTTTAATAAATACGTTAAACTACAATTAAAAATGCTTTAAATATTGTAATGCACCGATATTTATATTAGTATTTTATGAATAATCAATCATTAATTAATAATAGAACATAATAATTCAGCAACCGGAAGTATTGCCAACTTTTTTTTAGATAATTGTATATTGTTAGGGTGGCGACATTATTTAGTTGCACCAGTTAACCGGCTTTCGTGTTATCAGTAGTGCTCCTTCTATATATAGTATTATTCTAAGCCTAAAACACTGCAAGATCCAAGACTAACAGTAGAAAACTAATCAAGACATGAATGAAAACAAAAAATCTCAATGAAACACGACGTTTATAATAACTATAATACAAAAGGTATCGAAGGTCCTGCGTGTTTTAGGGCACCAAGCTTTAGTACCCTTTTACCGTTTAATGTCATCCTAGGGCGCTTAACCCTGAAGGCAATAGTAACCTAGATTAGATCTTTAAGAGGTTTTATGTAAGAGTATTCTTGTTTTGTAAGTTTTTTGGTCCTACAGTGAAGACATTTACTTATAATAGAGGTATATTACTTGAAGGGGTACACCTTGTCTCAATACATTGAGAGTCTTGAAACATATTTTCAGACATAGGGATATATTACTAGAGAGGGCATACCCTATCTTAATACATTGAGAGTCTTGAAACATATTTTCAGACATAGGATATATACTTACCCTATCTATACATTGAGATGAAACATATTTCAGACATAGAGATATATTACTAGAGGGCATACCCTATCTTAATACATTGAGAGTCTTGAAACATATTTCAGACATAGGGATATATTACTAGAGAGGGCATACCCTATCTTAATACATTGAGAGGCTTGAAACATCTTTACAGTCATAGAGATATATTACTAGAGGGGGCATACCCTATCTTAATACATTGAGAAGCTTGAAACATCTTTCCAGGCATAGAGATATATTACTAGAGAGGGCATACCTTACCTCAATACATGATGATGCTTGAAACATCTTTCCAGACATAGAAATATATTACTTGAGGTGGCATACCCTTCCTATAGGTTGGGTATCCCCTACTAGTTTTATACCCATGTGTTGAATGGGACATGAGATATTAAAATAAATATAATGTAAATGTAAAATTATTGTACAATATTAGTAAAAAAATGTAAATAGAGAATAGAAGAGAGTAGTTGTAATTGCAGGGTGGAAAACCAAAGCCGTGCAAATAGGTTACGTTGTCAGGCCCTTCATGTAATATAAAGGGAATGAGCTTAGTTTTATAATTATTTGTAATAATATATATAGTGCATATTGAATGCTGATAATTCATATAATATAATTGTGCGAGAGACACCTAGGAAGTGTAACAAGCACAATGCAATGCTACATCTGGGAACTGTTCCATCATTCGACATTCGTCATCATTGATGGCTCGACATAATGTCATGTCCCCACTCTGTTTCGTTACGTCTAACTCATCAGGGCACCGACAAAGCCTGAACTCACTCTGACCTTCAATTAATGAGGAAGATGCATAAATTAGTTTTGTTAGGTTAATTGAGTTAAGAAATAATGTATTTAAAAGAAAAAAAAATACTAATTGTACAATTTTTTATTAACAATAAAAAAATGTAATATTTAAAAAAGTAAGATTCGCGGCAAGAAGCTATTACGTCACTTGGGTTGTTTAGTTGATTGGTTCATTCCAAATCTCAAAGTCAATGCTAAAAGTAACAAATTTTCAATAACCCTTTTTGTTGGTTAAAACAGTAAGTCAATGCATTGCGAGGTATTTTTAAAAATTCAACAAACCTGGCCTCTCTAGTAAAAATATCTCTGTAATGTTTCAAAATTCAACCAATAGGACTTCTCTAGTAATAATATCTCTTTGTTGTTTACAAATTTGACTAATAGGACTTCTCTAGTAATAATATATCTTTGTTGTTTCCAAATTCCACAAATTGAACTTCTCTAGTAATAATATATCTTTGTTGTTTCCAAATTCAACTAATAGGACTTCTCTAGTAATAATATCTCTTTGTTCTTTCCAAACTCAACTAATAGGATTTCTCTAGTAATAATATTTCTTTGTTGTTTCCAAATTCAGCTAATAGGACTCTCTAGTAATAATATTTTTTTGTTGTTTCCAATTCAACCAATAGGACTTCTCTAGTAATAATATTTCTTTGTTGTTTCCAAACTCAACTAATAGGACTTCTCTAGTAATAATATATCTTTGTTGTTTCCAAATTCAATTAATAGGACTTCTCTAGTAATAATATATCTTTGCTGTTTCCAAATTCAACATATATATATATATATATATAATATATATATATATTATATTATATATATATATATATATATATTATATGTATATATTATATGTATGTAATATATATATATATATATATAATATATATATATATATATATATAATATATATATATATATATATATATATATATATATATATATATATATATATATATATGGAAGTTTTGTGGGTTGCATGTTCTGCAGATATATAAACATGCAACCCAAAAAACTTCCTTTAATACAAATTCAATTTACAACCTCTTTTTTTTTTGGTTTGACCCTAAAGATAAAATTTTGAAGACTAACCCTTGGAAGAGCCTAAGTTACCGAGCCAATCGGAACCACGCCCTTCAAATGATGTAAAAAACGTTCACACTTCCTCGACTTCTGCTTATTTTAGTCTCAGTTTTTCTTACTAACTTCGCATACTAATTTGGTTTTTAGGGGGTTTTTCCTCTACACTTACTATGATGGTGAATTTCACTCCCCCCCGTATTTTTACTCTAGTACGCTTCTGAAGACGTTTCGACCCTAAATATCTTAGTGTATTGGTTCCATACCTAAATATACGTAACGGGGTCAGAATAAACGAAGATACCAGGGCGTTAATATTTACATCAACTAACTTATAAAAACTGCTTGTAATTACTAAATTAATTACTCGCTTAAAGTGAGTAATTACTAGTTAGTACTAATTAATTACTAGTAAGTAATTAGTAATTACTAGTGAGTAATTAGTAATTAATAATGAGTAATTAGTAATTACTCACTAGTAATTACTAGTTAGCAAAAATGCCTGCACTGATTAAAGGTAAACACTATCTTCTATCTAAGAGGTTAGCAAAAATGCCTGCACTAGGACTTATAAGGTAGAACACTATCTTCTATCTAAGGGAGTTAGCAAAAATGCCTGCACTAGGACTTATAAGGTAGAACACTATCTATCTAGCAAAAATGCCTGCACTAGGACTTATAAGTAGAACACTATCTTCTATCTAAGGGAGTTAGCAAAAATGCCTGCACTAGGACTTATAAGGTAGAACACTATCTTCTATCTAAGGGTTAGCAAAAATGCCTGCACTAGGACTTATATAAGGTAGAACACTACTTCTATCTAAGGAGTTAGCAAAAATACCTGCACTAGGACTCATAAGGTAGAACACTATCTTCTATCTAAGGGTTTTAGCAAAAAGGGCCCAACAACGTGGCCTACTTCCTTGGTAATCTATCACCTCTCCCTAATTACTTTTACTCTCACTTAGATGCATCACTTCAACACTAAGGCCCGTGTATTCAAAGACATCTTCCTAACATTTTCCTAAAATTCTCCTTAAGGAACAAGGAGGAATGTTAGGAAGATGTCTTTGAATACGGGCCTAAGTCTGACGTACAATTCTTTGTATGTCATGACAATCTTAACCTCATAAGGTATAGTGTTGCAAAAATACGATTCTAAAAACTTTCAGTGGCGTATAATTATTTGCCACCTGACGTCTCAAGGGGGGCATATGCCCTGAAACTATAAAACAAAAAAGGACTTCCGTGGAAGCCTACATTATTGCGTTGCAAAATTATTTTTTATTGGTCTTGTCGCCTAGAGGCGTACACGTCCACTCATGCGCGTATATGTGCGCATATGTGTGCGCGTATGTGTACGCGTCTCGCGTCTAAAGGTCATAAATCAGCTATATTTAGCATAACTTTCGGTTTTTTCGTTTGATGTGCCAGTGGGATGACTATGGGTATTATAACAACGTTTGCTGGGATCACGTGTCAAATCTATCAGATGCTCAAAATACCAGCAGTACAAACTAAATTATTCTCGAGTATTATTATTATTAATTATTCTCAAGTATACCTTTCTAAAAAATACAACAATCCTTTTAAGAGCTCCGTTAGAATAATAGTTATTTATGCCATAAGACTGAGAAGTGTGTCTTTATGTCACGGCAATTAGATTTACCGACGAGCGAAACGAGTCGGGAAAAATTGCCAAGACATAAAGACATTCTCAGCTGGATGGCATACAATATTTTTTTTGAGGTAGCACTCATTAAATAAACTGCGCTATATACTTAATTGAAAAAAAAAAAAAAACGTCCAATTAACTCCATATTATCGTCGTCATTGAATTCATCCATAGCTTCACACTTTTACTCAAAAATGTGAAAGCTTTAAAAATAAACACAAAAATTGACAATTAGAACACCTTTTAAAAACGAAAAAAATTAGTCTATGAACAAAAACAGAAACAAAATGAACGTTTTTAAAGAAACCTCATGAAGGTTTTACACAGATTGTTTTTTGAACACGCTACATTACAGTAATGGCAGCAATATATGAATTACTTTTACGTCCTAGAAGTTTTTTACATTCATTATTGTCCTCGGAGGTGAAAAGTACTAAATAACCTCCTATAACAATAATGATTGGCTTCTCATCCTAAAAACGGTCCAATAAAGTGCTCAATTACGTACTACCTCAAAAAACGTTTATTACACTACAAGGCTGTAAAATGAATCTATTTTGTACTAAAGCTTTTTTATCTGTATAAATCTTTTTTACTGCCGAGCAAAGAGCAGTAAAAGAAGCTGAGGTAAAGTATGTCATTCACAGCCATGTAGCGTAAACTATTTTTTCTGTGGTAATGATTAATAATAAAATAAATAACATTTGCCAAACACTTTTATTAACCTCTTTTATCACTAAAGTTTATAAGTCTGGTGGAGTAGCTACCAACTCAATGTCACTTACATCACTATTAAATATTGTAAATAATGCTTTAAATACATACCACTGTGTAATTAATTTAATTTAATTTTGATCGTAATGAAACAAGAAATAGATAACAAAAATAAGGTTACACTGTTGAAACAGTGTTGCCATCTAGCGGAACTATAGCTGAACTACAACAAGAATTTGGTATTCAGCGCTCCTCGCGGCAAACAGATGAACTCCCAGCTGTACAATAATGTTTTTACTCTGTACAAAAAAATTGTGCATTTCACGTTCTGTGCAAAAGCGAATAAAGTTAACATAATCTCTCTACCGCAGGGTAAAATATATTTGATCAAATTATTAAAATATAAATATAATTGATAAAACACTATATTAGTTTAAAGAACGGATTTTTAGCGAATTTTTAAATAGCTAAAATTTTATTTTGGGAATCTCTTTGGACATGTTTTGGGATACCCCCTCAAAAAAGTCCCCTAACTCTGCATTAAAGGTGGTGCGATCATAGTGGACCAATATATATATATATATATATATTATTTATTAATTTATTTATTTATTAACTATATTATTTATAATACTAGACAAGGTATATAAATTAATTTTTATATATATATATATATATATAAATATATATATATATATATATATATATATATATAATATATATATATATACATATATATATATTAACAAAACTCATTTTTAATATACCTTGTCTAGTATTATAAATACAGATAATTATATGCTTTCTGTCAAAGTTTTATACAACACCCTATGGTTGTATATCGTTAGTGATACAAGACATTAACACCTACATAAGAATAAGTTAAACTGCGAGATTTAACCTTACAACGATTATCAACTTAGGTTGTCTATTAGGTAGATAAAATAAGACCTTACTTATAGGGTGGGTCGAAAAAAATTTGTTTGGTTGCACCAAGATCCCTATATCTCAAAAGTTTGATGTACATAGGACTACATCGCATGCAAAATTTGAACTCGATCAATTAACGTTTAAGGGTTTCAAAAATGTTTTAAAGTTAAAAAATCATTGGATTCGCTATGCTCATCCTTTTTACTTCGGACTCGCTTCGCTCGTTCTCGGATTATAGAATTCGCAATATTTATATTTTTACGCGTGTTTTCGCTTCGCTCGTCCTCACATAGTATATGCATCCGCTTCATTCTCATTGGTAACCCATACAGCACTGACCATGCTCAATGCTGCTTAACTTTTATGATCCATCGAAAATCATGGATATACTAGTCACATTGGTACTTACTAGTCAAAACTTGGTACTTATTTATTACGTCAAGGTGTATACTTTTACTAAATTTCAACAAAACTTAATAAACTTAACAACAAACTTAAATAAAATTAAGGTTTGTTGATATAAATGTATATATATAATAATATATTATATATTATATATGTATATATATATATATATATATATAATATATATATATATATATATATATATATATATATATATATATGTATTATATATATATATATATATACTATATTATATATATATATATATATATATATATATATATATATAATATATATATATATATATATATATATATATATATATATATATTATATTATATATATATATATATATATATATATATATATATATATATATATATATATATATATATATATATATATAATATATATATATATATATATATAATATATATATATATATATATTTAATTAAACTATTTTATGTTTAATCTCTAGGGCTCTTTTGTACTGCTTTAGCAAACTCTTTAGGGCCCTGACGAAGTATGTTAAAGGGCCTTTTGTGGCTCTAGTATTTCGTATGGGACCTTTAAAGGTCCCATACGAAATACTACAAAAGTTAAAGTAGCGTTGTATTCAGATGGTAAAACTTAATAGGAATCGCAAAAAAACCGCATCTCAAAAGGTTAGTTCTGTCGAAAATAAGATAGTGCAATTTTCGTCAAAAATGCGTTCGTGAAATACGTAGAAAAGTTTATGATTAGCCTTTTCTCGACAACTCTACATGCTAGGATCAAATGATTGGTATTTTTGGATTTAGCGTCGAACACTACGTATTGGTAGGTATAGAAACGGGCTAATAAAGCTCTTAAGAGACCCATTATGAAATGATGAGAATATTTTAAATACTTAAAAAACATCAATCTATGCGGCTCCGAGTAAGTATGTTAAGGGCCATAATTGGATGTAGTCTTTGTGTGGGGCCTATAACGTCTAGGTATAATTAATAGAGGCCATACAGGTCTAAAATTAAGAATATATTTCTAATTACTTAAAAAGGGGGGGGGGGTACTGGTGGTGCAATGCTTAACACGTGCGCCTGAATTATTTGTGCGGGTTTAGTAGGTTTGCAAAAATTTCCATTTTCCGCAACGCTTCCGCAAGGTTTTTTAAGAATGTCCCATACAGAGTGTTGAGATACTTAGTTGTTTAGTATATTTAAATAATCTTAAATAATAATGCCAACACTGTTTTTATAAAAACAGTGTTGACATTATTATTTCAGATTATTTAAATATACTAAACAACTAAGTATCTCACAGGGGGGTGGCACTTGTATCTAACTGTATAGAGCAATGGGTTGCATGGGGCACACCGTAAGAATGCGCTAGTGTCGCCATACTAACCCGCATCACATTAGGTTTTTATAAAACAAAATAATTTAAACCTGGGTTTTTTTTTAAATTTTATTGGTTGTATTTTGGACGATTGTTTATATTTTGGATTGACAGCACGTGTTTTGTACAATTTTTCGCTTTGTTTCATACTGTTATTGCTCCTTTTTTCGACCTAAATTTCTAAGTTTAATTTTTAGTGCCATTTAATTCTTCCTTTAAAACTTGTTTTAATTTTTGTGAAACGTACTATGTTTAAATATAAATATACAAGTGTTAATTACTTTTCTGACTCTTTATTATTCGTTATTTTGTAATTATTTCTCAACAAAATATTATAAATTATAAATATTATAACTTCTATAATCCTTGCTTTTACTTTTCATTGAATTAAGTTCAAAATCAACTTATTTTATAATTTTTAAAAACGAAGAAATGAAATTAACAGTTTGAAAAAGAGCGGGAAAATTTTTAAGAGTGTAGTTCGGGGGCACACCGCTAGAACGCGCTAGTTGTACACAAGAATTAGCTTCGAGCTCTAGTGACCCATCTATATATACTCTCTCTTATCTATGGTATCTCAACACAGAGGCTATAGTTATTTAAACAGTAAGACTGTCAACTCAGTGGTGGGAAGATTTGGATTCCGGTCGACACTAGCGCGGCAGGGAACCTACCTTTGAATTAGGTGGGCGTGGCTTAATTTCCCGCTTTTTGCCCACAATCAGATTCAAATTAAATTTTTATACTTTGTTTAGTCATACTTCTAACTAGCCGTACCGCTTCGCACGGCCTTCGTCGTCTTTAAACTTACACAGAACACTTCTGATTACTTTCAAGTTTTTCATTCAAATAATTTATTAATTCAATTGATTCAATCAGGTAATTATGAAATAGTGGCTAAAGTTTACACGTGGTAGAAGATAGATTTTGACATTTAATGCAGCCTGTATTTTAATTACATCGGCAACATGCTGCGCACATGTGATTAAATGTAATAATTACCTGATAAAACCGACTAAATCAATAAATTAATTAAATGAAATTTAATTTAATTTAATTTAATTAAATTAAATTAAAAAAAAATAATAATTTTATAATAACAATAAATGTAGCTGTCATTACCAAATATTGCCATGGTATTCATAAATTTAAATATAAAAATATAATCGGTCATTTTGGAAAGCTATTGGGGTTAGTTCTTGAGTTGTCCGCAGCGGTAATTTTTAGTAGCTTAACCAGGGGGGGTTAACTTAAATGAGGAAAAGTTTGGATTCAATTATCGCAAGCTACTAAAAATAGCGCTGCGGCAGACCGGTGCGGGCAACTCATGAACTGACCCCAATAGCTTTCCAAAAATGACTGATTATATTTTTATATTAAAATTTATAAATACCATGGCAATTCTTGGTTATGACAGCTACATTTATTATTATTATAAAATGTTTGTTTTCTGTATGTATTTTTCATAAAAACGGTTCGCCGTTGCATGTTCTGTATTTTAAAAATTCAGAAACTAATAGTAAATAGAAACCTTTTTTAAACTTCCAGAGAACCTTACTGATGGCAGATAAGTAAATTTCATTTAATTAATTTATTAATTTAGTCGATTTTATCAGGTAATTAAATTAAATTACATGTTCGCATCTTGCTAATGTAATTAAAATACAGGCTGCATTGAATGCCAAAATCTATCTTTTACCACGTGTAAACTTAGGCACTATTTCATTATTACCTGGTTGAATCAATTAAAATAATAAATTACTTAAATGAAAAACTTAAAAATAATCAGAAGCGTTCTGTGTAAGATTAAAGTGGTAGGGTTAGTTAGAAGTATAACTATACAAAGTATAAAAACTATATTTCAAACTGACAGAGGACAAAAAGCGGGAAATCAAGACACGCCCACTCAATTGAAAGGTAGGTCCCTCGCCGCGCTAGTGTCGCCCGGAATCCAAATTTTTCCACCATTGAGTCGACAGTCTTACTGTTTAAGTATCTATAGTCTCTGAGCTTAATCTACGATTACATAGGTTGAAAGTTGAGCTGTCACCACATGCAACGGACGGACGCATCGCTACCGCAGTATTGTAAACGCCATAACCCAAAGATACGGGTTTTTGACAGTTACCTACCTTTTGACGTCAGACCCAGAGACTATATAGATACTTAAGCAGTAAGACTGTCGACTTGTTGTGAAAATTTGGATTCCGGTCGACACTAGCGCATCGGGGGACCTACCTTTCAATTGAGAGGACGTGTCTTGATTTCCCGTTTTTGCCCACAGTCAGTTTAAAATTTAATTTTTATACTTTGTTTAGTTATACTTCTAACTAACACTATCACTTTAATCTTACACAGAACGCTTCTGATTATTTCTAAGTTTTTCATTCAAGTAATTTATTAATTTAATTGATTCAATCAGGTAATAATGAAATAGTGGCTAAAGTTTACACGTGGTAGAAGATAGATTTTGGCATTTAATGCAGCCTGTAGTTTAATTACATCGGCAAGATGCGCACAAATGATTTAATGTAATTACCTGATAAAATTGAATAAATTAATATATTAATTAAATTAAATTTACACTTACCTGCCATCAGTAGCGTTCTCTGAAAGTCTTAAAAAGGTTTTTATTTACTTTTAGTTTATGAATTTTTGAAATACAGAACATGCAATGGCGAACCGTTTTTGTGAAAAATACATACAGAAGAGAATCATTATATAATAATAATAAATGTAGCTGTCATATAATACGACACACGGCTAAAATCAATTGACAGCCCGCCAAAATCTCAATGCTTTCAACCCTCTTTTTTAAAAAAAAAAAATCCCTTCTTTTATGTAACAAAAAAAATTCCCAACTCTGGCAACACTGAAAGTCAGGTTATGTTTTGAATATTATTATTTGTTTTTATTTGTCCATGCGTCAAATATAGGCACTCAGATCATATTACAACTTCGCAATAATTGGATGAATTGGACCGATTGGAATGAAACGAAACGAAATCAAACAGATCAATATGCACAATGAGGGAAATAAAAGCGACGCGAGGTTACAAATATTTACAACCAGTGTTGCCTTTTTATGCTTTTATTTACGAAAAAGGTATTTTTTTATACCGAGGTTGGCATGAGGTGGAGGGAAAGAGCGGGGTCGGTTTGAACCAATAGAATTCTTTCCCTCACAGATTTTTGGCGCGCTGTCAATTGATTTTAGCCGTGTGTCGTACTATAACAAAGAATTGCCATGTTGCCAATTGTTTGTTCATTATAGTACGACACACGGCTAAAATCAATTGACAGCGCGCCAAAAATCTGTGAGGGAAAGAATTCTATTGGTTCAGACCAGGGGGGGTTAACTTAAATGAGGAAAAGTTTGGATTCGATTATCGCAAGCTACTAAAAATAGCGCTGCGGCGGACGGTGCGGACAACTCATGAACTAACCCAATAGCTTTCCAAAAATGACTGATTATTTTTATACTTAAATTTATGAATACCATAACAATTCTTTGTTATGACAGCTACATTTATTATATTATAAAATTATTGTTTTCTGTATGTATTTTTCACAAAAACGGTTCGCCGTTGCATGTTCTGTATTTCAAAAATTCAGATACTAAAAGTAAATAGAAACCTTTTTAAAACTTCCAGAGAACGCTACTGATGGCAGATAAGTGTAAATTTCATTTAATTAATTGATTAATTCAGTCTATTTTATCAGGTAATTACATTTAATCACATGAGCGCATCTTGCCGATGTAATTAAAATACAGGCTGCATTAAATGCCGAAATCTATCTTCTACCACGTGTAAACTTTAGCCACTATTTGATTATTACCTGATTGAATCGATTAAATTAATAAATTACTTGAATGAAAAACTTAATCAACTTAATAATCAGAAGCGTTCTGTGTAAGATTTAAGTGGTAGGGTTAGTTAGAAGTATAACTATACAAAGTATAAAAATTAAATTTCAAACTGACTGTGGGCGAAAAGCGGGAAATCAAGACACGCCCACTCAATTGAAAGGTAGGTCCCTCGCCGCGCTAGTGTCGCCCGGAATCCAAATTTTCCCACCATTGAGTCGACAGTCTTACTGTTTAAGTATCTATAGTCTCTGGTTCAGACCGACCCCGCTCTTTCCCCCTCCACCTCATGCCAACCTCGGTATAAAAAAATACCTTTTTTGTAAATAAAATCATAAAAAGGCAACACTGGTTGTTAATATTTGTAACCTTGCGTCGCTTTTATTTCCCTCATTGTGCATATTGATCTGTTTGATTTTGTTTCGTTTCGTTTCATTCCAATCTGTTCAATTCATCCAATTATTGCGAAGTTATAATATGATCTGAGTGCCTATATTTGACGCTTGGACTCTGACGTATTCTTCAAGCATTTCTTGCTGTTTGAGTACAGCGCAGGTTCTGTGCTCTGTCAGCCAAAAGACAGCTTTTTTTTTGAAAATGCCTTGTCTTTCAATAGATGACAGTCTTGACTTTTTTAAGTCTTGAGTGCATATTGTGTCATATTATTTTTATAATATGAAACAATACGCATTCAATTATACAAACTTGACACAAAAAAGCAGTTTGTTTTGGAAAAAAAGTAATTATAGCTGACAATTTATTTAAATCGTCAAACTTTTATCAAAGAACTATTATGATCCATTGCATTACGTAATTAACAACTTTAACTCCACTTAATTCATACTTCCCGAACAAATTTAAAGCAACACTTAGTTGGAAATTTATAAGATACAACAATATTCCTTCTTAAAAAGTAAATAAATAATTTTTAAAAATAAAAAAATACGATATCAAATAAAAACAAATAATAAAATTCGAAACATAACCTGACTTTCAGTGTTGCCAGAGTAGGGAATTTTTTTTGTTACATAAAAGAAGGGATTTTTTTATTAAAAAAAGAGGGTTGAAAGCATTGAGATTTTGGCGGGCTGTCAATTGATTTTAGCCGTGTGTCGTATTATAGTTGTCTTCACTGGTCCGCCGCAGCGCTATTTTAAGTAGCTTGCATACTAAAAATTAGTCACCTATATGTAACCTGAAATTGAGCTGTCACCGCTCGCAACGGACGGACACATCCCTACCGCAGTATTGTGAAGGCCCTTAGAATAATACATAAAAGGAGCACAGGACCGTAAACACAATGTAATTCCACTGATAACTAAGTAACTATAGTTCTGCACTTAAGTAATGCTGCCAACCTGACAACAAAACATTATTTTAAATATGTGTCATAAATATCTATTAATGAAGAAAGATCGTAAAGAACAAATATAATAACTTAAAACACCTGCTAAGTATTTAATAAACCCGGTCTTACATGGCAAAAGGGTGGAGAAACACAAGAATCTACATTTAGTTGACGAGGACTACTTTTAATATAATTTTAATAAATACGTTAAACTACAATTTAAAATGCTTTAAATATTGTAATGCACCGATATTTATATTAGTATTTTATGAATAATCAATCATTAATTGATTATAGAACATAATAATTCAGAAACCGGAAGTATTGCCAACTTTTTTTTAGAAAATTATATATTGTTAGGGTGGCAGCTTTACTTAAGTGCACCAGTGAAAACCGTCTTTCGTGTTATCAGTAGTGCTCCTTCTATATATAGTATTATTCTAAGTAACGGCCATTACCCAAAGACACGGGTTTTTGACAGTTACCTACCTTTTGACGTCACACCTAACGAAATCTATTTATGACGTCAGAAAATCACCACTGAGCTCCCAAACTATTATGAAGAACAAATGTGACAACCTTTCGCTAATGATCCACAGATGGTATACTTTGACCTAGACTAATGTTCTTCTCAATGTAGTCATTACAGAGTCTGATTTGTCACGTAATTATTAGTTTTATTGTTTGTTTTTATTGCTTTAAGTAGGCGCGTTGTCTGGACTTCAGTTTAAAGTTGTACTGTAGAGTAAAGTTACTACAAATTTAAATTTTACTTTGTTAACTCTTGTAGTTGGAAGGATGCATTGCTATATAGATATAATAGTTTTAATCTGTAAGTAAAACTACGTATAATACATTTTATTACAGATAGTTTTTTATAAATTTTATTTTACTATACATTTTTTTACATTTTATAATTTTTTTTTACATACATTACATACATTTTTTATTTATTTTAATACATTTTTTTTAATTTTTATACATTTTTGATACATTTTTTGATGAACAATTATTTTAGTTATACATTTAATTTATTTTTATAAATTTTTCATACATTTTTTGATATACATTTATTTTAGTTGTACATTTTATTTATTCTTATACATGTTTCATACAGTTTTTGATATGCATTTATTTTAGTTATACATTTTATTTATTTTTATACACTTTTTATACATTTTAGCGAATTTTCATAATGAAAATGACGCTTATTTTGATATACACTTATTTTAGTTATACATTTTATTTATTTTTATACATTCTTCATACATTTAAAAAAACATTTATTTTAGGTATACATTTTATTTATTTTTATAAATTTTTCATACATTTTTTGATGTACATTTATTTTAGTTATACATTTTATTTATTTTTATACACTCTTTATACATTTTTTGATATACACTTATTTTAGTTATACATTATATTTATTTTTATACATTCTTTATACATTTTTTTATATACATTTATTTTAGTTATACATGTTATTTATTTTTATACATTATTCATTCATTTTTTGATATACATTTATTTTAGTTATACATGTTATATTTTATTTTTTTAATGGAAAAAATGCTAAATTTTTCTTATTTTCTTAACAAATAATCTTATAAACAACTTCAAAGAATTTGTCTTGTTTGCATTCTAGTTTATAGACGTCTCGATTTAGAACTGATAACAATATTGATAACAAAAATAATAAAAGTTATGAGGTTTTGGTCATGATAAATAAAACAACATTTAAGCTTTCGACCGTATGATTAGGTCTTCATCAGAAAGTGTTTAATAACAAACTAAAGCCGTTAACAGAAAGAAACAGATAAGGTATCTAAACATAGCTAGCTGTGTATACTATCGAAGAATGAACTACAAACTAAACAAAGATCTAGCCCCAGGGCTTAACATTAATATTGATGGCTTAATATTGATAACAGTAGTAATAGGTAAAAACTAGTCCCTGTTTTTTTAGGACCACCTCAAACTAGGGAGTTGGACCACTGTGTCCCAGCCCCCACCCCTACTGTATGAATTTCTACATCACTATACTGGGGACTTTTTTATACTAGAATAGAATAGAATAGAATAGAAAAAATATTTATTGCAAACATATTTACATTATTTTTACAATGAAAAAATATAAATTTAGGCTTAGCCATAGGCTGTCAGCCGAGGTTACAACACATTTTTTTTTTTTTTTTTTTTTTTTTTTTTTTTAACATTATTACATAAATATATATATATATTTTTTTTATTTATTTTTTTTTAATCGTTAGTATGACTATTTAATTTACTACATTATATATACATTCTATTTATTTATTCCCTTAATTATTTAATTTTGAACTGCACAATACCATTAAAACAAAAAGGCACCGACTTTACAAATCAAATAAGTATAGTAAAGTACTGATTTATTCTCTATTTAAATCAATATTAATTACTTTTAAATTATATCAAAACAGGCATATGCACCGATACCTTTGCAAAAAAATAAAATAAACAAATAAAAATAGAAAAAAAATAAAAATAAATAAAAAATAAAAACAAACAGCAAGATCAAGGCCTCTCAGGTGCTAATCCCTCAGAGGACATGATACCACACCACCCTTCCACTACCACTAACATATTCTGCCCAATTAATAGACTATACCAATTCATAAAAAAAAAAAACCAATTAATGGTTAGGTTCAGAGATAATACTTAAACTAAACAGATATGCAAAATAGATTATAATAGGATTGGCTTAAATTAAATTTTAAAGCATATTTATATCAGTTCTAGAAGCAAATTTCTATAGCTGCAAATCTATTTAGTTAAAGTCAAGTACAATATTATATTAACTATATATAATCCAGGCAAGAATTTTAAAGCACAATAAACATTAAGGAAAAAGAAAAGTAATAAAAATTTAAATAGAATAAGATAATAATACAACTTAAAACTACAATATCTGATATATAACCATCACACGTAATACCTTAAAATACATACACACATATGCATACACACCCCTACAGACACATACATATACACACCCATACATCTCTATACACATATATATATATATTTTAAACCATTTTATTTTATCTTAATTAATTATTTATTTATGAAGGCCCCTTTATTATCCATCTTCTATATCTATGGGCTGATTTATAGTACTTTACTAGTCCATTCCATCCCTTTTCCCCATTTAAAATATGTATTACCTCATTTTTGTTTAATTTCCCTTGCCCAAACAAGACTCCCTAAACTCTTTTAACACTGGACACTTTCCTATAAAATGTACTAATCCTCTTCTTCTTTTAAATTACAAATAGTACATTGCCTTCTAACTCATTTTTCCAATGATTTATCATTTATTTCTATCTGTTCACTCCTTAATTTAATTATTATATTTTTCTCGTTATCACTTAGTATTTATCCTCTATAATTTCTTTACCAACATTCTTTTCAGTTCTTTGTACAATTTTACTGCTTTAGTATTTTTTATGTCTTGTTCACTTCTGTATTGCGTTCCTTTTTAATTTCTTTATTATTTCATTAAAATTATTACTTAATTCTTTACTATTTAATATATTTAATGATATTTTATACTTATTTGCCATTATCCTTCCAAAACTTAGCAGCTCCTACATTTTGCTCCCACATAATTTGAATATTTGGCCTGGTAATCTGTCCTCCTCATTCCTATAATTTTCAATATGTACTTTTTTTGCCATTCTAACATTTGGAAAATAGCAGCTCTACTCCTAATTCCTGATTAATAATTATAGTTTGTGTATGATTAGGTAGTTTGAAATCTCTTGAAAAAATATCTCTGTAATTTCTCACTGTTTCATATTCTTTATATCCCCACACCTGACATCCATATCCTATAATACTCTGGGCAACAGATTTATAAACTTTTATTTTATTTCTAACTTGATCTTTATTTTGTAGCAGATTTCTCCAAATATAACTAATACTATATTTTAGCACTCGCTAATCGATTTTGCAGGTATTTCTCAAATGACAATTTTGTTGTTAGTATGATGCCCAAGTATTTGTATCGTTAACTAATGGGTAACTTTTCCTTCCCTAAATAAGAATTTATCAGTTCTTTTTCAATTTGCCTCCTTTTCTAAATATCATCACTTTCGATTTATCAACATTGATTTTTTTAATCCCCACATCTCACCAAATTTTTGCAGTCTGTTTATACTATTTTGCAAATCTATTGGGCAAGATGCCAAGAGCACTAAATCATCCGCAAAAATTAGTGCTTTAATTAGAACTTTTCCAACTTTAATTCCTCTCTCTAAAAAATCAATGATGTCGTTGATAACAAGGAAAAAATTTGTGGACTGGCTGGACAGCCTTGTCTTAGCCCAACATTTGTTTTTAAAGTACCTGTCCTACCTTTTTTGTCCACCTGCTACTTCTGTACCATTATAAAGTTCCATCAATGTTTTGAGCAATTTATAGGGGACTCCTAGACTAAATAATTTGAACCACAACGCTTCTCTTACTACCTTATCGAAGGCCTTAGCTAGGTCGACAAAGAATGCATATACTTTTCCTCCTTTCCTTTTTTGTTTTGAGTTTTATTACATTAACCAAGTTAAAGATATTGTCGATAGTTGAATATTTACTTCTGAATCCAGCCTGTTCTTCTTTTAAGATATGCTTTCTTTCCATAAACTCTTGTAAGCGTCTTTGGATAATTAAACCGAGCACCTTTGCCATAGTATCAATGAATGATATCCCCCTATAGTTTTCTGTTTTAATTAATGTCGCCCTTTTTATGGATAGGGAATATTATGGCTTGCTTAAAAGCTTTAGGCACCACCCCTGTATTCCAGATTCTATTGTAAAGTTCCAATAATCTTAATAGAAGCTGTTCGTTGGAATTTTTTAAGAACTCTGCTGGTATTCCATCACCACCCGGAGCTTTGTTATTTTTCATACTATTAATTGCCTCCTCTACCTCTTCTTTCCTGATAGGTTGTTCTGTTTTGACATCCCTTTTCGCATCTTTTTCTTTCCATGCCCACAATTGAGTTACCTCTTCATTTAATAAGTCTCCGAAATACTTCTCCCACTCTGTGTTATCAATTTTGTCCTATTTTTAAACTTTTTTTGTTCCGGTTACTTCTTTTATATTTTTCCAAAATTCTCTACTTTGCTTCATTTACTTTATCACACAAATTGTTAAAATAACATTCTTTTTTTTCTTACATACAATATCATACTCTTTAAGGGCTTTTATGTACAGTGCTTTTGGTAAATTCACCATCCGATTTTCTGAATAAATTAAGTAACGCCATCATATTTTTCCTTTCTTTATCACAGGTGTGATCAAACCATGGTTGTTTATAAGAATTTCTTCTGCTGTTCTGGATATTTTGCTTATCAGCTGATTTATTTATAATGTTCACTATTTCTTTAAGTTCTTCTTCTATACTTCCTTCTCTTTACAAATTTTTAATTCTTTTTCCAATTTTTTAATGTATTCTTCTTTATAGTTTTCAATCCACTGTAGTTTAGGTATGTTTTTAAACATGTTTTCCTTTGCTGTCTTCATTATTTTTAATGATGACTTTATAGGCAGTGGTCTGCGCACGGATATGGTATTACCTTAAAGTCCTTTATTCATTAATTAAGCTCATACTTATTATTCCTAGATCGTTTACTGACTTGCCAACATTACTATAAAGTAAATTCGCATGCCTATCGCTTACAGTTCTACCGTTTAATATGATCAGTCCATTGTCCTCACACATTTCCAGAACCTCCTTACCATTTTTATTGAGCACTTTATCCTTAGAATTTCTTTCTTTATCCAAGTCTGTTCCTTCCGGTAATTTCCTTATCTAAAGTTGCTCGTTACTTACTCTTACAGTTCCAATCTCCTATTATGATATAATTCTCAGAATCCTTTTCCAAGATACACTCTTTTAATTTCTTGAAATCTTCTTCCCATTTATTTACAATTAATATACACCGGTATCACCGTTATAGTTTTATTTTTCAATTTCACTTTTACTTTTACCTTTGTCTCCATCTTCGCTGAATGTCATTATTTTCTTAATCTTTGAAGTTGTGTTAATACCTACCATGATTCCTCCACTGGCCCGTCCCATTTTGTTATATTTATTTGCATGAATAAATTTGAGATTGAAGTTAGGAAAGAATTTTTTAATATTAATCTGATTTTCCTTCTAATAAATGTGTTTCAAGTATAACTAAATATCATATTGGCTTACAAATTTTACTATATCTGTATACCACATTTTATTCGAAAGCCCACAAACATTTAGGGATACTATTTTATATGTCATCTTTCTTCTGTTCTCTCCTGTGTTGTCTCTGTTTTTTTTTCTGACTTGCCTTCTTCTCCGGATGTATTCCTTCTAATTTTCCGCTTCTTTCTTTATTTTTCTTTGGCTTTAGTCTCTATTTGGGATGTCCTCTTCCGCCAGTCTAAATAATTTTTGTAGGCCAATAAATCTCCTCTAGTCATGCTGTTTTTTTCTTTATCTCTGTTTGTTTTTCTTTTATCTCTTTGATTTTATCTGCTAAGTCGAAACCTACTATTTGAGATATTATTTCTACAGCATTTGCTTGACTAGTATAACTTGAGCTTACTAAGGCCAATCCTGTCTCAAGTTCCCATGTAAACTCTTCATTTTGTATCTGCAGAATGTCCCTGTTCATTTTGGTAGATATTTTTGTCTGTTGCGTTAATATGTTTCATTAAACGCTGCTAGTTTGCCTCTACGCTTCCTGTAAGAGTACGCATAATCTCTAAGTACTAGTATTTTAGTATTTTTTAATTTATGAACATTTTTGAAAATTGTTTCGATATCTTCATAGAAGGGAAAACTTACCACAATTGGTCGTCACTCTCTAATCCTTTATTGATGAAATAGGCTCGGTTAATTTTTAGGTCCTGTTTTATCTGTAGTGTATCCTTTAAAAATTGTTTTATGGTAGTCAAAGCTGACTCTTTTTCCTGATTTAGAATGTTTAAAAAGATTAAATTATTATTCTTAATAGTGTTGGTTAGATTCTCAATACCTTTATCTTGATTGTTTTGACGCTGTTCCATTTTTTCAATTTTGTCCGCTAATGTTATCAATCTTTGCTTCCTGTACCTTGGTTTTTTCTTCCAGACTTGCTATGTATGCTTCTTGCTTGCTAACTTTATCTTCTACTACTTTTAAGTCTTCTTTGGTAGGAACATTGGCCAGTTTTGCATCCAATTTGGTATCAATAAGTGCACCCATTGTTCTTATCATCCAGTCCTCATAGTCTTGTTTTGTCATTTGTCCTATTAAATCCATGTCACCAGTTTTACTCTTTTTGATATTTTCTTCCTCTAAATGCTCTTCTCTTTCTCTTTTACCAAATAATTTAGCTTGGAGACGATTTACTTGGTTATTTTCCGACATTTATACGCACAGTATTCTTATCAGTTCACACATCCATAATGTTCGCACTAGTCCAAATTAATTACTGAACTGTTCACTCAATCTAATTCTAGGCTTGTATTTGTTATTCGTATTTTATTAACTCAAAAATGCTGCTTATTTGGATAACAAATTCAAATCGAATCCGTAAACCTCGCGAATTCACTGATAACGATCTACCGATTTTGTTTCTGTTGTGCTATTTCTTATTTCGTTCCAATATCGGTAATTTTACTTTTCATACTTTAGACACACTATACAAATAAAAACTGAATCATTTTTATCATTTTTTTATGACTACTTCTCAATTAAAACTTTTTTATACTATTGTGGTTGCAAATAGTATGTATTTTTAACTATGAATAATATGTATATTGTACAGCAATTAATAATATGTATTAATTGTTTTTAATTATAGTATTTTTTAGTATTACACATCATAGTGAGTCTGTACCACAACATCTCCGTCAAAACAACTAATGATTGAATCTGGGATCATAATGGACCCCATATATGGTACATCGTTTGTTCTATATTAAACTGGGAACATAATAGACCCCATATATGACCCATCGTTTGTTCTATATTGAACTGGGAACATAATGGACCTCATATATGACCTGGGAACATATAGACTCATGTATGACCCATCGTTTGTTCTATATTAACTGGGGAACATAATGGACCCCATATATGGAACCCATCGTTTGTTCTATATTGAACTGGGAACATAAAGACCCCATATATGACCCATCGTTTGTTCTATATTGAACTAGAAACATAATAGACCCCATATATTACCCATCGTTTGTTCTATATTAAACTGGGAACATAATAGACCCCATAATGACCCATCGTTTGTCTATATTGAACTGGGAACATAATAGACCTCATGTATGACCCATCGTTTGTTCTATATTTAACTGGGAACATAATGGACCCCATATATGGACCCATCGTTTGTTCTATATTGAACTGGGAACATAATAGACCCCATATATGATCCATAGTTTGTTCTATATTGAACTGGGAACATAATTGATCCCATATATGGCCTATCGTTTGTTCTACATTTGATCAGTCGTAAATGTAGCCATTCGAATAAATACGAGGGAATCACTTTTTGCCTATTACAATGCTTCCCTCTCTTTTTATTTGATTGAGTAAACCAAAACGGAACGTACACTAAATTTAGCCCAATGAAACCATTCCGAAAATAACCATGACTGAGTCTATAATAAAATCTTCGAGTTATAATAAAATTTTATCTCTATCTCAGTAAATCTGGAGAGCTTGCAGACTACAATAATAGATTATGTTTCTGTAGTCTGTATAGAATATCTGTATTAGATCTAAGTTTAGAAGGCCTTGGTCCAACTGAATAAGATAAAAACTAAGCATACCTTTTATATTTATTATTTGATACTACCGAGTTTTGCAAAATATAAACGTTGACAAAATACAATTGTGCGAGAGACACCTAGAAAATGTAACAAGCAATCTGGGAAAATGCAACGCTACATCTGGGAACTGTTCCATCATTCGACATTCATCATCATTGATGGCTCGACATAATGTCATGGCTCACTCTGTTTCGTCACGTCTAACTCATCAGGGCACCGAGCCCTGAACTTACTGTAACTGTCAATTAATTCTGAAGAATATAATGTGAAGTACTTACCAGAGACGAGCGGTGCTCTCTTACTGCCATTATGCATTCATAATGTTTTATGCATGTCGCCATGGCAAGCAAAACATATTTCATTTGATACTACTGAATGTTGCAAATATAATTGTGCGAAAGACACCTAGCGAATGAAAAAAGCAAAATGCAATGCTACATCTGGGAACTGTTCCATCATTCGGCATTCATCATCATTGTAGCTCGACATAATGTCATGTCCCACTCTGTTTCGTTACGTCTAACTCATCAGGGCGCCGACAGAGCCTGAACTCACTCTGACCTTCAATTAATTCCGAAGAATATAATGTGAAGTATTTACCAGAGACGAGCAGTGCTCTCTTACCGCCATCATGCATGGCAAGCAAAACATATATCATTTGATACTACTGAGTTTTGCAAAACATGAATAGTTGACATCATATAAGTGTGCGAGAGACACCTAGCGAATGTAAAAAGCAAAATGGAATGCTACATCTGGGAACTGTTCCTTCATTTGACATTTTTTTAAGAAAATGTACAAACAAGCCATATGATAAAATTAAACTTAGGGTTAGGTTAGGGTTTTGTTGGGTTTTACACTACTGATTTCCTATAGTTAGAGTTTTATTGGGTTTTACACTGATGATTGCCTATAGTTAGATTTTTGTTGGGTTTTACACTGATGATTGCCTTTAGTTAGGTTTTACACTGATGATTGCCTATAGTTAGGTTTTAGTTGGGGTTTACACTGATAATTGCCTATAGTTAAAGTTTTGTTGAGTTTTACACTGATGATTGCCTATAGTTAGGTCTTAGTTGGAGTTTACACTGATGATTGCGTATAGTTAGGTTTTTGTTAGGTTTTACACTGATGATTGCCTATAGTTAGGTTGAATGCACTTTACCATAAAACTATGGGGGGAGAGAACCATTTTTTGGTCCCTAGTACGAACTCCACCCCTACTTAAGCTTTTGATAACATTCCTATACCTCCATATAGACTTTTCCGTTTCTCATAATATTTATGGAGCATTCTTCTAAAGTGTAAATATTAATGGACTTATTATGTAGAATGATGTAACTAAATATAGAATAGAATATGAAGTAAGAACTTGAAAAGACAATAGTGAATGATCTCATACAGACTGGAATTTATAGCAATTAGGTGTCGACTCCTTCCTTAACTGTAAACTTTTATAAGTCGTCTCTAAGGTGTCTTCGTGGCGCAATGGTTAGCGCGTGTGTCTCTCACTTAGACATTTAGTGTTTCGATTCCGACTCGCGCCTCTCGGATTTTAAAGCAAGGGGAAACCTTTACATGCTTAGAATAATACTATATATAGAAGGAGCATAACAGACAACAACAAAGTCGTTTCACTGGTGGTCCTTAAGTAATGCTGCCACCCTAACAATATACAATTTTCTAACAATAAAGTTGGCAATACTTCCGGTTGTTGAATTATTATGTTCTATTATTAATTAATGATTGATTATATGAGGAAAGGTTGCGAGGTTCCCCATACATAATTTTATTTCCTTATTTATCATTTATGTTTTGATTTGTTTCAGGTAAGTCTGCAGGTTGGTTTTTAAAATTATCGTTTGGGTTAGTAAATATCAGGTAAAGTTCTTTTCTTCTAGATGAAAGTAAACTTTATTTTTAATTACTTTAAGATAAGTACCAAGTTAGATGAGTATTTTTAGGAGTCACCCTTGGTGTAAAGGTTAAGGTACCCAGCCAATACACAGAATGAATGGAGTTTAAACTTCCGAGTTTATTTAGTCATGGATTCAATCCCAGCACGGGCCTCTGCGATTTTTATGAGAAGGATAAAAATTCTGCGTACCACGTCCTTCAGAAGGGACGTAAAGCCAACTACGTCCCTAGAAGATAGATAGATAGATTTCTACTTTTTAACAAAAGTAGAAATCGAAGTTTAAAAGTTATGTACATTTTTGATACTTGGGTGTTAAAAAAAGTGTATATATAGATAAAGAATGATTGTCCTGGGATTTATTATTTGGGAAAAGAATGTTAGTTCTGTAACCCGTTAACAGGGGCGCTAGTATATAATTTGGTAGTTTCACAATACCACTACTAGAATGCGCTAGTATCGTCTTTTTTGCAAAATATTCCAGGCACTAAACCAATTTATCTTAATATTTGCTTTACATAAGAATGACCAGTTAAAATCAGACAGATCTGATGACCAGTAGATCGTGTCGATAAAAGGTTATTGTCCAAGAGCCACGCCTAAAAAATGTGACTCATTTCGTAGTACTTCTGACCAAATTTGTCTAAAAATATACCTTAAATTATGAAGGAAAAGCATAGTCTGTCTATCCAGAGTGGAGCCCTTCTTATAAATGCGCTCGCTCAAAAATTTTATAAAATCGCATTATTTTCAGTTCTCTTGAAATAAGTGGTTCCCTGTAGGTCGTGTGCTAAACACAAAGAAATTATTATTTGAAGCTGATAAAATTTTCTATAAAACGAGTGTATTTTCGTCATAATCGGATAACAACAACTAAAGTTATGACGTTTTTTAAATGGACAAAAAATTCTAAAAAAGCCAATTTTTTTCAAAGAAATTCGCCGACTTTGCATAAATTAACCTTTTTATTGCACCTGACGGTGCATAAATAATATTTTTTGGAGTTTTCAAAATAGCCAAAACATTAGTTGTAGTCATCCGATGACTACAAACGGATGACTACACTAAATTTGGTGATTAAATACTCGTTTCTTAGAGGATTGTATCAGCTTTAAAAAATGTTCACTTCGTTTTGCACACGACCCACAGGGAACCACTTTTTTCAAAGAAAACTGAAAATATTTAAATTTTATAACATTTTGAGCGACCGCACTTATATGAAGGGCTCTGCTCTAGATAGGCTGACAATGCTTTACCTTCATTATTTATGGTATATTTTCAGACAAAAAAGTCTTCAGCCGCTACGTAGCCGAGACGCAGGGGGCCGCTTAGCACCTCCCTGATGTCGCTTCGCGGCCACATGGTTGTTGTACCTAATCAGTTCGTCATATTAATGGTTTATATAAGCCACGATATAAGCGAATTTTCAAATATAATATAGAAAAACTTGATTTGTTTACATTATATCAATCAATGGCATATTGTGTGTGTGAATGTACCTTAATGTACGTCTGCGTCGGGTTATGACGTGAGTGAGATATATATATATATATATATATATATATTGTATTAGCATTTTTTTTCTGTATGCTTAAATTTTTATATATATGTATAAATAAATAAATAAATAAATAAATATATATATATATATATATATATATATATATATATATATATATATATATATATATATTCTCACTTACGTCATAACCCGACTCAGACGTACATTAAGGTACATACACACACACAATTTTTAAGAAGTTCTTTCACTTCAATATTACAATCTCCTTTAAAAAAAAACTTGGATAGTTTGTGGTTATCAGTTTGTTTTATTGATATAAATTCTTTTAAAGATGACCCAGACAACAATAAAACCCTGTAGAAACGTGCGTCCGTTCAGTTTTATTTGTAATATATAATGTCAGTGATACTTTAATATCCAATTTAACATATATTTACCGTTTAGACTCTGTTAATTTTATATTAACTTTAGTTCCACGCATTTATCTAATGAGGCAGTCGGAAATCAAAAATTATTTTTGATTCCTGTTATTTATGACAGCAGTAGAATGGTCACCAGTTTTTGATTGACGGTGAAGTCATATGGTTCACAAATATTTAATCTTAAGTTGTTTATTTAATTAACCGTTATGTTTAATACTAATAATATGTTCATGTTGCATCAAAAAATTTAATGTAATATGGAAAATAAATTTAAAAAAAAATAGTGAAATAAAATAGCTGTATGCTTAATAGAGGCCAATATAAAAAAATACGAAGCCGCTACGCGGCCCGGGGGCTTCCCAGCGGGCGCTTCGCAGCCACATTGTTGTTGTTTTGTATTATGTATGGTTTCATTATCGTGTCTTGTTACATGGCATTTTGCCACGTATTTAGCGAATTTTCACAGGCCCGCTTCGCGGGCCTGAGAGGCTTTCTCACAGATTTGATTTTATTAATCCTCTATTATTAATAGTAAGCAATAATATTACAGTTAACAAGCAATATACAAAATAATAAGTATATTTAAATACATAACTAATACGTTTTTTATAGAGGTATAAAGAATACAAGAAAAAAATTTACACGTTGCAACTGTTGGAGTAACCTTGTATAAAGGGTAAGAAAAGATTATAGTTTCATCTTTCATCAGTTTTAGTTATCGTCCACCATACAAAAGGGAATAAACTCTTACATACATTTATGACTGTTTATACAATTTAAAGAAAAATGTCAAGATTTTGTCGTAAACAAATGGTTTATTTGAGTATAATCTTTAGATTGAAAAAAATATATTCATGATTTTCTAAAATAAAAATACCGTTTGCGTCACTTAGGATTGTCCGATTAAGCTGAAACTGGTCGCATTCGTTTTAGAATAACTTCGACCATATAAAGACTACTTCGATGTTCTTCCTCTTTACAGCCCTGCTTAGCTCGGCGTGGATCAGTGGAAGGCATTTTTGTCTTGTCTCTCTGGGACAGTAGGCTACCAGGATGGAGCAAGAGGTAGAGGCCCTCTTTTATACTATATCCCCACCCTCTAACACTACTGAACCTAAGATATATCGTACGAGCCTTTGACCTAGACGATACATATATACAAGATATATATACAATTATATAATATATATATATATTATATATATATATATATATTATAAATTACTATATATATACGTTTTGCGCCATTTTGATCGGTTCGATCCACTGAAATTGGTTCTTAATCGATTTCAACTAGCCGTCGTTACCTAAACACGGAAATACCTTGTTTTTACAAGCATTTCAAGGTTTCAAAGAATGTTTTTTCACTGACGTCATAACTTTAATTAATGAACGTCCATAATGTTTTTTATAAACATGGGCTCGTACCTCACCAACATTCTCCGGCGATTTGTAAAAAGTTTCGTTCCAATTTGAGAACGCCTTTAAGAGTTATCGTTGCCATACGAAAGGGTAAGAAACAAGAAACCTTACATTACATTATATATATATATATATATATTAATAATATATATTATATATATTATAGTATTTATAAATATATTATTATATATTATTTATTATATATATATTACATAAATATATATAGAAGAAACTTTTTTCGGAAATATTTTTTGTTATCAGGAAAGCCAATAGAACGACCGTCATTCCCACCCTCAATTCCGTCATCCGAACAACTCATAAGCGTCCATTTTCATAATGAAAATCGCTAAAAAACTTTAGGTCCTGCTGTCCGAATTCTGAATGGTACTCCCCTTACAGCTACATCATTTTTAGTTTTCCTCATTTATACCGTAGGTATACAGGAAAATTATTATGTTTAAAAAAAAATCCGAAACCGAGATGAAACCGGAATTATCCGTTTCGGTTGTTTTAAGGCCTTAGTTGTTTTCACAAAGTTGTCTGTCTGTATGTGTATGTGTGTGAGTGTGCCTGTCAGTCTGCCTCCTATAATCAAAGCTCACAGCTTATTTATACTAGAGAGTTGACACTTTGTACAAAAATTAGTCTTCCACAGTAGTTGAGATATTAATAAAGTAATTTGTTTATGACGTCATTATCCCGCAAAAATCGTGAAAGGCGAAAAATGAAGTGATCGAATTGAGATTTAGCACACATGTAGACATGTATAAGACTAACATATGTGCCAAGTTTCATTTCATTATCAGCATTGGTTTAATTTGTATCGAATGACTTGTGTACGTTTTTTAAAGAAATGTAATTTTTAAAAAAAAATCGGAAAATATAATTGAGTTGAAATTCGTTATAAGTTCACCAAGTTTCATTTTAATACGACAAGTATATCTGTGGGTTATATTTTATCATAAAAGTTAAGGAGCATTAAGCGTGGTCAGTGCTGTAAGAGTGACCGCTGAGAATGAAACGGATTGCATTTATTATGCATCTGAGGACGAAGATGCGAGTCCGATGACGCACCATGTGAAAAGGCATGTTGCAGTATTATTTAGCGAACTGTATTTCTATATGGACGAGCGAAGCGATTCCGAAGTTGGGAGGATGAGCGTAGCGAATCTGATGTAATGAGGAAAAGTTCCGAGGTACCCCTTACCCGTTTTTTTTAACTTCATTTCAAAATATAGATTCTAGATTTTTTCAACACCCTTGAGGCACTTAAAAATCTACTTCCAAAAATAGTTATTTTCTTATAGATGAAGATATTGCGTGAAAAATTTTATTTCTATTAGGAAGTTAAACACGGGGATTTAGTCGGAAATTTCGGTGTATTAGCCGCTATAATTTTGAAAAGATGGGTTTGCCTGAGGCAGATTTATCTAGGAATGAACTAACAAACGCCTACTCCATGGCTGGGCTAATAAGAAATAAACGTGGTAGAAGCATAGAATTATGTTTCTAGAGAGAGCACTCCCTTCACATTTGAAAGTCTTAAACGTCTTTTGAGCTCTCAAGGGTTCTGTTTACAGGCCCGGACTGGGTAAGGTTTGAACCGTTGGTTCTGTTGGTTGAACTGGTTGGTTTTTTGAACCGTTTTTTAGAGTAAATTTTATATATTTGCTTCGATAGGAATTGTAAAGGTGTGAGGAATCACTAGTGTCCATCAAGAGAGACTTTTCACTTAACTCTTAATAGTTGCCATAGAAGTTATAGCACCTAATTGGAACTGTCACGCTTCCAGACCACTGTGTTATTTTACCAAAGAGAATACTTTGGTAAAACTCAAACCCTTGAGATGCTTGATAGCATACAAAGAGACTAAAGGTGCATTCACAATACTGCGTCCATCTACAATCTATGATCTTAGAATAATACTAGAAGGAGCACAGGACCGTAAACACAATGTAATTCCACTGATAACACGAAAGCGGTTACTGGTGCCTTAGAATAATTACTATATATAGAAGGAACACAGGACCGTAAACACAATGTAATTCCACTGATAACACTTAAAGCCGGTTGAACTTGGTGCCCTTAGAATTAATACTATATATAGAAGGAACACAGGCCGTAAAACCACAATGTAATTCTTACTGATAACACGAAAGGCCGGTTGACTGTGCCTTAGAATAATACTATATATAGAAGGAGACAGGGACCGTAAAAACACAATGTAATTCCACTGATAACACGAAAGCCGGTTGACTGGTGCACCTAAGCTAATTGCTGCCAACCTGACAAACAAAAACATTATTTAAAATATGTGTCATAATATCTATTAATGAAGAAAGATCGTAAAGAACAAATATAATAACTTAAAACACCTGCTGAGTATTTAATAAAACCGGTCTTAGATGGCAAAAGGATAGCGGAATACAAGAATCTACATTTTAGTTGACGAGGACTACTTTTAATATATTTTAACTAAAAACGTTAATCTACAATTTTAAAATGCTTTAAATATTGTTAATGCACCGATATTTTTTTTATTATTTTTGGAAAATCAATCATTAATTAATAATATAACATAATAATTTCAGCAAACCGGAAGTATTGCCAACTTAGTTATAAGAAAATTGTATATTGTTAGGGTGGCAGCATTATTTAAGACCACCAGTGAAACAACTTTACTGTTATCAGTTATGCTCCTTCTATATAGTATTATTCTAAGATTGTAACCGATTTTTTTTTACTCTAGCATATAACAATGTCTAATGAATCTAAATCTTATATGTCCTTGAAATAAAATTATAAAAACCATACAAATTGTAATGTCATTTAAATGTACGAACTATTAAGAAATGTTTCTTTAATAAAAAAAACTCATAAAAATTTGAAATTACCCTGAAAAAAATTTATTAAAGAATAGTTTTAGCGCTTATATGTCACTCATTAGCTCAAATACTTAGATTAAGCTCTAAAACTTAGTTCAAGAGAACACACACTTGAAACTATGTTTAACTCTCTTTGTAAGTTTAAGCTTATTTTTATGAGTTAAATACCAAATATAACTAAGTTAAATGGAACCGTCAAGTTGAAATGTAAAACAACTCCAGATGTGTTTCAATCCCTGATTTCAATAGCTTTCTGTTCAGTGAGTTTCTTTTGTAATAATTCGCTAATGAGGTAGATTCAAAGACAGGAATGTGCAAAAAAATTCGAAAATGTGCTAGAGAATTGCATCTTTGTCCAAAAAACAGTCTACCGCTGAAGTTGTGCTAATTAAGAAAATATTTTTTGTATGACATCATTAACCCGCAATAATGACTCGGTGAAAATTTCGAAAAATTATGCTATCAAATTGAAATTAGGCACGCATGTAGCCATGTATCAGACTAACATATGTACCAAGTTTCATTTAATTATCAACATTAGTTAAATTTTTATTAAATTACTTGTGTACGTTTTTTTTTTAAATTGTAAAAAATCGGAAAACAATCTAAATGAGTTGAAAATCGTTAAACGTATAAAGCTTTACTTAATAAATAAGTACACTAAGTTTCATTTTAATACGACAAGTATATCTATGGATTTTGTTGGATCATAAAAGTTAAGCAGTATTGAGCGTGGTCAGTTCTATATTGGCGACCGCTGAGGATGAAACGATTGTATTTAATATAATAGGACGAGCGAAGCAAGTCGTAAGAGGTGTTGCAGCATACATTTGACAAATCGTATATTCTGAGAACGAGCGAAGCGAGTCCGAAGTAGGGATGACTAGCGTAGCTAGATAACCTGATGATTTAAAGCCGAGCACACCTTTTTATTAAAGTATTGATCAAACAGATTTAATTCTTTTAAAAAATTCAAAATCAAGTAGATGCTTTACTATTCTGACTACAAAGCACAAACCGAAAACTCCAGCGAATTGGTGAATTAGATTGGTGTACAAATTGCCAGCGTTCTACAAAAAATCCGTCCGGTTTGCAGATCTCGTCGATTGATTGTTTTTTTACTGCATCTTGCATTTATTCTTATAATTTAATGTCAGTAAATGCAGTCTGATATATGACAAATAATATATGTATTCAGATACCTTTTAAATTACCAATATAGTATAAACTAGAATATATTTATAGTGAAATTAAAATTAATTTTATATTGTTATTTTAAACTTTTTTTTTTTTTAAATTTACCTCGTCAAACTTATAACAAATTATTAGCATAACAACAGCCTACTATAAGTGTAGTTCTATAAATTTTCTATAAATATATTTTTATAGTATTAAGTCTTTTTTAAGCTTTGGACTTGCTGCCAATTTTTAAAACATTTTTGATAGAAGTTTATAAATATGTCTTATTTAGTAGTATTATATTATGCTTCTTGGCCGTAAAGTGAAAAGTGATTATGATATTATATATATATATATATAGATATATATATATATATATATATATATATATATATATATATATATATATATATATATATATATATATATATATATATAGAAATAATCACTTTTCACTTTTTAGTCTATGTTAAGTTGTAAGTTACAGCAACAGCTCTGATAAGTTAAACAGAGTGTCATATCTCTTTTCATAATTCCCACCTCGTAGTTGCCTTTACTTGAGCTATGTCCACATACTCAAGTTAAGTCTATGTCAGATATATATTTCTGACTTGGCAAACACGCTGAATTTCTAAATTACAAGTACTATTTGAAAAAACCCTTCAATATTAATTGAAGGCTAATTAATTTTACACCTGCGTTCTTGCTAAGTTAGAAGTTTCTTTTGGATATATATATATAATATATATATATATATATATATATATATATATATATATAATATATATATATATATATATATACATACATATATACATATATATACTACATATATACATATATATATATAATATTATATATATATATATATATATATATATATATATATATATATATATATATTATAATTTAACGCAATTATAACTTCGTTATAATTGATCTGATCGCCTTAATACTGGGCCGTATTATGCTGGGGCTACATTACGCTAGCCTTTATGCTAGGCCTTATTATGCTGGAGCTACATTACGCTATCCTTTATGCTTGGCATTATTATGCTAGGGCCACATTACGATCACCTTTATGCTAGGCGGTATTATGCTGGGTCTTTTTATACTAGGCAACATTATGCTTAACCCAAAAAGTAATAAATGATAATGGTTATTTAAGGTTGACACCATATAATTGTGTTATATAAATGTTTTGCAAAACACGGTAGTATCAAATGATATATGTTATTTAAGGTCTTTACCAACATCAGTCATTTATCTGTCAATCCGAGAATTTACTGGTAAAACCTAGGATTTGCCCGTCTTTAGAATTTTTTAGTAAAACAAATATAAATAAATAATGGGGAAAAACTTTTTTTTTTTTTCTTAATAAGATTTCCCTTTAGTAAGGAGCCAAAGAGGGTCAGGTTTTTTCTAAGTAAACCAAAGGTCTGTTTTTAGGGGGGGGGGGTATTTTGGGGGTATCTCGCTGCGGGGGGGGGGATTTCTTATGAAAGAGAATCACGTCTACTCGGCAGTTTTCTGATGTCCTTTTTATTGGAATTTCGCCACATTTTTTTTTCTTTCCCTTTGCTAACAAATTTGTACAAAGTTTAAAGGAAGGTGATCAAATCTAAACGGAATGAAAAATTAGCTGAACTTGCGGGGTGTAGTAACTTCTGGCTCGCTTCGCTCGGCCTTAGAATGGAAAATTGAACTAATGTGTAGCAAAAATACTTTTGGGATTTTTTTGCAAACACAATACTTTTCCTATACACCTCCGGTATTAATGAGGAAAGATAAAAAATTATTATTAACCGTGTTGAAATCACTACCTTCACCTTTTTTCAATTTTTATGTCTTTTAACTGAATATATTTGATAATACTATCTGTTTTTACTAACTTTGTTTGGTTGGTTTTAAGCAAGGATCTTAAATGAAGGGAACATTTCTTTTGCAAGGATGACGCAATAAGGAACATTTTCTGAACGCATAAGGAACAATTCTGACCCATGGAAGTTGTAAGAGATAAAAAAATAGCAAACTTACCTTCCCCTTGGTTATAATTAAAAATAGGCGCCAAACGCAGGTTATGTAGCAAGGTTGTTAAGTTGGCTTCTCAAATTTCTTCCGTGCTTATCGTGATTGTTACATTTGTGGTGCTTGTTAAGTCATTTGTGCTTATTTAATTTTAAATGTTGGACTTTACTTTGCCACTTTGTATGTAGTCACTTTTTTGTATGACAAGAACTTAGTGCGTCATACCCTAATTCAAGATCCTGTAGTGCTACGAATGCCCGAAGGAGTAGTGGTGGGGTTTATAGTAGGCTAACAATGCCTCATTCCCGAGGGAGTAGTGGTGGGGGTTGATAGGAAGGATGTAGGTAGTGCTAGCGATCCCTGAGGGAGTAGTTGGTGGGGTTAGATATGGAAGGTATGAGTAGTGTCTACGAATGGCCCGAGGGAGTAGTGGTGGGGTTGATAGGAAGATGTAGTAGTGCTACGAATGCCCGAGGGAGTAGTGGTGGGGGTTGATAGGAAGGATGTAGTAGTGCTATACACACGAAATGCCCGAGGGAGTAGTGTGGGGGTTGAATAGAAAGGATGTAGTACGGCTCTACGAGTTCCCGAGGGAGATCTAGTGGTGGGGGTACAAAATAATGGTAGCACCAGGAGATAAATATAGTAGTGCATAAACAGCAATCATCCCGAGGGAGATTGTGGTGCCGTTATGAATCATTAAGGGGAATACACACGGTATGGTGATAGATGTGAGTTCTATGACAACGGAATATATCCGCCCTACGTAGAGTAGTGGTGGGGGTTACGATAGGAAGTGATGTTATGAGTGCACGAAGCTACGAAGGAACGTTAACAGATTGAGGTGGGGGTTAATAGGAAGGAGTAAGCTCAGGAAGATGCTACGAATTCCCGAGAAGGGAAGCCAGTGGTGGGGGTTGATAGGAATGGAGTAAAGTTGCTAACAGTCCCACGTAGGAGGAGATTATGCTGAGTGGGGGCTTTGGTATTGGAAGGATTAGTAATGCTACGAATATCGAGTGGAGTAAGGTGTGTGGATGGTTGACATAGGCAAGTATGATAGTAGTGCACGAAAAATGGCCGCGAGGGAGTAGTGAGGGTCTTGATAGAGGATGTAGTAGTGCTATAACGAATGCCCGAGGAGTAGTGGTGGGGGTGATAGGAAGGATGTAGTAGTGCTACGAATAGCCCGCGGGAGTAAGTGGTGGGGGGTTTGAATTAGAAGATTGTGTCACGTAGTGCTGACGAGTTCCGAGGGAGTAGTGGGGGTTGATAGGTAACACGAATGTAGTTAGTGCTACAATCCTCGAGGGATAGTGGTGGGGTTGAAGGAGGATGTAGGTAGTCTACCGAAGTTTCCCGGAGGAGTAGTGGTTGGGGTTGTAAGGATCAAAGGCATGTAGTAGTAGTGCCTACGAAATTGCCCGAGAGAGTGGGTGTGGGCATGAATGGAAGGAATTAGTTAGTGTCTACGAGATTGGCCGCAGAGAGGGGCGAGTAGTGGTGGGCAGGTTGAATAGGAAGTGAGGCAGTAGGTGCTACGCAATGCCCGATGGAAAGTAGTGTGGTGGGTTGATAGGAAGGATGTAGTATGCTCACGGAATTGCCCCTGAGGGAGTTATGGAGGGGGTTAGATAAGCAAAGGATGTCAGTATGCTGACGAGTTCCCGAGGATCAGTGGTGGTGGTTGAATAGGAAAGGATGTAGTAGTGCTACGAACCCCGAACGGGAGTAAGTTGACAGGGGGGTTGATAGGAAGGATGTAGTAGTCACGAATCCCCGAGGGAGTAAGTGGGTAGGGGGTTGTATCTAGGAAGAGATGTATAGTGCTACAATGCCCGAGGGAGAGTGAGAGGGGGTTGATTAGCGAAGGTATAGTAAGTAGTGCTATCCGAGTTCCCGAGGGAGTATGGTGGGGGGTTTGAGAGGAAGGATGTAGTAAGTGCTTACGGAATGCCCGAGGGAGTGTGTGGGTTGATAGAAGGATGTAGTAGTGCTACGACAATGCCCCGAAGGGAGTAGTGTGGGGGTGATAGGAAGGATGTAGGTAGTCTAACGAAGCCCCCGAGAAGTATGAGGGGTTAGAAGATGTTAGTATGCTAACGAGTTCGCAGAGGAGTAGTGGGTGGGGATAAGTAAAGGCATGTGTATGCTACGAATTCCCGAGGAGTAGTGGTGGGGTGATAGAAGGATGGTAGTAGTGCTACGGAAGCCCGAGGGCAGTAGTGGTGGGTTGATAGGAAGGATGTAGTAGTTGCCTGACGAGCCCGAAGGGAGTAAGTGCGTGGGGGTTGATAGGTAAGATGTAAGTAGTGCTACGAATGCCCGAGCGAGTAGTGGTTGGGTTTGAGGAAGGATGTAAGGTATGCTACTGAATGCCCGAGGGAGTAGTGGAGGGGGTTTGCATAGAAGGATGCTATAGTTGCTAACGAGTTCCCGGGAGTAGTGTGGGGGTTGAAATAGGAAGGATGATAGTAGTTGCTACGAGTTCCCGAGGGGAGTAGTGGTGGGGTTGATAGGAAGGAAAGTAGTGCTACGAGTGCCTGAGGGGGTAGGGTGGGGGTTGGCGGACACTATTTTACATTAGGAAGGCCTGATATGTTCCCTTCCCCTTTTTAACTAAAAGTCTATAGTGAGTTTTTAAAAATCTTGACAGGTCAGTTTAGACACCACTGATTCTTAAGAAAAAAAAATCCCTGCAAGAAGGGCAGCGGGAAAAAAACCTATATAAATAAATGCGGTTATTTTACCCCCGTATGTTCTTGGCGATGTTTTGTTTGACATGTCTTTGTTGTGGCGAGTTTGATTTGCGGTATCCCTGCTTAAAATATCTATATTTAAGAGGATTAATTTGAAAAGACGGTAAGTTTTCAAATACCTAATCTGTTCAATCAAAAGAAAAAACCTACAAACAAAAGTGACGATTGCCAGGAAGGTATTTTTCCCTACAAGTGGTTCACGTTCGTGGTAGGATGTTTTTTGTCCTCCTTCTTTAGAGTGAGAGGTTTTGGGGCCAGAGGGCCTTCTTCTTATGTGGTCAAAGTCCACCCATAATATCTTATGACCTTTGGGGAAGTTTTAAAAGACTATCAACGATAGACCTGTGGGCAAGTTACCTTGTCCAGTCTATGAAAGTTATAAGAGCCCAACGATCAGAGGTCATAATCCTGCAGTGTTCCATACGTTTGACTTAGGATATGGAAGGTTTAACTAAACTTATAGGGCCGTAATAAACTTGAAACGATATATGCCCCGCGAATTGTAGTTTGGCGCACGTAAAGGAGCGTGATAAAAACGAGTCCTCGCGCCACGCTACCTCAGAATAAAATGACCGGCGACTAACCTCAAAGAATAACCATGTGCCTCAACATATAAATAGTGAGAATAAGCCAAGAATAAAAATGAGGAACAACCTCAGAAATAACAAGTTATGACATCTCAGAATAAATTGGAACAAACCTACAGAGATAAACAACTGTGGGAACAGCACCTCAGATAAAATGTAAAACCACCTCAGATAACACATAAGAAATTACTCGGGACAACCTCAGAACTAAACTACAGGAACAACCACAGAAATAAAATAACGGGACAGCACCTCTCAAGAAATAAAATGTGCACTTCAAAATCAAAAATGAGGGAATAAAGCTCAGAAATAAAAATGAGAACAACCACGCGCAGAATAGGGGGAGAAATGTATCTTAACTCGAAGAAAACTAACGACTTTGGAACAAACGGAGAGCGCTTGCTGGGTAAGAAAATAAAATGTGGAACAACCTCGACACTAAAAAGTGAGAAACGAACCTCAGAATCTAAATACAGGACAGACGCTCGGAACGAATAACAATGTCCGTCAAAATAAAATGAGGAAAAGCTGCAGTAATAAAATGAGGAACAACCCAGCGAATAAAAGTTTAAGCCATTCTCAAAAGAAATAAAACCTTGCGAACACCCATCAAATAAGAAAGGGGGGTTGCAACAACCTCAGAACACAGAAGATTGTAAAAAGCAACCCCTCCAAATAAAATACGGACAACTCAGAATAAAATGTGCATCTCAAGAATAAAATGAGGACAATGCCCTCCAGAAAGAAAATGAGCGAACAACCCCTCAGAATGAAAAAGGTTAACAAATCCAAGCTAATAAATTTGGAAACAACCCTCAGAAATAAAATGTGAACAACCTCAGAAATAAAAGTTAACAATCCTCCAGGATTAAAATTGAACAACCTCCACGAGTAAAATGTGGAGACAACCTCAGAATAAATGTGGAACAAAACCTCAGAATAAAAATGTATAAACAACCTCAGAATAAAATGTAAAACAACCTCAGAATAAAATACGGGACAACATCAGAATAAAATGTGCCTCAAAATAAAATGAGGAATAAGCTCAGAATAAAATGAGGAACAACCTCAGAATAAAAAGTTAACAATCTCAGAATAAAATTGGAACAACCTCAGAATAAAAATGGTAAAACACCTCAGAAAAAAATTGGAACCCTCGACATAAAATGTGGAACAACCTCAGAATAAAATGTAAAGTTGACAATCCTCAGAATTAAAATTGTAAAAAACCTCAGAATTAAAAAAATGTAAAACAACTCAGAATAAAATGTTAAACAACCTAGCGGACAACATCCAAATAAAATGTGCCTCAAAATAAAATGAGGCAATAAGCTTTCAGAATATAAATGAGGAACAACCTCAGAAATAAAAAGTAATAACAATCCTCAGAATAAAAATGTGAAACAACCTCAGAATAAAATGTAAAACAACTAGAATAAAAAATCTGGAACACACCAGAATAATGTGAAACAACCCCTAGAAAAAAAGTGGAAACAAAACCTCAGAATAAAATGTAAAACAACCTCAGAATAAAATCTGGAACAACCCAGAATAAAATGTGAAACAACCCTAGAATAAAATGTGAAACAACCTCAGAATAAAATGTCGAACAACCTCAGAATAAATTGTGGAGCAACCTCTACACCAATCATGTGGATAGACTAATCATCTTGATTTTATTTTGTAACCACAACGGGGTGACTTATTTGGCAAATCGACTTATCACCTTTTTTTTAACAATACTAGTGTGCGCCATCTCTAATAACATATCTCTATGCTTAAATAAAACTATTTTTATGTATAAAAAGGTCGCTGCATTAGAGCGAAATTGCGAAGGGTCTAAACGTCAAATCAGCCACCGAGTGTAACCGCAAAAAAACGTCTTAAAAGAGACAGCATTTTTTTATACCGCTAAAAATGGGTTAGGATTACAGTTAGGGTGCCAAAGTGTGAAAGGGGGGTCTCTTTCCCTCCAGAAAAATCTCACTTCCCCTCGCACTATATTTCCACTTAACTAGACAATTCCCCCCCCCCCCCCGGTTCACCCTTCCTCGTAATCTTTACACATTTTTTTTACCGGTGAAAATATGTCGGGAATATTTATTGTAATAACATTGGGGGGGGGGGGGGGTATTTCCGTATTGCTTTCCTGAAAATTTTTTCTCAAGTTTGATTCTTACAAGTCAAATTGTTTATAAAATAATAATAAAAAAAATAATGGAAATGAAATGGGAAGACAAATGAAGAGTATTTCAAAAATTCACGGTTTGATAAATCGGAAAAATTATTACATCTTTTGCGAATTTCCTTAGAAAGAAATGAGCTTCTGAGGTTAGGATCATATATAGAGTTATATATTGGCAGTATGCCACTTATATAAATCAGCAATATGACAAACTGATCATCGCTATTTAAAGTCGGTGGCCGGGCCATCGTCTCTGATAAGTATATTATAACTGTAGGGATTGGGTACCAGTCGTTGGCGCTCCAAGTTGTTGGAGCTCCATTCGTTCGCGCGCCATCATTTGCTCTCCAAATCGTTCGAGCTCCATTTCAAATGGAGCTCCAACGATAAGGGCGCTAAAGAATGGCGCTCCAACGACTTGGAGCGTCTATGAATTTTTAGAGAAATCACGCGAGAAAATGTAAGTGCAGGCAATTCGTTGGCGCGCCATTCATTGGCGCTCCATATCGTTAGAGCTCCATGGAGCTCCAACGATTTGGAGTGCCAACGAATGGCACCCTAGGGATTGACTCCGGCTGTAGATGCGTCAACAAAAAATACAGGAAGAATAAGAATAAGAAGTCGTCATAAATGACATTTTCAAACCTCTTTTTCTCCACTTCTACTAGGCCGATTTGGATGATTTTTTTAAATTTTTTATCTACAAGGGACGCCCTTTAAGGATATTATTTATGTATCTATAGCCGTTTTCACGCTACAGACCCTCAAAAACCCTACTTTGTTGCGTACAGTAAATATATATACACTGGCAGCTTATAAGTAGATTTTTAACTTTTTTTACTGACTAAGCGGGGTACTTTTGCTTTTCTTCCTGACTTGGCGGGGCGGAACGCTGCTGCGTTCCTAAATCTAGATGATGTTTTTAAAATGTATCCAATAATGCCTCTCTCTAGTTATAATATCTCATATGTTAAAATTCAACCAATAATGCCTCTCTAGTTAATAATATCTCTTTTAAAATTCAACCAATAATGCCTCTCTAGTTATAATATCTCTATGATGTTTTAAAATTCAACCAATAATGCCTCTCTAGTTATAATATCTCTATGATGTTTTAAACTTCAACCAATAAGGCCTCTCTAGTAATAATATCTCTATGATGTTTTAAAATTCAACCAATAAGGTCTCTCTAGTAATAATATCTCAATGATGTTTAAAAATTCAGCCAATAGGGCCTCTCAAGTAATAATATCTCAATGATGTAAAAATTCAGCCAATAGGGCCTCTCAAGTAATAATACTCTGATGTTAAAAATTCAGCCAATAGGGTCTCAAGTAATAATATCTCTATGATTTTAAAAATTCAGCCAATAGGGCCTCTCTAGTAATAATATCTCTATGATGTTTTAAAATTCAACCAATAAGGTCTCTCTAGTAATAATCTCTATGATTTACAAATTCAGCCAATAGGGCCTCTCTAGTAATAAATCTCTAGATGTTTAAAATTCAGCCAATAGGTCTCTCTAGTAATATCTCTTTGCAATATATTGTATTATTGTAAGTATAGATAAGTAGAGGAATAGATTTGTGTAAACAATACATTATAAGCAGTGAAAATCAATGAGACGTTAGATAAACGAAAATAAACTATATATCTGGAAATATATCTGATTTTCAACATAGATATAATGATAAACAATAGAACATAGGAATGTAAGACTAATCGACAACCAAGAGAGTATAAGACAAAGTGATAGATTGATATAAATGACGCTACATGTTTGGTTATGTTTTAAAAAAAAGACTGACATAGGTTAAGGGTGATTGATGGAAAGTGGGAAAGTCGGAGCAGTGGGCGATGTCTGACAGTGTGCAGGTAATGTTCTCCAATTGAGAAAAAAGAATCAGGTACGTCAGGTAATGTCAAGGATTTTGAATAAAAGGGGTGATAATATAATCGAGTATTATACACACACGCAAACACACACTCACACACCCATATATATATATATATATAATATAATATATATAATATATATATAATAATTATATATATATATAATATATATATTATATATTATATATATATATAATTATATATATTATATATATTATATATATACATATACACACACACACACAGGATGTTCATAAAAAAGTGTCCACCAATGAAGGAGGTGATAGTACTCCTCAAAAGGAACAAAAATGTCCTATAATATAAACTCAATCTCCAACCGTTTTTTTCACAAGGTCAAATTTAATATTAAAAAAAAAATATTTGACCTCACATCATAAAATTGTTAATAGCGTTTAAACTGTTCAAGCAAAGGCGAAATTGGTCTCGTTAGAAAGCTGAGTAAATTTCCTAAAGGACAAACTACTAACTATGTCAAATATTTTGGAACTACTGCCCAAAAATTTGTATCATAATTTATTTTTTTGGAAAAATTGAATTTTATGGAATTTTTATGGTAGGGTATTAGAGAAAGTAAGAGATGAGCAAAAGTTTACGGAAAAAAACTTCTCTTATGATTGCCATTTAAGTAAAGCTCAATATTTTTATGTATAAATAATTTAATTAATTTAATAAAATTTAAATAAATTTAATTAAATTAGTAATAAATTAGTATTGACTAATTTAATTAATTAGTCAAAAATAATTTGATGAAGATAATTTTTGTTGTATAAAAGAGAAAATAATGTGTTATTTTAACAAAAAATTTTTTTTTCAAAAGTAATTTAATAATACGATTTTAGACTCTAGGAGGAAAAATAAACATATTTCATTCTTACACATTTTTCTCTAAAACCACTTTTTTCTCCTGTTTTAGAGATTTTTAATTATTTTATGTACCATGTTATTAACATTGTAGAAATATGCAAAAATGCTAAAAAAATATGTTTTTCCAACTTATGGGAAGAATGGCTTAACATTTTGACTATTGAATGTAGGATGAAGTTTGGGTTTTCTTAAAGGGAAATCATAAGTTTTTTCCGTTCTTGGCTAAACTTTTGCTCATCTTTTACTTCCTCTAAGTAGGACATTAGATAAAAATTCCATAAAATTCAATTTTTCCAAAAAAAAAATTACCATGCAATTTTGGGGAGTAGTTCCAAAATATTTGACATATTAGTAGATTGTCCTTTAGTAAATTTACTCAGCTTTCTAAAAAGACCAATTTTACCTTTCTAGCTTGAACAGTTTAAACGCTATTAACAAATTTATGATGTGAGGAAAAATTTTTTTACAATATTAAACAACAGCAAGTATGACGGTAGCTGATCTTCGATTGCTTCTTCAACTTGCGGTAAATACAACCTTTTTATTTGTTTAATAATTAATTTGACCTTGTGGGAAAATGGTTGGAGATTGGGTTTTTATTATAGAACATTTTTTGTTTCCTTTGAGGTACTATCACCTCCTACTTTGGGACACTTTATATCTATACATATGCTATGTATATATATATATATATATATATAATATATATATTATATATATATATAATATATATATATATATATATATTTGAATTCCCTTTTGCTTTCGGTTATGTGCTTCTTCTTTACCCGTACTTTTCTAAGGATTTACAAAAAGAAAATTTTCATATTTCCCAGGGAATTTTAGATTCAATGAATACTGAAATAGAAAACAGTATTATTCTGATAGATATGATATTGCTTTTATGTATTATATATAATAAAATATATTGTATCCTTTAATGTATATAGAATATATAAAATACTATGTACATATATTTATAGGAGTTTTTGACCAAGATGTATGTATGAAGTTTTAATACAAGTTTATCCATGATTTTTTTGATCATAAAAATTAAGGGCATTGTGCGTGGTCAGTGCTGTATGGGTGAGAATGATACAGATGGTTACTGAAACGGCATAGAAGTCCGAAGGAATGGCAGAATAATCTTATAATATATATAATATTTATATAATATATATTATATTTATAATATATATATATTATACATATATATACATATATATAAATATTATATATATATATATATATAAATATATATATATATATATATATATAGTATATATATATATATATATATATACTATATATAATGGCGAACTGTATTTCTGAAGACGAGCAAAGCGATTCCAAAGCAGGGATGACGAGCGTATTTCCGATGTAATGAGGAAAAGTTCCGAGGTACCCTGTACCGGATTTTTTGGATGCATAATTGATTTAAATTAACATGGTTATGTTGGTAAGAGTGTATAATTCTTGATCACTGTTTACATTGTTTACATGAATTGTAACATGTTATAATTCATTAAAATCTGTTTCTCATGTTAGGGATCATTAAACTAATAAATACATGCTCCGACATGACCACATTTAACATGGAATAGAGCAAAAGTTAATGTAACACTGCTTCCATGTTAGTGACTTCCAAAAATGATTTAACTCCAACTCGGTCTTACAATTACAAGACAGGGCTTAAACACCTTCGATCTGAATAGCCCAAGGATCTTGAATAAAGGGGATGAGGCATAAAGGAACATTTCTGACCCCATGGAAGTTGTATGAGATAGAGAAATTGGAGCAAACTTACCTTCCCCTTGGTTATAATGAAAAAAGGCGCCAAACGCAGGTTATCTTGCAAGGTTGTCGAGTTTGCTTCTCAACTTTCTTCTGTGCTTCTCGTGATTGTTACATTTGTGGTGCTTGTTAAGTTATTTGTGCTTATTTAATTTTAAATTTTGGACTATACTTTGCCATTTCAGTGAGAGAAAATATAAGCGTGTTTTGTTATAACCTTCTCAAGCAATAAACAATGTGAAACCATTGAGGGGTTAGTTTGGCTCTAAAATTTAAGACCTGCGCTGTTATAAGAATCGTAAGCATGCGCAGTTTGTACCAGTGGTTTTTGACGTGTGTTACGTGTTGAGTTCTCTCCATTTTTTAGTTTTAGATAGGGTCACATTTTTGTATGGCAAATCGACTTAGTGCGTCATCCCCTTTATTCAAGATCCTTGGAATAGCCTGACACCCCCCCCCCCTTTGAACCATGTTAGACCTACGTCTGCCTTCTCCATGCTCTTATTCATACCGAAGGTATAAACTAGGTGGTAGACCCGGTGGTATAATGGTTAGCACGTGCGCCTGCCACCCAGACAATCCGTGTTCGATCCCGGTCGGGGTCTGTAGGGTTTTTATGAGAGGAATTAAAATTCTGCGTATCACTTCCTTTAGAAGGGACGCAAAGCCATTGGTCTCGAGCCTGTGCGTTGTCAGGTACTCGTTAAAGATCCCTTCCACTAAATGAAACTGGATGTAGGCAAAATTTAGGATCCTCATAAAAGATTAAAGTCTGCCTTGTAGTTTAAAGTAGGTAATCTTTCTAATAACTATCACTAGGTATTCCTTTAATTGGAAATCCATGGTTTTATTTATCGCTAATTCTTGTCCGTAGCTTGTATAAGACTTATTTGAAGGAAGCGCGATGGTTTGTTTATTATAACTTATGTGGGATACTGGTTGTTTATAATTCTAAAATTAACAAGTATAGACTCTCACAGGGCTATTTTAAATCAAAACTTCTTGTCTACATCATTTTTATTGGATCAATTATAGCCGCTTGTTTACAATCAACTTACGGAATCAAATATTGCGTTTTTACCGGGTGGAGCATTTCAGTCGTACCAATATTATAGCATAAAAACAAATAGAAAACATTCAAATTCAAATTCAAAAATTAATATATTTCACCTTTATAAATTTTTTTTACAAACTTTGTAAAACGAAAAATACACAAATAGAAAACATGGTCATAGACTTTCAAATATGGCTTCTAACCCCAGCTAAGTGGCTCTAGCTAGTCCAAATTAGAGAGTTTATTTAGTCGTGGGTTTAATTCCAGCACGGGCCTCTGAGATTTTTATGAGAGTGTTAAAAATTCTGCGTACCACGTCCTTCAGAAGGGACCTGTGTGTTGTCAGGTACTCGTTAAAAAGTTCCCTTACCGTAAATGAACTGGGTATAGGCAAAATTTAGGACCCCTCATTGTAGTTCAATTATATACTTAGTGTGTCTTGCCTGTAGTTTAAAGTGTGTGGAGGTTTGGTTTACAGTGAGAAGCACGTGTTGTTCTAGTTTCACTAGACTATAAGGTCAGTGAAAATATGTATGATTGCTTGAAAAAAAACATAAAGGAACCACAGAATCCACGGCACTTCTGTCTAGATTAGTTGAAAATATACCTATACTGAAATTGAAAGGAGTTAACACAATTTAAGGGAGCTGGCAAAAAGAGCGCAACAAAACGTGGCCAACTTGCCTGGTAGCTACTTTCCCTTCTCCATTACTACTACTATACGATAAGAATTGATCTAATGCTGATAATGATATGAAAATTGACACATATGTTAGTCTTATACGTGTCTAAACAGTGTGCTAAATCACAATCTGATCATTTTTCCGCGGTTTATGATTTTTCGAAATTTTAGCTGAGTCATTATTGGGAGTTAATGACGTCATAAAGTTTTTGTATGACATCTTAAAAAATTATTATAAGTAGTATCTTTGCCAATACAGAACTTTTCCTAGGGTATAAATTAGGAAAAGAAATTTAATTGAGTTGAAATTTAGTGAAACAATATCTCTGTATGTAATAAATTAGCAGACTGTTTTGTTGGATTGGAAAAGTTAAGCACCATTAAAAGGGTCAGTGCCTTGATGGATGACCTGTGGGGAAAAATAGATGTATTTACTATCAGAGGACGCGAAGCGAGTCCGAAGTAGTAAGATAAGCGAAGCGAATCCGATGCGATGAGGAAATGTTCTGATGTACCCCGTACCCGAATTGGGTATTATCATTTAAAAGATGGTATGTTTGCATCTGAAATATTTCACTGTGTATATTTCCAGTTCTAGTTCAAGAGCTGGACCCGAAAAAATGTGACTCATTTTGTACTTCTTAATAATCCAATCCAAGTTTATAATTTATATAATAATAATAATAATAATAATAATAAAATTGTTTATTTCCACCAAAATAAAATACAAATACAAATTACATATTTTTTTTTTTTTACAATATTTGATTATTTAAAAACATATTGTACAAATACATTTGTGTTTAATTAATAATTTGGCGAGGGCCCTCAGTAGGAGTTGAAACTCCTAGAGCGAGGGTCAAAACTAAGTATTTCTGAAAATATACCTTAAATTATGAAGGAAAAGCATAGTCTGCCTATCCAGAATGGAGCCCTTCATATGATTGCGCATGCTCAAAATTTTAGAAAATCGCACTTATTCCAGTTTTCTTGCAATAAGTGGCTCCCTGTAAGTCGTGTGCGAAACATGAAGAGACCATTTTTTAAAAGTGATAAAATATTCTAAAAAACGAGAGTTTAATCATCAAAATCGGATGACTACAACCAAAGTTATGGCTTTTTCAAAAACACGGAAAAATGGTTAATTTATGCAGTCAGCAAATTTCTTTAATATTGACAACGAAATATTGGCTTTTCGGGTATTTTTTGGACGAAAAAACACTCGTTTTATAGGAAATTTTATCAGCTTTAAAAAAAGTTCTCTTCAAGTTTTTCTCACGATCTACAGGGAACCACTTATTCAAAAAAAAAACCTGAATTTGTGTGATTTTCTAATATTTTGAGCATGTGCAATCATATGAAGGGCTCCACTCTGGATAGGCAGACTATGATTTTCCTTCATAATTAAAGGTGTATTTTCAGAAACATTTGGTTTGAAGTAGTACAAAATAAGTCACATGTTTTAGACCTGGCTCTTGGACTATTCGAGAAAGCATTATCACACCAACTCCAATCAATATTCACAAACTGTTTTATATTCGATCTGGTTAGATTTTTTTTTTTTTTTTGAAAAATCTCCGTAGAAATCCGATATCATGTAGATGTGGAGTATTTTGGAATTGTAAACAAAACAAATATCAAATAAACACTTCGAAAACCACCAGAGGAAATTCTTTTAAATTTAGATTTATATTTTTAAAAAAAATTAAATTTCTTTTCTCTTATATGAAATATTAGGCATTTTTTGTTGTTGTGACAATTATTTGATTTTTGTGAAACAAAATTTACAAAATGTAACAAGACTTGAATGTTAAAAAATTATTTTCTTCAATGTAAACAAGACTAATTGTTTATATTGTAAACAATATGACTGCGCTATTTTGGACTGCATTCTATTTTTAAGAGTTCAAATATTATATTGACCTAAAAACATGGAGATATTATTACTAGAGAGGCCCTATAAGTTAAATGGTGAAACATCTAAAAAGTAACCTGACCACATGTAAGAGTATCCTTGCTTATCTTAAAGGTGCATTCAAAATACTGCGGTAGCGGTGCGTCCGTCCGTTGCGTGCATAACGGTCATTGCGATGCGGCAAATGATGGTTCCACAATATCCAACAAGGAACTTCAATAAAGGAATGACGCATTAAGGAACATTTCTCACTCCATGGAAGTTGTATGAGATAGAGAAATAGGAGCAAACTTACCTTCCCCATGATTATAATAAAAAAAGGCACCAAACGCAGGTTATGTAGCAAGGTTGTCGAGTTTGCTTCTTAACTTTCTTCTGTGCTTCTCGTGATTATTACATTTGTGGTGCTTGTTAAGTTATTTGTGATTATTTAATTTAACATTTTGGATATACTTTGCACTTCAGTGAGTTAATTTAAGCGTGTTTTGTTATAACCTTCTCAAACAATAAACAATGGAAAACCATTGAGAGGTAAGTTTGCCTCTAAAATTTAAGATTTGTGCTGTCTTGATAGGAAATTTAAACACACAGCTTAAGTTCTATAATAACAACAAAAACTAATTATTTAGCTAAATAATTTTATGGGCTTTTATTATTATTATTTAATTATTAATTATGTTATTATTATTAATTATATTATTAATTATGGTTAGTGTTATTATAGAACTTTAGCTGTTGTGTTTAAATTTCCTATCAAGATGTGGGATTCTATAAAATAAATAGTGCTACAAAAAGAGAAATTACTGAGATTTGTGCTGTTATAAGAATTGTAAGCATGCGCAGTTTGTACCAAGCATGTGCAGTTGGTTTTTGACGTGTGTTTAGTGTTGAATTCTCTCTATCTTTTGGTTTTCGATAGGGTCACTTTTCTGTATGGCAAATTGACTTAGTGAGTCATCCCCTTTATTTAAGATCCTTGGTAAACAGAATCTATCTATCATATGTATATTATTATTAAAGCCCTGTTGGTTAAATTTTGAAACATCGAAAATGTAACCCAAACACCTTCGAACTGTTAATATAATCAAATAAACAGCGCAAAAACACAGTGTCTTAATAAAGATCGTTAAATATACAGAAAGAAGCACAATATATTATGGAAGAGGTTTCAATGAGGTTACACTGAGTCCCAGAGAGCATAGAGATATATTACTAGAGGGGCCCTATTGGTTGAATTTTGAAACATCGAAAAAGTAACCTGACCACATTCGATTATCATTTTCATCAAACAAACAGAACAAAAAAACAGTAAATTGTATAGTAGAATGTTTAAAATACAAATCACAACAAAACAATCCGTGGGAAGCCAAAAACAATTGATTAATTATAACCTCAACTCCCTCTTGGAGGAGGTTTCATGAGGTTACACAGAGCCCCTGAGAGCCCACTAAAAATGTTTCAGGCCTCTCAATGTATTAGATAGGCTATGCCCCCTCTAGTATATATCTCTATGACTGAGAGCTCCTAAACGATGTTTCAAGCTTTTCAATGCATTAAGGTAGGCTACTCTCTCTCTAGTAATATATTTCTATGATTAAATCTATCGCACAATAACTTAAATAACACCTTATAAAAAATTAATTTACAGTACGGTATTAATAAATATCTATAAATAACACTATACTTTCTCGTTAATTAAATAAAAAAAGTAAAGAGATTTATCTTTATAAAATAGCAAAATTATTAAATAAGTGGGTCCATATTAAAAATTATTTAAAAAAAAACAATTTTAGTGAAATTTTTTATTTCTAAGTTGGTCACACTGATATTTTTCTTATTTTATTGAAATTCATGTTCAGACTTGCTTAGTCTCGGTTCGGATTTATGAAAGTGCGTATTTATTCTTTAATTATTTAATTAAACTAGTTATTAACGTATAATTTAGTTATTAATTTCGTTCTTTTTGTTTTATCGATATGTAATGGAGGACATAAAGATACAAATATCTGGAATAACATCGAAGACAAAAGGTATGCGTTAGGTTTAGAACTATTTATAATAAATGTACCGTAAAATGATGGGTCTTGGCGGCCATTGTTTAAAATTTAATATTTTTGTTAAATAAAGTTGTAATAATTCGTTTAATATTTCAAATAGCTAAATTAACCTGTCGTGACTTGCTTTGTTTAAGTAGCGTTCGTTTAAACTGTTAAAATTAACTTTTGAATTTAAGAATATCATTTTGAGGTTATGTTATTGATATTTGCATTTTAACAAATTTATAATCATTTTTAAAAGGAATGATGTCCAGAGTCGATTTGCTAAAAACATAGTGACCCCGTAGAAGATAAATATATCGATAAAAAGTCTGACAGCAATACGTGTTAAGATTGGTACGGGGCACCTCGGAACTTCTTATCGTGTCGGATTCGTTACGCCTATCCTCCCTACTTCGGACTCGCTTGGTTCGTCCAAAGGAATACAGTTCGCAAAATTTATACTGAAACATGCCTTCGGACTCGCTTCGCTCATCTTCAGATAGTAAATGCATCTCTATCATTCTCAACAGACACCCTTAGAGCACTGACTACGCTCAACGCTGTTTAATTTTTATGATCCAACAAAAATCATAGATATACTTGCTGTATTGAAACGAAACCTTATTACCGTTACCTTAATTATTAGGTTATGGTATACACTTGTACTAAATTTCAGCTAAATTAGAACATCTTTTTGGGCATATAGATATAAACCAAAGAGGGCATAACCTATACATTGAGAGGCTTAAAACATCTCTGTAGACCTAGAGATATATTACTAAAGGGGGCATACCCTATCTCATTGCATTAAGATACTTGAAACATCTTTCCAAGCATAGAGATATATTACTAGAGGGGGCATACCCTATATTAATACATAAAAAGGATGATACATTTCCACATAGAGAATATTACTAGAGAAGGGCATACCTTATCTCATTGCATAAGATGCTTGATCTTTCAAGCATAGAGATTTATTACTAGAGGGGGCATACCCTATCTTAATACATTGAAGAGGGCTTGAAACATCTTTCCAGTCATAGAGATATATTACTAGAGGGGGCATACCTATATTAATACATAAAAAGGATGAAATACATTTCCAGCCATAGAGATATATTACTAGAGAAGGCATACCTTATCTCATTGCATTAAGATGCTCGAAACATCTTTCCAAGCATAGAGATTTATTACTAGAGGGGGCATACCCTATCTTAATACATTGAGAGGCTTGAAACATCTTTCCAGTCATAGAGATATATTTCTAGAGGGGACATACCCTATCTTAATACATAAAAAGGATGAAATACATTTCCAGCCATAGAGATATATTACTAGAGAAGGCATACCTTATCTCATTGCATTAAGATGCTTGAAACATCTTTCCAAGCATAGAGATTTATTACTAGAGGGGGCATACCCTATCATAATACATTAAGAGGCCTGAAACATCTTTGTAGACCTAGAGATATTACTAGGGGGGAATACCCTATCTTAATACATTGAGAGGCTTAAAACATCTTTGTAGACCTAGAGATATATACTAGGGGGGGGGGGGGGCACCCTATCTTATACATTGAGAGGCTTGAAACATCTTTCCAGGCATAGAGATATAATACTAGAGGGGGCATAGCCTATCTTAATACATGAGAGGCTTGAAACATCTTTCAGTCATTGAGATTATTACTAGGGGGGCATACCCTATGTTAATACATTGAGAGGCCTGAAACATCTTTTCAGGCATGGAGATATATTACTAGAGAGGGTATAGCATATCTTAATAATTATGCTTGAACATCTTCAAGCATAGATATTATTACTAGAGGAGGCATACCTATCTTAATACATTGAGAGGCCTGAAACATCTTTGTAGACCTAGAGATATATACTAGAGGGGGCATACCCTATCTTAATACATTGAGAGGCTTGAAACATCTTTCCAGTCATAGAGATATATTACTAGAGAGGGCATACCCTATCTTAATACATTGAGAGGGCTTGAAACATCTTTCCAGTCATAGAGATATATTACTAGAGGGGGCATACCTCTTCTTAATACATTGTGGCTTGAAACATCTTTCGTCATAGAGATTATTACTAGAGAGGGCATACCCTCTTATTTATGAAATTACTAATATAGAGAGGGGCATACTCTATCTTAATAATTGTGAGGTTGAAACATCTTTCCAGTCATAGAGATATATTACTAGAGGGGGCATACCCTATCTTAATACATTGAGAGGCTTGAAACTTCTTTCAGTCATAGGATTATTACTAGAGAGGGCATACTTATCTTAATAATTGAGGGCTTGAAACATCTTCCAGTCATAGAGATATATTACTAGAGGGGCATACCCTATCTTATATACATTGAGAGGCTTGAAACATCTTTCTAGTCAAGAGATATATTATAGAGGGGCATACCCTATCTTATCACTGAGAGGCTTGAAAATCTTTCCAGACTAGAGGGGGCATAGCCTATCTAATACATTGTGAGGCTGAAACATCTTTCCAGTCATAGAGATATATTACTAGAGGGGCATAGCTATCTTAATACATGAGAGGCTTGAAACATCTTTCCAGTCATACAAGGGAGAGGGAAACATCTTCAGTCATAGAGATTATTACTAGGGGGCATACTCTATCTTAATACATTGTGAGGCTTGAAACATCTTTCCAGTCATAGAGATATATTACTAGAGGGGGCATAGCCTTTCTTAATACATCGAGAGGCTTGAAACATCTCTGTAGACCTAGAGATATATATTAGAGGGGGAATAGCCTATACATTACAGTTTGTACCAAGCACATGCAGTTTGTTTTTGAAATGTGTTTCGTGTTGAATTCTCTCTATTTTTTTTTGTTTGCGATGGGGTCACTTTTTTATGGCAAATCGATTTAGTGCGTCATCCCTTTTATTCAAGATCCTTGCCATCAATTATAAATCTAATCAAATAATCAGTACAACATTACAATAGCTTAATAGGAGAATTTTAAAAATACAAATCAAAACACAAACAATGTGCGGGAAGCTAAATCAATTGATTTATTATAACCTTAGCTTACTTTTAAAGGATGTTTCAATTATTTACACACAGTCCCTGAGAGCATCAAAAAGATGTTTCAGGACTCTCGATGTATTGAGATAGGTAATTTTCCCTCTAGTATATACCTCTATACCTTAAAACCATATACTTGACTCGTTTAATTCACATTCTGGAATTCTCAAGGTTAAATGATAAATGATAAATGATAAATAATCGAACTGAGATCACTGCTTAAAGTGACATTGTTCTTGTCAATAAACAAATATCCACAAAGGAAATTAAACTTTACATTTCAAAAAACTCATTCATATTATAGAAAACGTTTTCAGTCAGAAAAGTTTTCAATTCTTTATTAAATTTTTTTAGGGGCAAATTTTTAATATTAATATTCAAAGCATTATACAGTTTTACTCCTAAAACTTTATTACCTACTATAGATTTGTTAAGTCTATGCTTCGGTATCATTAGCATGTCTTTATTTTTGGTTTCATACCTATATGCTGATGCACAGGATAGGTGTGAATATTTGTCTTTACATAAACTAATACAGTATAAATATATAAATTCACTACAGTCATTATTTTTAAATTTTTAAATATATCCTTACAGTGATCTCTTTGTCCTGCAGGTTATAAGGTGGTACGGATGTCGTACAAAGAATGTGCGGGAAGCCGAAAACAATTGATTTATTATAACCTTAACTTACTCTCAGAGGAGGTTTCAATGAGGTTACACAGAGCCCCTGAGAGCCCTAAAAAGATGTTTCAGGTCTCTCACTGTAATGAGATAGGCTATGCCACCTCTAGTATATATCTCTATGTCCGGACTCTATGTAATAGACGAGTTAGTCTATGTATAGATATCTATGCGTATCTATCTATGTGGTACCTAGGATTATACCTATCACTACATCTTGTACCTTCGTCCAGGCTCGGTCAAGCGGTTAAATTTTTGACATAAGCACCTATGATTGATTTGATAAATCCAATTACCGACTATGATCGATTACCATGTAAGGTTTAGATACATCAGTCAACTTAGTATGTAAGATTTATAAATTTATAATTAACTTTTATATTAAACGATTTTCATAATTATAGATCTTTTGGACTGTTATAAATTGAAATAGAAATTAAACTAATGAAGACTTCAGTCCTTTTTTTTTTAATAAATTGATGAAGACTTCTGTCCTTTTTTTAATAAATTGATGAAGACTTCTCCTTTTTTTAATAAATTGATGAAGACTTCTGTCCTTTTTTTTTAAATTGATGAAGACTTCAGTCCTTTTTTAAATTGATAAAGACTTCTGTCCTTTTTTTTAATAATTGATGAAGACTTCTGTCCCTTTTTTTTAATAAATTGATGATGAAGACTTCTGTCCCGACTTCAGTCCTTTTTTTAATAAATTGATGAAACTTCAGTCCTTTTTTTTAATAAATGAAGACTTCAGTCCTTTTTTAATAATTGATAAAGACTTCAGTCCTTTTTTTTTTTTTGATAAGATTCAGTCCTTTTTTTTTAATAAATTGATGAAGACTTCAGTCCTTTTTTTTAAAATAAATTGATAAAGACTCAGCAAGACTTCAGTCCTTTTTTTTTAATAAATTGATGAAGACTTCAGTCCTTTTTTTTAATAAATTGATAAGACTTCAGTCCTTTTTTTTAAAATTGATGAAGACTTCCCGCGACTTCTGTCCTTTTTTTTAATATTGATGAAGACTTTTTTTTTAATAAATTGATGAAGACTTTCCTTTTTTAATAAATTGATGAAGACTTTCCTTTTTTAATAAATTGAATGAAGACTTCATCCTTTTTTTAATAATTGATAAAGACTTCTGTCCTTTTTTTAATAAATTGATGAAGACTTCAGTCCTTTTTTTTAATAAATTGATGAAGACTTGTCCTTTTTTTTAATAAATTTGATGAAGATTCTGTCCTTTTTTTTAATATTGATGAAGACTTCTGTCCTTTTTTTAATAAATTGATGAAGACTTCAACTTTTTTTTAATAAATTGATGAAGACTTTTTTTATAATTGTGAAGATTGATACTTCTGTCCTTTTTTTTAATATTGATGAAGACTTCTGTCCTTTTTTAATAAATTGATGAAGACTTCAGTCCTTTTTTTAATAAATTGATGAAGACTTCTGTCCTTTTTTTAATAAATTGATGAAGACTTCAGTCCTTTTTTTTAATAAATTGATAAAGACTTCTGTCCTTTTTTTTATAAATTGATGAGACTTCAGTCCTTTTTTATAAATTGATAAGACTTCTGTCCTTTTTTAATAAATTGATAAATTGATGAAGACTTCAGTCCTTTTTTTAATAATTGATGAAGACTTCTGTCTTTTTTTTTAATAAATTGATGAAGACTTCTCCTTTTTTTAATAATTGATGAAGACTTCAGTCCTTTTTTTTAATAAATTTGAAGACTTCTGTCCTTTTTTTAATAAATTGATAAGACTTCTGTCTTTTTTTAATAATTGTGAAGACTTCAGTCCTTTTTTTTAATAATTGATGAAGACTTCTGTCCTTTTTTAATAAATTGATGAAGACTTCTGTCCTTTTTTTTAAATTGAAAGACTTGATTGATAAAGACTTCTGTCCTTTTTTTTAATAAATTGATGAAGACTTCTCCTTTTTTTAATAAATTGATGAAGACTTCAGTCCTTTTTTTTAATAAATTGATGAAGACTTCAGTCCTTTTTTTAATAAATTGATGAAGACTTCTTTCCTTTTTTTAATAAATTGATGAAGAGTCCTTTTTTTATAAATTGATGAAGACTTCGTCCTTTTTTTTAATAAATTGATGAAGACTTCAGTCCTTTTTTTTAATAAATTGATGAAGACCTGTCCTTTTTTTAATAAATTGATGAAGACTTCAGTCCTTTTTTTAATAAATTGATGAAGACTTCAGTCCTTTTTTTTTTAATAAATTGATGAAGATTCTGTCCTTTTTTTAATAAATTGATAGACTTCTGTCCTTTTTTTTTAGATTCAGAAGATTGGAAGACTTCTGTCCTTTTTTTAATAAATTGATGAAGACTTCAGTCCTTTTTTTTAATTGATGAAGACTTCTTCAGACTTCTGTCCTTTTTTTAATAAATTGATGAAGACTTCAGTCCTTTTTTTTAATGAAGATTGATTGATCTTTGTCCTTTTTTTAATAAATTGATGACTTCGTCCTTTTTTTAATAAAATAGTCTTTTTTTAAAATTGATGAAGACTTCAGTCCTTTTTTTAATAAATTGAAGACTTCAGTCCTTTTTTTTAATAATTGATAAGACTTCAGTCCTTTTTTTTAATAAATTGATGAAGACTTCAGTCCTTTTTTTAATAAATTGATGAAGACTTCAGTCCTTTTTTTTAATAAATTGATAAAGACTTTCCTTTTTTTAAATAAATTGATGAAGACTTCAGTCCTTTTTTAATAAATTGATGAAGACTTCAGTCCTTTTTTTTTAAAAGACTTCTGTCCTTTTTTTATAAAATGAAGACTTCAGTCCTTTTTTAATAAATTGATGAAGACTTCTGTCCTTTTTTTAATAAATTGATGAAGACTTCTGTCCTTTTTTATTGATAATAATTGATGAGAGTCCTTTTTTTTAATAAATTGATGAAACTTCAGTCCTTTTTTAATAAATTGATGAAGACTTCTGTCTTTTTTAATAAATTGATTTCAATAAATTGATGAAGACTTCTGTCCTTTTTTTTTAATAAATTGATGAAGACTTCAGTCTTTTTTAATAAATTGATGAAGACTTCAGTCCTTTTTTTTATAAATTGATGAAGACTTCAGTCCTTTTTTTTAATAAATTGATGAAGACTTCTGTCCTTTTTTTTAATAAATTGATGAAGACTTCAGTCCTTTTTTTAAATAAATTGATGAAGACTTCAGTCCTTTTTTTAAATTGATGAAGACTTCAGTCCTTTTTTTTTTAAATTAAAGATTCAGTCCTTTTTTTTAATAAATTGATGAAGACTTCAATCCTTTTTTTTTAAATTGAAAAGACAATCTTTGTCCTTTTTTTTAATAAATTGATGAAGACTTCTGTCCTTTTTTTAATAAATTGATGAAGACTTCCTTTTTTTAATAAATTGATGAAGACTTCAGTCCTTTTTTTTAATAAATTGATGAAGACTTCAGTCCTTTTTTTTTAATAAATTGATAAAGACTTCTGTCCTTTTTTTAATAAATTGATGAAGACTTCTGTCCTTTTTTTTTTTGATATCATAAAATTGAAGACTTCTGTCCTTTTTTTTAATAAATTGATGAAAGACTTCAGTCCTTTTTTTTAATAATAAATTGATGAAGACTTCTGTCCTTTTTTAATAAATTGATGAAGACTCTGTTTTTTTAATAATTGATGAAGACTTCATCCTTTTTTAATAAATTGATGAAGACTTTGTCATTTAAAAATAAAATGAAGACTTCAGTCCTTTTTTTAATAAAATTGATGAAGACTTCAGTCCTTTTTTTAATAAATTGATAAGACTTCCTTTTTTTTAATAAATTGATGAAGACTTCAGTCCTTTTTTTAATAAATTGATAAAGACTTCTGTTTTTTTTAATAAATTGATGAAGACTTCAGTCCTTTTTTTAATAAATTGATGAAGAGTCCTTAAGACTGATAAATTGATGAGACTTCAGTCCTTTTTTTAATAAATTGATGAAGACTTCAGTCCTTTTTTTAATAAATTGATGAAGACTTCAGTCCTTTTTTTAATAAATTGATGAAGACTTCAGTCCTTTTTTTTAATAAATTGATGAAGACTTCAGTCCTTTTTTTTAATAAATTGATGAAGACTTCTGTCCTTTTTTTTAATAAATTGATGAAGACTTCAGGTCTGTCTTAATAATTTTGAAGATTTCCTTTTTTTAATAAATTGAAGATTGGATAAGACTTCTGTCCTTTTTTAATAAATTGATGAAGACTTCTGTCCTTTTTTTTAATAAATTGATGAAGACTTCTGTCCTTTTTTTAATAAATTGATAAAGACTTCTGTCCTTTTTTAATAAATTGATGAAGACTTCAGTCCTTTTTTTAATAAATTGATGAAGACTTCAGTCCTTTTTTTTAATAAATTGATGAAGACTTCAGTCCTTTTTTTAATAATTGATAAAGTTCATGAAGACTTCAGTCCTTTTTTTTAATAAATTGATGAAGACCTTCAGTCCTTTTTTTAATAAATTGATAAAGACTTCTGTCCTTTTTTAATAAATTGATGAAGACCTGTCCTTTTTTTTAATAAATTGATGAAGACTTCAGTCCTTTTTTTAATAAATTGATGAAGAGTCCTTTTTTAATAAATTGATAAAGAATTTTTTTTAATAAATTGATGAACTTCAGTCCTTTTTTAATAAATTGATGAAGACTCAGTCTTTTTTTAATAAATTGATGAAGACTTCAGTCCTTTTTTTAATAAATTGATAAAGACTTCAGTCCTTTTTTTTTTAATAATTGATGAAGACTTCTGTCCTTTTTTTAATTGATGAAGACTTGAATAAATTGAAGACTTCTTCCTTTTTTTAATAAATTGATGAAGACTTCTGTCCTTTTTTTAATAAATTGATGAAGACTTCAGTCCTTTTTTTTTAATAAATTGATGAAGACTTCAGTCCTTTTTTTTAATAAATTGATGAAGACTTCAGTCCTTTTTTTTAATAAATTGATGAAGACTTCGGTCCTTTTTTAATAAATGATGAAGACTTTCCTTTTTTTAATAAATTGATGAAGACTTCAGTCCTTTTTTTTAATAATTGATTTGAAGACTTCAGTCCTTTTTTTAAATAAATTGATGAAGACTTCTGTCCTTTTTTTTAAATAAACTTCTGTCCTTTTTTAATATTGAAGACTTCAGTCCTTTTTTTTAATAAATTGATGAAGACTTCTGTCCTTTTTTTAATAAATTGATAAAACTTCTGTCCTTTTTAATAAATTGATGAAGACTTCAGTCTTTTTTTTAATAAGAAATTGATAAGATTGATCTGTCCTTTTTTTTAATAAATTGATGAAGACTTCAGTCCTTTTTTTTAATAAATTGATGAAGACTTCAGTCCTTTTTTTAATAAATTGATGAAGACTTCAGTCCTTTTTTTAATAAATTGATGAAGACTTCTGTCCTTTTTTTAATAATTGATAAAGACTTCTGTCTTTTTTTAATAAATTGATGAAGACTTCAATCCTTTTTTTAATAAATTTGAAGACTTCAATTTTTTTTAATTGAAGACTTCAGTCCTTTTTTTAATAAATTGATGAAGACTTCAATAAATTGATGAAGACTTCAGTTTTTTTTAATAAATTGATGAAGACTTCCTTTTTTTTAAAATTGATGAAGACTTCAGTCCTTTTTTAATAAATTGATAAAGACTTCTGTCTTTTTTTAATAAATTGAAGACTTCAGTCCTTTTTTTAATTAATTGATGAAGTCCTTTTTTTTAATAATTGATGAAGACTCCTTTTTAATAAATTGATGAAGACTTCAGTTTTTTTTTAATAAATTGATGAAGACTTCAGTTTTTTTTAATAAATTGATGAAGACTTCTGTCCTTTTTTTAATAAATTGATGAAGACTTCTGGTCCTTTTTTTAATAAATTGATGAAGACTTCAGTCCTTTTTTTTATAAATTGATGAAGACTTCAGTCCTTTTTTAATAAATTTGATGAAGACTTCTGTCCTTTTTTAATAAATTGATGAAGACTTCTGTCCTTTCGATGAGACTTCTGTTTTTTTTAATAAATTGATGAAGACTTCAGTCCTTTTTTTAATAAATTGATGAAGACTTCTGTCCTTTTTTAATAAATTGATAAGACTTCAGATTGATGAAGACTTGTCCTTTTTTTTAATAAATTGATGAAGACTTCTGTCCTTTTTTTTTAATAAATTGATGAAGACTTCAGTCCTTTTTTAATAAATGATGAAACTTCAGTCCTTTTTTTTAATAAATTGATGAAGACTTCAGTCTTTTTTTAATAAATTGATGAAGACTTCAGTCCTTTTTTTAATAAAATGATGACTTCTGTCCTTTTTTTTTAATAAATGAAGACTTCTGTAAAAATTGAGACTTCAGTCCTTTTTTAATAAATTGATGAAGACTTCTGTCCTTTTTTTTAATAAATTGATGAAGACTTCAGTCCTTTTTTTAATAAATTGATGAAGACTTCTGTCCTTTTTTTAATAAATTGATGAAGACTTTTCTTTTTTAATAAATTGATGAAGACTTCTGTCCTTTTTTTTAATAAATTGATGAAGACCTTCAGTCCTTTTTTTTAATAAATTGATGAAGACTTTCCTTTTTTTAAATAAATTGATGAAGCTTTCATCCTTAAATTGATAAACTTGATGAAGAAGTCCTTTTTTTTAATAAAATAAATTTGATGAAGACTTCAGTCCTTTTTTTAATAAATTGATGAAGACTTCAGTCCTTTTTTTTAATAAATTGATGAAGACCTTCAGTCCTTTTTTTAATAAATTGATGAAGACTTCAGTCCTTTTTTTTAATAAATTCTGAAGTCCTTTTTTTAATAAATTGATGAGACTTCAGTCTTTTTTTTAAAATTGATGAAGACTTCAGTCCTTTTTTTTAATAATTGATGAAACTTCATCCTTTTTTAATAATTATGAAGACTTCAGTCCTTTTTTTTTTAATTGATGAAGACTTCTGTCCTTTTTTTAATAAATTGAAGACTTCAGTCCTTTTTTTTAATAAATGATGAAGACTTCAGTCCTTTTTTTTTTTAATAAATTGATGAAGACTTAGTCCTTTTTTTTAATAAATTGATGAAGACTTCAGTCCTTTTTTTTAATAAATTGATGAAGACTTCAGTCCTTTTCCTTTTTTAAAATAAATTGATGAAGACTTCTGTCCTTTTTTTTAATAAATTGATGAAGACTTCAGTCCTTTTTTTTTAATAAATTGATGAAGACTTCAGTCCTTTTTTTTAAATAAAATGAAGATTGAATGGACTTCAGTCCTTTTTTTTAATAAATTGATGAAGACTTTGTCCTTTTTTTTTATAAATTGATGAAAGACTTCAGTCCTTTTTTAAATAAATTGATGAGACTTCTGTCCTTTTTTTTTAATAAATTGATGAAGACTTCAGTCCTTTTTTAAAATAAATTGATGAAGACTTCTGTCCTTTTTTTAATAAATTGATGAAGACTTCAGTCCTTTTTTTTTTAAAAATAAATTGATGAAGACTTCAGTCTTTTTTTTTAATAAATTGATGACTTCTGTCCTTTTTTAATAAATTGATGAAGACTTCAGTCCTTTTTTTGAAGAATAAATTGATGAAGACTTCTGTCCTTTTTTTTTATAAATTGATGAAGACTTCAGGTCTTTTTTTAAAATAAATTGATGAAGACTTCTGTCCTTTTTTTAAATAAATTGATGAAGACTTCTGTCCTTTTTTTAAAATAAATTGACGAAGACTTCAGTCCTTTTTTAAAATAAATTGATGAAGACTTCTGTCCTTTTTTTTTAATAAATTGATGAAGACTTCTGTCCTTTTTTAAAATAAATTGATGAAGACTTCTGTCCTTTTTTTTAATAAATTGATGAAGACTTCTGTCCTTTTTTTAATAAATTGATGAAGACTTCTGTCCTTTTTAATAAATTGATGAGACTTCTGTCCTGTGAAGACCTGTCCTTTTTTTAAAATAAATTAAGACTTGTCCTTTTTTTAAAATAATTGATGAAGACTTCTGTCCTTTTTTTAATAAATTGATGAAGACTTCTGTCCTTTTTTTAATAATTGATGAAGACTTCTGTCTTTTTTTTATAAATTGATGAAGACTTCTGTCCTTTTTTAATAAATTGATGAAGACTTCAGTCTTTTTTAATAAATTGATAAAGACTTCTTCCTTTTTTTAATAAATTGATGAAGACTTCTGTCTTTTTTTTAATAAATTGATGAAGATTCTGTCCTTTTTTTTAATAAATTGATGAAGACTTCGTCCTTTTTTTTTAATAAATTGATGAAGTCCATTGTCCTTTTTTTTTAATAAATTGATGAAGACTTCTTCCTTTTTTAATAAAAAATTAAATGAAGACTTCTCCTTTTTTTAATAAATTGATGAAGACTTCAATCCTTCCTTTTTTAATAAATTGATGAAGACTTCTGTCCTT
>JACMZG010000019.1:466564-636564 GCA_018340805.1 Microvelia longipes
TAAGACTTCTGTCCTTTTTTTAAAAAAAATTGACGAGACTTCTGTCCTTTTTAAAATATTATTGACGAAGACTTCAGTCCTATTTTAAAATAGACCTTTTTTTTTAAATAAATTGATGAAGACTTCTGTCCTTTTTTTAATAAATTGATGAAGATTCTGTCCTTTTTAAATAAATTGATGAAGACTTCTGTCCTTTTTTTTAAAATAAATTGACGAAGACTTCTGTCTTTTTTTAAATAAATTGACGAATTCTGTCCTTTTTTTTTAAATAAATTGATGAAGACTTCAGGTCCTTTTTTAAAATAAATTGATGAAGACTTCTGTCCTTTTTTAATAAATTGATGAAGACTTCAGTCCTTTTTTAAAATAAATTGATGAAGACTTCTGTCTTTTTTTTAATAAATTGATGAAGACTTCTGTCCTTTTTTAAAATAAATTGATGAAGACTTCTGTCCTTTTTTTTAATAAATTGTGAAGACTTCTGTCTTTTTTAAAATAAATTGATGAAGACTTCTTCTCTGTCCTTTTTTAAAATAAATTGATGAAGACTTCTGTCTTTTTTTTAATAAATTGATGAAGACTTCCTTTTTTAAATAAATTGATGAAGACTTCTGTCCTTTTTTTTAATAAATTGATGAAGACTTCTGTCCTTTTTTAAAATAAATTGATGAAGACTTCAGTCCTTTTTTTAATAAATTGATGAAGACTTCAGTCCTTTTTTAAAATAAATTGATGAAGACTTCTGTCCTTTTTTTAAAATAAATTGACGAAGACTTCTGTCCTTTTTTTAAAATAAATTGACGAAGACTTCAGTCCTTTTTTAAAATAAATTGATGAAGACTTCTGTCCTTTTTTTTAATAAATTGATGAGACTTCTGTCCTTTTTTAAAATAATTTGATGAAGACTTCAGTCCTTTTTTAATAATTGATGAAGACTTCTGTCCTTTTTTTAAAAATTGATGAAGACTTCTGTCCTTTTTTTAAATAAATTGAGAAGACTTCAGTCCTTTTTTTAATAAATTGATGAAACTTCAGTCCTTTTTTAAATAAATTTGATGAAGACTTCTGTCCTTTTTTTAATAAATTGATGAAGATTCAGTCCTTTTTTAATAAATTGATGAAGACTTCTGTCTTTTTTTTAATAAATTGATGAAGACTTCTGTCCTTTTTTAAAATAAATTGATGAAGACTTCAGTCCTTTTTTTAATAAATTGATGAAGACTTCAGTCCTTTTTTAAACTTCTGTCCTTTTTTAAAATAAATTGACGAAGACTTCTGTCCTTTTTTTTAAAATAAATTGATGAAGACTTCAGTCCTTTTTAAATTAAATTGATGAAGACTTCTGTCCTTTTTTAATAAATTGATGAAGACTAAATAAATTGATGAAGACTTCAGTCCTTTTTTTAATAAATTGATGAAGATTCCTTTTTTAATAAATTGATGAAGACTGTCCTTTTTTAAAATAATTGATGAAGACTGTCCTTTTTTTAATAATTGATGAAGACTTCATCCTTTTTTAAAATAAATTGATGAAGACTTCTGTCCTTTTTTAATAATTGATGAAACTTCTGTCCTTTTTTTTAATAATTGATGAAGACTTCAGTCCTTTTTTAAAATAAATTTATGAAGACTTCTGTCCTTTTTTTTAAAAATTGATGAGACTTCTGCCTTTTTTAAAATAAATTGATGTAAAACTTCTGTCCTTTTTAAAAAAAAATGATGAAGACTTCTGTCCTTTTTCATATCATAAATTATATCATAAATAAATATATAATATAATATATATAATATATATATATATATATATATATATATATATATATATATATATATATTTATTATATTATTATTATTATTTTTGAGTTTCACACCTTTCAGTGTAATTAAAGGCGACAGCGGGCTATTTTATTTGCCAAGGTGCCACTTTATTTTTATTTTGTTTTTTTTTTTCTGTCCGTCCGTCTTCAGTCTTCTAAAATTATTTGTCCTGGTGTACTATTTGATTTGTGGTAAGGAACCCTCTAACTATATGACAGGTTTGGAGTATTACTGACTTTTGCATATTTATATAAAGATTTCTGAGAGGTCTAGAACTTAGACTGGTATAAAGATGTTTGTATTATTCCGGTGCTGGATACAAAATGTGGGTACTATATTAATTTTCTTCATGTTCCAATGTTCTTGATTTCAATTGCCAGTTGTTTGTATTTATCCTGTTTTATTTGAATTGTCTGCTGAATGTTATGGGTGTTAGAATGGCTATTCAATTTGTTGTTTCTTTATCAATTTTATTTACTAGCACTAAATCTGGTTTGTTATGATGTACTGTTTTGTCTGTTATGATGCTTCTCCCAGTAAAGCTTTATTATTATTATTATTATTATTATATATTATTATTATTATTATTATTATTATTATTATTATTATAATTGATACGCGGAATCGATTCATCGGTTCAAAAACATAAATAAAGACCTTTTTGGGCGACAAATGTGCCTCGTTACGTTATTAGCGGTGTATTTTTGCCCTATTTACTTTGATGCTATTATTAAAATTACTACTACTGTATGATTTATTTATTTTACTATCATTATCAAAATATATTTATTATTAAGTAAGGACAAGTAGTCAACAAGACCAGGCATTGAATATACTTCTTATTCGTCAAATGAATAAATGAATAAAAAGATGAAAAAATAATGTTTATAATAAAATTTATATTCGGTTTGTATATAAAGCATTAACCCAGCATAGATATTCGGGTTATCGTTTTTTTTTTTGTTTTTTTTTTTTGTAGATTTGTTTTGTGTGTTTGGACGTTTGTTAGTAGTAATATGACAGGTGAAGGAGGTGCGTAATCGGGTCTAAAAGACTTCTTTTGTGCTGTCTGTCTGCGGTGGTGCCCTTAACCCTTTTAAACGTCTGATTATAGTCTGAATAAGGGAGAAAGGTGGGTGGGGGGAATGGTTTTAGGATAGGGTAGAGTGATAAAATTGTAATGATATCAGGGTAGGGTATATCGCCCACGGTTTTTAGGGTTGGATCTACTTGTTAAATACTATTTAGGCAGTGAAACCAAGAGAACCGAAATTATTTATAACATTTCAGATCAATTACATTAATATAAAATAAACGGATCAAGATAATATAACTGTATCATTCAAATTGGCGAACACCGAGAATATTAAGAAATACATTTGATTTAAGAATAGAAACATAAAAAAACAACTTTGAATTAATCAAAACTAAAAGGAAATATTAAACACTTTAAAAAGACACAGCACTAACAAAAGTAATAAAATAACAATATTGTGTTTTAATTAATTAATTTATTTATTTATTTATTTACATACTTGAGGTTACTTTATTACAAAGTTTCTCAATTGTCAAAATTTTACGAATAAATGAAAAGAACAAAACAAGAAAACAAGTAGATTATAAATTATTGAATAAACTGCATAAAAATAGGCAGCATAACTTGAATAACAAACTTGATTAAAAAAAGCATAACATTACATGAGAAACACTAAACATTTAAGGTGGGAATACTAAATTATCAGCTAAAAATTAGTAGGCTTTCTCAAGCAACAATGTTTTAATGCTTTTTTGAAATTTTTGGGTGGAAGTTCAACTATTGAAGCTGGTAATTTATTAAAGCACCTTATTCCATTAAAATTTGGGGACTGATGTGATTTGTTGAGCCTACAAGTGGAATATTGATGTTAGCAATATATCTAGTGCATAATTGTGGTTCTTAATATAATTGAACTCCCCCTCATCATACTTTGCTTTAACGAAGAAATAACAAGATAATATTTATTTTTAGATAAAAAAATATAACTCTTTTATTAAAATCAAATTAAAACGACTTTAAGAATCAAAACCCAAACAAAATAGAAGTATTCCTTTCAAAATCGGAAGAGGGGGTAAGAAAAATCACAAAATTCTAAAAACGGAAAGGTTTCTTCCGCGTCAGGTCTCTAAGGTGTTTTGTAATCAATCAAATGCTAACCACTATAGATTTGTGCGGGTTTAGTAGGTTTGCAGAAATTTCCATTTTCCGCAAAGCTGCCGCAAGCTGTTTAAGAACGTCCCATACGATTACATAGGTTGGAATTTGAGCTGTTACCGTACGCAACGGACGGACGCATCGCTACCGCAGTATTGTGAATGCGCCTTCATTCCGGATATCAAGTGCAGAGAAAATACTTTCCCTAAGACCTTAAACGAGGAAAAGTAATGAACTAAAAAGAAAAATTTTAAAAGAAAACTTTAATACATGAAAAAAATATTAAAACCCTAAAAAGAAAGGGTCACACAGAACCAAAACTTCTCAATTAGACGAACCACTTAAAAATTCACATTTTTTTTACCAATTGATGCTATCTTCTTTATCATTATTTTTTTGTATATATAGTGTTGTCGCGTTGCGAATTTTAATTTTGAGCCTTTAAATATTAATATTCTGAGAGGCGTAATGCTTTGAAATAAAATCTATTACTTTTTTATTAACACTGTATTTATTGAGAAAAAAAAATTGTTTTGCACAAACCAGGATTTCACGTTGTTTTTAAGACCTCTCTAACTGTCGGTATAATATGTGACTGTATATGTCTTTGTTCGCATCATAGTCTCTCCTATTTATACTAACTAAGTCAAACTTATTAGCAAAAATCGGGTACGGGGCAATTCGGAACTTTTTCTCGTTACATCGGATTCGCTATGCTCATCCTCCCTGCTTCGGACTCGCTTCGCTCGTCTTCATATAATAAATGCATCCGTATCATTCTCAGTGGTGACTCATACAGCACTGACCACGCGCAATGCTCCTTAATTTTTATTATCCAACAAAAATCATGGATATAATAGTCGTATTGAAACGAAACTAGACACTCGCACATACACACAGACAACTTTGCGAAAACCACTCAGGAGGCCTTAAAACAACTAAAACGGATAATTCCTGATTTATCCCGGTTTCGTATTTTTTTGCAAACACAATACTTTTCCTATATACCTACGGTACAAATGAGGAAAAGTAAAAAATACCCTAAATTCTCCCTTACAAGTTCTTATTGGTTACTGATCATCGTGTATTGTACAATTCTTCACTATCTGCTATATATATGTATTATATATATATATATATATATATATATATATATATATATATATATATATATTATATATATATATAATATATATATTATATATATATTATATATATATATATATATATATATATATATATATATATATATAATATATATATATATATATATATATATATATTATATTATATATATAATTAGCGAATTTCCTTTGAAAATTCGCATAATGGGATATGCGTCATGGCGGAATTGAACCTCGACCACGACACAAATCGTTTCAGAGGTCCCTTATGACGAAAAAATACTTTTTTTGAAACTTTATATATATATATATATATATATATATATATATATATATAATATATATATATATATATATATATATATATATATATATATATAATATTATATATTATATATATATATATATATATATATAATATATATATATATATATATATATATATATATATATATATATATAGTATTTCTAGACACTTTCTTGTAAAAACACTCTATCTTTCGAACGGATTAATATTTTTTAACCAAACTTGGTACAAAAATCAACCATTGGGAGGACACGAACCCTATTGAAAACCAGGTTTTTGTGACGTCATTAACCCGGTTTGCTGAGTCAGCGAAATTTTAAAAAAATCGGCAAAATTCAGGGTTAATATTTTTTGGCGCAAAAAAGGTCAATATTTATGTTTTTTGAGACGCTGAATCGAATGAAACCGATCCGAAGTCGATACGACCACTATAAGTGACCTAAAAATCAAAAAAACCATTCTAAATTCCCGAAAACCAAAATTTAGGTCGATAAAAAATAAATTTCGAGTAGGGTGTCGTTTTCAATGTAATTTTGGGCGCGGAATCGAATGAAACCAGTCCGAAGTCGATACGACCACTTTAAGTTACCAAAAAGTCGAAAAAACCACAAAAATTATAGAAAACCAAAATTACGGTCGTTGAAAATTAAATTTCGAGTAGGGTGTCGTTTTCAATGTTTTTGGGCCTCTGAGATGAATGCCAGTGGTCCGGAGTCAATACAACCACTCAAACTCAGGGTACCTGGTTCACATCCTGGAAGGGTCGATCATTTTTTATCGTTTTTTTTACTAATATAAGTTTACAACTAGGAAATAATTCTGGCGCGGTGGTCCGCATGTCGGCGAATTTCCTTTGATGCGTGTTTCCGTGCTTTTTATATAAGTTTACAACTACTAAATAAATAATTCCGGCGCGGTGGTCCGCTGTCGGGCGAATTTCATTTAGAATACGTGTTTCCGTGCTAAACAACCATTTTCTTGCTTATGCAAGAACCATGCCCATTGCGTGGTTCTAGAACCTAAGCAGTTACTCAATTGTCAAGCACTGCTCGTGACTCATTTTGTCTGTATTTTCCAAAGGAAATGCGCTAAAACCTTTAAAGATAACTGACTAAGCTTAAAGATAAGTAACTAAGCTTTAAACTAGTGCAAATAATAGAGCGTACTTCTAATTTTAGAGGCATAGTTTTGTGCAACCAACTGGATAGTTATGCGCATTTCCTTTGGAAAATACAGACAAAATGAGTTACGAGCAGTGCTTGACAATTGAGTAACTGCTTAGGTTCTAAAGCATGAACCGGAACCACGCAATGGGCATGGTTCTTGCATAAGCAAGAAAATGGTTGTTTAGCACGGAAACACGTATTCTAAATGAAATTCGCCCGACAGCGGACCACCGCGCCGGAATTATTTATTTAGTAGTTGTAAACTTATATAAAAAGCACGGAAACACGCATCAAAGGAAATTCGCCCGACATGCGGACCACCGCGCCAGAATTTTTTTTTCGTACCCCCTCTTCCGATTTCGAGAGGAATACTTTTAAAGTGTTTAATTTTTCCTTTTACTTTTGACTAGTTTTAAGTTGTTTTCTTTATATTTCTATTCTTAGTTTGCGTTATGAAATATAATTAGAAAATATAATATTAATAAGAAAGGAAATTAATAGAGAAGGATTATTCAAAATAAACGAAGGCAGGATGTAGCATCCCAAACCCTGGAAAGAGAGTACCATAGCTTATCGTTGACTTTGCATGTTTTTGTTAGAATGAAACAAACTAAAAATCTATTAATTGTATTTTATACTGATAATAAATGGTTATTTATTTATTTATTATTGGTTTAGGTTATGTATAAAATTTTAATTTTATAAAAATTAAATAAAATTTGTATTTTTAATGTATTTCAACTGGAGCATTATTTGTTTAGGTTATGTATAAAATTTTAATTTTATAAAAATTATATTAAAATTTTATTTTAACTAAAGCATTATTTGTATGTATAGAATTTTAATTGTCTACCAAGCATGGTATTTAGTCAATCTAAGATTTAAAGATTTGTTTTCTTAGACCACTCTGTTAATTCGTAGCAGCTCGTGATATGCTAATCCGAGAGAATAGCTATTAGCACCTGTTGCGTCAATAAGTAAATATTAGATGTGATATGTGATGTTTAAATTTTAAAAACATCTGTGATATCTCTTTTCTATTACCAGTCTCGAGGAATCCACTGGCTCCATGAACTATCCAGTTTACACCTTTTCGTTTTAAACTCACCGAGTTTTATTCATTTTATTCCATTAGTCTTCCGGTCATGGTTTCATACTAATTTAAATCCTTAGCTTTACCCCCTCCGGATTAAACTAATCTTTATCCCTAGATCTACGGGTCTTGATTGCTAAGTATTTTGAATCTCTTAGCATTACTCCTAGATTGTTATTCCTAGGTCTCTGGGTCAGATACCTTACTAAGTTAAATCCCTTTGCCTTACCATCCCCGTATCTAACAAATTTTTATCTCTAGGCATTCGTAGTTAACTAATTTAAATCCCTTAGCCTTACCATCTCCGGATCTAACTAATTTTTATCTCTAGGCATTCGTATCTAACTAATTTAAATTCCTTACCTTTACCATCCCTGGATCTAACAAATTTTTATCTCTAGGCATTCGTATCTAACTAATTTAAATTCCTTACCTTTACATCCCCGGAACTAATTTATATCTAGGCATTCATATCTAACTAATTTAAATCCTTACCTTACGTAACTAACTAATTTAAATCCTTTAGCCTTACTATCATCGGATCTAACTAATTTTTATATTTAGGCATTCGTATCTAACTAATTTAAATTCCTTACCTTTACCATCCCTGGATCTAACTAATTTTTATATCTAGGCATTCGCATCTAATTAATTTAAATTCCTTACATTTACGTATCTAACTAATTTAAATCCTTTAGCCTTACTATCTCCGGATCTAACTAATTTGTATATCTAGGCATTCGTATCTAACTAATTTAAATTCCTTACCTTTACCATCCCCGGAACTAACTAATTTTTATATCTAGGCATTCGTATCTAACTAATTTAAATTCCTTACCTTTACCATCTCCGAATAAAACCTTTTTATCTCTAGGCATTCGTATCTACTAATTTAAATCCTTTAGCCTTACCATCCCCGGATCTAACTAATTTTTATATCTAGGCATTCGTATCCTTAGCCTTACCATCCCCGAATCTAACTAATTTTATATCTAGCATTCGTATCTAACTAATTAAATCCTTTAGCCTTACCATCTCCGGATCTAACTCATTTTTATCTCTAGGCATTCGTATTAACTAATTTTATCTCTAGGCATTCGTATCTAACTGATTTAAATCCTTTAGCCTTACCATCCCCGGATCTAACTAATTTTTATCTCTAGGCATTCGTATCTAACTAATTTTTATCTCTAGGCATTCGTATCTAACTAATTTTTATCTCTAGGCATTCGTATCTAACTAATATAAATCCTTTAGCCTTACCATCCCCGGATCTAACTAATTTTTATCTCTAGGCATTCGTATCTAACTGATTTAAATCCTTTAGCCTTACCATTCCCGGATCTTACTAATTTTTATCCTAGGTCTCTGGGTCTAGATAGCCGTCAAATTTAATCTCTAAAGAACTCGTTACAATTTTTAATTCCTAAATCTACCAGGATATACAGCAATCGTAGATACCACTAAACCGGTCTGTATATTGGTCTGCTTACTTTCTATACTAGACTTGTTACCTAATGTTTACACTCGTTAGTAATATGAAAGAAGTATTTTCAAAGTTTAAAGGTTAGCTATCAATCTCTGTATTGTCAGATTTGAGGAAAACTTTTCTGTCGATTGGTCACTGGAAAATCATTTTCATTGTCAACTTTTCCTTCTTGCCTTTCTATTTTCTCTCTAGTTGACTTTTACTTTCTCATTTCTTTACAAGTTAGTTTTGATGTGCTTGGTTTTGATTCCTGAGGAAAATACTTTACGTTTTTTGAATGCTACTTAAGACTGGCCATGAAGTTTAAGACAAGAGAAGGAGTAGCTTTGTTACGGCTGTCCAAGATCTAGTTATCTGCACCAATAATCAAATATTATTCGGGACTCGAAAGTCCAAAGTGGCAAGAATAGGAAGAAAGTGTAGGTTAAAGTAACATATAAACCAAGTAGGGAAACTCCTATACTAACCTGTTTAAAAGAATTCAAACATGCGTGATCAGCTGATAGCTGGATCAGAAATAAGGTAATATATAAACCAAGTAGGAAACTCCTATACTACCTGTGTAAAAGAATTCAGACATGCGTGATCAGCTGATAGCTGGATCAAAAATAAGGTAATATATAAACCAAGTAGGGAAACTCCTATACTAACCTGTGTAAAAGAATTCAGACATGTGTGATCAGCTGATAGCTGGATCAAAAATAAAGTAATATATAAACCAAGTAGGGAAACTCCTATACTAACCTGTGTTAAAGAATCAGACATGCGTGATCAGCTGATAGCTGGCTCAAAAATAAAAAAATAGCTAAAATTGGAATAACTGCGCTTGAGCCTTTTAGGATTCACGTTTTATTTCCTTAATTTTATTGGCAACCCTGATAACATTAGGTGAACAGAGTCTAGCCCGCAACTGTGCACGGAGAAAATATTAAAAAAATGTGTAGTTATTACCCAGGTTTAGTTTAAATATGTTCATATATTTATACTTGTATTTCGGGTTTAATTCCTTATTCAGTTAATAAAAGTAATTTATTAACTTTTAATTTAAACTTATTAACATTTAATAATTATATACATAAATACATTGCTATTTGAATCTTTTAAGACAGTAAGCTTTGTATGTTTGTTTATACACATTATAAAGGAGGTATACACTCATATCAAATTTTAAGTCAATACAATAATTTCTATTGTTTTAAGGATCTTTTTTAAGGATTCTTTTTAAGGATTTACAAGGTTAAAATAAGATGGTGCCCATTGGAAAATTTGAGTCAACTCTCTGGTGGACAAAATGTGAACTATATGCCAGGTCTGACACTTGTTTCCCTACTTGGTATAAAGTCAAAAACCATACAAGTAGTTAAGTGGGTACTGCATTTTGGCCCAAACATAATACCACTCCATCAACCAGAGTTGCAGATAATATTTGTCCAAAAGTTGTCTTGACTACAAACTTTTAAAATAACATGTCAAACACTCCAAGGAAAAACCCTAATCTATATTGTAATCTAATTTTACAGACTTCACTACGATCTCTCCATTCTAGCCGATAGAACTATTTGCTGCAATAACCTGGTCTATTATCAAAGATAATAGGTAAGGTGTTTGGTAGTTTACCTGTGCCTTTGAAAGAAATGCTAATTTTTCTACCATTAGTTGTAAACAACTATATGCTTGTCCTTGTCTAGTCAATACTGCACTACAATATAGACAGTCTTACAAAGCTCAGTGTTAGGACTTCTCCTAACATTTATTTATATTTGGTTAACGTTTATTTAAGTTAATCTAGCTGAGATATATATACAATAGTTAGTTAGATTTTTATAACTCAATATTTAGGTTCCCCTTTAATTGTCGCATTGTGCTACTCCCGCAACGCACCCATGTATTGCAGATTGCGGGTAATAATTTATTAGGCAACGTCGACTCAGCTACTTCTAGATCTATGTTTAGAGTTGCTTGTGGACTGTCGCAGCTAATTGTTCAAGTGGTCTAAAATTAGTGCATAGCAAACCTGCGATAATTTCATGCGGATAATTGTTGTACGCAGCAGGCGAGTTAAATCGTTTAATATTCATTGTTTCTTTTAATTAACTAATTCAAGCCATTCTGTCACAATTTTTGTATTTTAACACCATTTCATGGTAGTTTTATGATTGTGTGAGAGTGTTAACAGCGCCATTTCTTGGGCATTGCCATTTCTCACCAACTCATATTATCACCATCACCAGTTGATAACCTTCATGGTATATATACCATCAATTAGGCAAAGTCATCGCCCACCTTTCATTCTAATCTCAGGTTTACGATTTAAAACAAATCTAAGTTTATTTTAAGAAGAAAAAAGAGAAGAACACACTTCATATCATCAGGGTTCCCTGGGTCTTATTGCTCGCTAATGCCAAATTATTATTTATTTTACTTTGATGTACAGGGCTTATGGTATCTAATTATAACCAAATTGATTTCATAAGGTGTTCTTTATTGTCCATATCATCACTTCAACAAAAATTGCAGTCCGATCTATTAATTTTGTGCTAACCAGCGTATACCATATCATTTCAGTGAGGTGAAAAATTTTATGAAAAATACTTTTCTTTCAAAAAGTCAAAATAAGCCAACTTTATTATTTTTTTATTTATATACAATTATAATCTATAAATAATAAATATTATCTAAGTAAGCTTAGTTTTATCTTATATTCAAACTAAAAAATCAATAACTATATATATTATAATATATTATAATTATATATCCTACAGTTCTTATAACTACCCACTGAGACCTTATTAACCTTATTAGTATGCCACATATAGCAATTGTATCCTTAACTATAAATATTTACAGTCTTAGATAAGGTTATTTTAATACCAGTACTATGACTATATCCATCTATATCGTCTAACTACCATCCAAATACTCTATATCACTTGAATTATAGGGGATATCATAGTACGAACGAAGTTGTGAAGATAGGCCTATCATAATATGGTAGTATCACTAAATCCCGTTACACACTATATTACATTATATACCGGCATTTAAACAGATCAAGATGATATGCGTGTTTATTTTAATATTAATTATATTTTTATATTTTTTTATATATCATATTATCTTTATAATTTTATATTTTTTTTTATTTTTTTTAATTATAATTATTTATTTATATACTATATATAATATTATATTATATATAATATAATTCATATATATACATATTACATATATATATTATTTTAAATTATTATTTATTTTATTTACATTATATAATATATTATATATAATATATATTATATATATATAAAATATAATATAAATATAATATATTAATATATATAATATAATAATATACATACATATATATAGCAATATACATAATAATACTAAATTTACATATATATTATATATATATAATATAAATATATATAATATATATATAATATTATATATAGATAATAATATATATATATAATATATATATACATATTAACCTAATATACATATGACATAAATACATACATATTATATATATAATACTAATATATAAATATATATAATATAGTATATAATATATATTATATATATAATATATATATATATTATATAGCAGTAATATATATACAACATTATCATACATATATATATACATATATATATATATATATATATATATATATATATATTATATAATATTATAATAGATATATATATATATATATATATATATATATATAATATTATATATATAATATATATATATACAGTAATAATATATAATTAATATAATATATATATATATATATATATATATATATAATATATATAGTATATACATATAATATATATTATTATAACTATATATATATAATTATATATAATATATATAATACCATATATATATATATCATAATAATATATATATATATATATATACTTTTAAATTAATTTGATTATATTATAATATATATATATTATTATATTATTATTAATATTATTATTGAATTTAATTTATTATTATAAATAATAATTATATATTTATTAAAATAATATTTAATATATTAATCTATATTTAGTTTATGTTTATTTTGAGTCAATTAATTTAAAAATTATTACTTTTTTTATAATATATTATTATTCATTTCTATTTAATTATCTTTACTGCTCTTATTTATTATTTAACACTGTTATTTATATAAATTATAAACTATTTTACTATCTATATCTTCTTACTTAAATGATTATACTCCTATCTACCTAAGTTTACATTATATTTTACCTTATTTTTTTGATACTTCAGTATATCCACAGCTTACTTAGATCACCTTATACGTATATGTCGACCAGATGTCCGGTATCGTGGATCAGCCTAAGTAGAGAAAGTGAGAGGCGGAAAAAAGCGTGATTCGAAGTTGATTTTTAGGTTTCTATGCGTGGTAAAAGATAGCTTGTGCTCAAGACAGTATCCAATTTAAGACTAACCTAGCCCAGCAAGAACTGAAGCCATCATTGAGAGGAATTAATACCTAGTTCTTAATTATGAACAGGACTATATAGAGCATCAAACTTCTATCGAAATGTAGCGCGTCGAAAATCACTTTTTTAGACACTTTCAGCTTATGTAACCCAAAGTGGAAGTCCAACACTAACACGTCTTTTATTCGCTCACATGTAAATTGTAGGGTGCTATCATTGTATTCTATATTATTAAAGGTATCTTGGCCTGGCGCCGTCACGATCCTCAACATCTATCTCCATCTTTAATCTACGTGCATGTAAAGCATATACTGATTGAGAGTGAACAAAAAATAACAGTTCTGTAACGTGTAAGAGAGGTTGATTAATTTCTCTCATCTGATTGTGATCCATCATCAAAACCAAATCTAGTAAGTTCTCTTCTTATTATCATTTTATATATTATAATAATTATATTAAGTATATGTTATAAAAGTATACTGATATAATTATAAATGTATATTAGTATTATATTCTATGTATAATTAGGAAGTGTTATATTAAGTATATATATTAGATATTAAGTTCTAATGATAAGTTGTACTTATAAGTGTTATATTATAATAATACATTATTTATAATACACTAATAAAATTATGTAAAGAGATGCTCATTTTACTATTACTATCTAAAGCGATGAGATAGGTTAAATAAAAAATATTTTCCACAAATAAATGCACATAATTGTCTTATATAAGTAATTGTCGATAGAACTAAATTATTTAAATATAAACAGCACATAATATAGTTTTGTCTAATAAAATAGAATTTTATAACGAATAATTCTGTGTATTGTGTTAGGTAAAATTAAGCTGAGTAACAGTTCTTCTAACCAGGTATGATATTATGAGAGTAGCAAGTGCGAACTTTAAGATTCTAATATCAGAGTGCGAGGACTAATTAATGTCTTAAAGTGTGAGTTTACTGAATTAAATGACGTTGATCTAGATGATATGAGTGCTTATATTACTTGCTCATATACATAGGAGGTGCCCGCCATCTGTGTTGATACTAGGCTCACCACACTGTTCTACAACCCAACTATACTGACCGTAGTGATTCATGTCATAAACCATGAGTCGCGTGTTTTCGCACGTGCACTACTTATAATATGTTATAATTCATTCCACGAGGCCTTTTTTTTTCCTATTCTTCTCTTACTATATTTCCTAGTCTGGTATTTATTCACTCTGTACCGTAATCAGTGTGTTTCAATTGAGAAATAATATAGAAATTGATGTGCATTTTTTGTCACTTTTAAATATCTTATGAGTATCTTACTACTCTCTACTTGCTATTGACCTTTTATAACAGAAATGATGCATTATAATGTAAAGCTTTGTGAGCTAAAAATACAGTTGATTTGACAAATAAGATCGCCAAATTATAAAACGTATTTACAAAGAAATATACTCATCCATTTATTAAAATACCTCAAAACTGTGCTTGCCACAAAAAGGTTTCACAAACACATTATCACTAATAAGACTTTTGAAAAATTGTTATTAGAATACTAAATACTTTCTTAGAATATTTTCTGGTTTTTACCAGAAAATCGTCATTTATACCGTAGATATATAGGAAAAGTATTGTGTTTGCAAAAAAAACGAAACCGGGATGTCACCGGATTTATCCGTTTCAGGTGTTTTTAAGACCTCCTGAGTGGTTTTCGCAAAGTTGTCTGTCAGTATGTGTGCGTGTCTGTTATCATTATAGCTCCTAGTGTATTTATGCTAGAGAATTGAAATTTTGTTCAAAAAATCAGTTTACTGCACAAAAAATCAGTAAATGTACACAAGTCATGTGATAAAAATCGAACTAATGCTGATGATTAAGACAAAAACATAGCAAATATGTTAGTCATATATGTGGCAACATACGTGCTTAATTTCAATCTAATCGTATCTTTCTTCTATTTTGAAACATTTTTTGCTGTGTCAATATTGCTGGTTAGTGACGCCATAAAAATGTTTTTTTCAAATAGCACAACTACACCTATAGACTGATTTTTGTACAAAGTTTCAACTCTCTAGCATAAATACACTAGGAGCTACGATGATAACAGACACACATACATAAACACTCACACGCACAGACAACTTTCTAAAAACCATAGTTAGGAGGCCTTAAAACATCTGAAACGGGTGATTTCGTAGACATCCGAGTTTCGTTTTTTTTTGCAAACACAATACTTTTCCTATATACCTACGGTATAAATGAGGAAAAGTAAAATACCCTACAAAGTGTTTTTCACACTGTTTTGTATAGCTACCAAACAAACCAGTGTTTTAGACCAAGAGCCCAGGGGGGTTTTGTTAATAAAAAGTGTAATGATTGGAACCAGTCTCATTTTTCGTAAATACCTTCCTGAACAAGGATCTGCAATTCTACGACTCGTATCGGATGGGCGTCCCAGGCAGAACGCACTTTACAGGTCAAATTTACCACTCAAGTTAACAAACAGTGTAATGGCTGGAAACGGTCTCAATTTTTTGTAAATACCTTCCTGAACAAGGATCTGCAATTCGGTTGACTCGTATCGGATAGGTGTCCCAGGCAGAACCTTTGACTCCTAAAGTGCATTCTGCCTGGGACACCCATCCGATACGAGTTGGCAGAATTGCAGATCCTTGTTCAGGAAGGTATTAACGAAAAATTGAGACCGGTTCCAGCCATTACACTTTTTATTAGTAAAACACCCCTGGGCTCTTGGTCTATTTATACATTTTTGTTAATCAAATTAATTTACTTTTTATTTATTTATGTTTACGTTTGATCGATTTGTTACAAAAGTAAAAAATCGGGTACGGGGTACCTCGGAACTTTTCCTCATTACATCGTATTTGCTACGCTCATCCTCCTTGCTTCAGACTCGATTCGCGCGTCCTCAGAAATACAGTTCGCCAAATTTACACTGCAACATGCCTTTGAACTCGCTTTGCTCGTCTTCAGAGAGTAAATGCATTCGTATCATTCTCAGCGGTCACCCATACAGCACTGACCACGCGCAATGCTCCTTAACTTTTATGATCCAACAAAAATCATAGATATACTTGTCGTATTTAAACAAAACTTAGTGTACTTATTTATTAGGTAATTGTATATGCATTTACAGAATCTTTATTCAATCGGTCCATTTCCAAATTTGTTACTATTCTTTTAAAAACGTACACAAGTCATTCAATAAAAATTGAACTAATGTCGACAATGAGATAAAACTTGACACAATGGAAAACTTATATGATCCAACAAAAATCATGGATATACTTGTGGTATTGAAACGAAACTTTTTTTTTTAAACGAAACTTAGTGTACTTATTTATTACGTAATAATATACACTTGTATTTCTACTCAATTTGACCATTTTCCAATTTTTTAAAAAACGACCACAAGTCATTCAATAAAAATTGAACTAATGCTGATAATGAGATGAAACTTGGCACATATGCTAGTCTTATACATAGTCACATGCGTGCCAAATCTCAATCTGATAGCATCTTTTTTCCGCGCTTTATGATTTTTCGAGCCATTATTGCGGGTTAATGAGGTTATAAAAAAAATTATTTCCGAATTACACAACTACAGCGGTAGACTGATTTTTTTTTTACAAAATTTCAACTCTCTAGTATAAATTCACTGGTTGCTACGATGATAACACAAACACACACAGAAACACACATACACTAAGACAACTTTGAAAAAACCTCTAGTAAACTTTGAAAAATGCTCTAGCATAAATACACTAGGACCTATAATGATAACATATACACGCACACATACACACAGAGAACTTTGCGAAAACCACTCAGGAGGCCTTAAAAACACCTGAAACGGATAATTCCGGTGTCATCCTGGTTTGGGATTTTTATGCAAACACAATATTTTTCCTATATACCTACGGTATAAATGAGGAAAAGTAAAAATATATGTGTTATTAATGTCTTAATATATTTTTAAAAATGTTATGCTTAAATATTTTTTAAATAAATGAATTAATTTATTTATTTATCGATGTGGAAAAATAAATAAATCATTATTTTCTTTCATTTAATTTTATACAAATATTACAAATTTTTAAAAGCGTAAGATGTTTATTTTTTAATATTTTCTTCCTGGAAGTAAAATCATAAATGTTCTACGGGAGAAACCAGTCTTTGCAGCAAAAATTAACTCCCTTAGATTCGCCTCGTGAGATGAGTAGATTTTTTTTTGGGAACCTACTAAAACTCCATCGGAAAGCCTTGGAAACCAATCCTTCTGCAAGATTTGGAAACCATCTTAATAAAGCCACTGCAAGTCTCGGGAACTAACCCAATAAACCTGACGGAAAGTCTCGGGTACCATAATTAAATAATGCCCTCGGCGAGCCTCGAGATTTAAATATAACGGTTCCTTCGGCTTTGCCCTCAGGAACTAACTTGACTCCCTAGGGAACTGAAAAACAAATGTTCTCACAATATAATTGTGCGAGAGACACCTAGGAAATGTAACAAGCAAAATGCAATGCTACATCTGGGAACTGTTCCATCATTCGACATTCTTCATTATTGATGGCTCGACATAATGTCATGTCCCATTCTGTTTCGTTACGTCTAACTCATCAGGGCGCCGACAGAACCTCAACTCAGATGTAGCATTGCTTTTTTCTTGTTACATTTCTTAGGTGTCTCTCGCACAATTATATTGTGTCAACTATTCATGTTTTGCAAAACATGGTAGTATTAAATGATATAGTAAGCTAATAACAGTTGCAATATTAAAATCAAATTCATTATACGTTCGAAGCTACCATTGGATTGGCCTAGTATCCTAACTGTTCAAACCCTTCAACGTAACAAACCTATAATATTGGGGGTGGGGAGACTTAAACAGTCTTTGAGCCCTTGTTATTTTTTTGAAGGGGCTCTATATGAACGGGGGATTTTCACCACTCTAAAACTCCCCCCCTATAAACTTATTTGGTATTCCCAGCACCCGACTTTTAACCACAATTTTCCCAGTAGAGAATTTTCCCTCCCTCCACTTTCCTTTATTACAGTTGATCCTATCATGTTCTCCAAACTGTTAAGGAAGAGAATACTCGAACGTGGTGGCTCCCATACGGGTCCCATTAATCAACAAGAATCACCCACAGATTGTCCGACAGCATTGGAGGGCATATTTTGTCGAAACACTTTTTAAACAAAATAATTCTAGAGCAAAGGTCCGCTAGATGGGCGAATTTTAATTGAAATTTATACTTTCTTTGCTCAACAATCTATTTCTTGCTTAACTTATAAAGTAAAAATGAGCTTCTAACTTTGTGGTCATAGAGGGGGGAGATTTTTGGGAGGAGGGACTCACTGATCAAGATATATATTCTTTTATCTTCAGACGGTGTATAATATAAAATTTATGGCTAGTTTTTAGGGAGTAAAGAAGCACTTTTCACTCCCAAGGTAGAAAAAGTTACTTTTCACTCCCTTGGGAGTAAAAAGTAACTCTTTCTCCCTTTGGAATAACAAGTGTTTCCTATTATTGGGTCATTAGAGCCAATTTTTTAGGGAAGGGATATTCTCTAAATTTATACAGGTGACCGAACAATTTTTTTAATTTTCCCGGGGTTGGCACCCCTAAAATTTATAAGGGGGACCCAACGTTCTTAATACAAGAAAACGTATTAAAATAAAATCAACGTCTGAAGATAAAATCTTGTATGCACCTTGGGAGTAAAATGCAATATCCCCCTCGCAATTACGTCCCTCGGCTTTGCCTCGGGACTATTATACACACATACACACACACACACACACACACACACACACACACACACATATATATATTATATATATATATATATATAATATATATAATATATATAATAATATATATATATATATATATATATATATACACACACACACACACACATATATTTATTTATTTATATAGATCTATTTATGTGTGTATAAAAAGGGAAATGTTACTCGTCTGAACAATTTTCTGACATACTTTTGACTCCGACTCTCGCTATTAGCGAATTTTTTCAAAGGAAATTCGCTAAAAGCTTGAAGTCAATCTCTTTTTCTTGCTTGAATCCCCTCTTTTTCTGAGGCTATATATTGCTTTAGTTTTTGTCTTGAGGAAAACCCCCTCCCTCTTTTCGTCATATTGTGAAGGCCCCGACTTCATTTTTACTTTCCCCTCCATTTTAAGGGAAACCATCGGAGATGAGGGGTGTTGATGGCCGAAAATTGACAAATTGATGTGCTTTACAAGATTTAAAAACAATGTATACATTGTGTCAACCTAGCAATGATATACTTCTTCGCTTAGAACTAAACAATACCAATACTTTTGCCTGTTACCTTCGAAGCAGCGATACCGATTCCGCTTTTTTTCGGAGTTCTGTCGAATCGAAACCTAGGGAATACTTTTAATATGACGAATATGCTCAATACGTAAATTACTTTTTAAGAGTGTAAGTAAATAAGTTTTTTTGAGGTAGTACGTAATTGAGCACTTTATTGGACCGTTTTTTAGGATGAGAAGCCAATCATTATTGTTATAGGAGGTTATTTAGTACTTTTCAACCTCGAGGACAATAATGAATGTAAAAAAACTCCTAGGACGTAAGAGTAATTCATATATTGCCGCCATTACTGTAACGTAGCGTGTTCAAAAAAACAATCTGTGTAAAACCATCATGAGGTTTTTTAAAAACGTTCTTTTTGTTTCTGTTTTTGTTCGTAGACTAATTTTTTTCATTTTTAAAAGGTGTTCTAATTGTCAATTTTTGTGTGTTTGTTTGTAAAGCTTTTACATTTTTGAGTAAAAGTGTGAAGCTATGGATGAATTTAATGACGACTATAATATGGAGTTAATTGGATGTTTTGTTTTTTTTTCAATTAAGTATATAGCGCAGTTTATTTAATGAGTGCTACCTCAAAAAAAATATTGTATGCCATCCGGCTGAGAATGTCTTTATGTCTTGGCAATTTTTCCCGACTCGCTTCGCTCGTCGGTAAATCTACTTGCCGTGACATAAAGACACACTTCTCAGCCTTATGGCATAAATAACTATTTTTTACACTGTGATGACGACACAAGCGAATCAAAGTTAATGATAAGTTCCGAGGTACACCCAAGGAGCTTGAATAAATGGGATGAGGCACTAAGTCGATTTGCCATACAAAAAAGTGACCCCATCGAAAACTAAAAAGTAAAGAGAATTCAACACGAAACACATCATAAACCAACTGCACATCCTTGGTACAAACTGCGCATGCTTACAATTCTTAGAGCAGCGTAGGTTTTAAATTTTTTTAGAGGGAAACTTACCTCTTAATGATTTCCCATTATTTATTGCTTGAGAAAGTTATAACGAAACACGCTTAAATTATCACTCACCGCAGTGGCAAAGTATAGTCCAAATTTAAAATTAAATAAGCACAAACGACTTAACAAGCACCACAAATGTAACGATCACGAGAAGCACAGAAGAAAGTTGAGAAGCAAACTCGACAACCTTGTTACATAACCTGCGTTTGGTGCCTTTTTTTAATTATAACCATGGGAAAGGTAAGTTTGCTCCTATTTCTCTACCTCGTACAACTTCCATGGGGTCAGAAATGTTCCTTAATGCGTCATCCTCTTTATTCAACATCCTTGGGTACACTAAACACGAATATTGATTCCTATAATCAAGGAGTATTTTTCTTTTAGTGATTGGTGGGTTAGTGTCAAACTGTCTATTAACGAAATTTTAATGTCGTCAAACTAGAAGTCTTAATTGTTTAAAATGCCCACCATCAGAACATATTTTGCCACCTAAAAATGTTTTTAAACCTAAAACCTAATTATAACTTTAGAGCTTTTTGGTTATAAATTGTAATAACAAATAAATTAATGAAGAATTCAGTCCTTTTTTTCAAATAAATTAAGAGCTTTTGCCCATGGATCCTGAAGCTTCTTCAGTTCTTGAAATTGACAAATGGAAATGTTTAAATATTTAATAAAATTTTGAATGTTTTTTATGGCATGTGTCTAACTAATTAAATAAATAAATTTAACACCTCCATTTTTTGTTGAAATTTTATTTTAAATTTATTTACGTACTTAGTTAGACACGTAATAAAATTTCACAAAAAACACATTTGTGTTTTTTGTGAATTTGGTTTTTGTTCTCCAAATGTTTTTTTGTGAAACATTTGGTTTTTTTAATATTTTCAAAATATTATTATTTTCAAACTTTTTCATTTTTTTCAAATTTAAGAAGTGAAGAAGCTCAGAATCCCTGCGCGAAAGTTCTTCGTCAAGTAATTTTAATTTTTTTTTTTTTTTAAAAATTCTGAAGTCTTTATTAATTTAATTGTTATTAAAACCAAATTATAAATAAAATTAAGGTAGCACTATTAATTTATTTATTTTATACGCACTCTGTTATTATCCGGTTGTGTTTAATTTTTGGCCAATTATTGGTCAATTAATTATTAGCTAATATTTGTTGTAATAATGAATTTGATCTCATAGGTTGTTTTGTTAATTTGTTTGATCTCATTGGTTGTTATGTAAATCCGTATGATCAAATCGGTTGTTTTGTTAATTTGTTTGATCTCATAGGTTGTTTTAGTAATCTGTATAATCAAATCGGTTGTTTTGTTAATTTGTTTGATCAAATCGGTTGTTTTGTTAATTTGTTTGATCAAATCGGTTGTTTTGTTAATCTGTTTGATCTCATAGGTTGTTTTAGTAATCTGTATGATCAAATCGGTTGTTTTGTTAATCTATTTGATCTCATTGGTTGTTTTTGTAAATCCGTATGATCAAATCGGTTGTTTTGTTAATTTGTTTGATCTCATAGGTTTTAGTAATCTGTATGATCAAATGTTTGTTTTGTTAATCTATTTATCTCATTGGTTGTTTTTTAAAATCCGTATGATCAATCGGTTGTTTTGTTAATTTGTTTGATCTCATAGGTTGTTTAGAATCTGTATGATCAAATCGGTTGTTTTGTTAATCTATTTGATCTCATTGGTTGTTTGTAAATCCTATGATCAAATCGGTTGTTTTGTTAATCTGTTTGATCTCATTGGTTGTTTTGTAAATCCGTATGATCAAATCGGTTGTTTTGTTAATTTGTTTGATCTCATAGGTTGTTTTAGTAATCTGTATGATCAAATCGGTTGTTTTGTTAATCTATTTGATCTCATTGGTTGTTTTGTAAATCCTTATGATCAAATCAGTTGTTGTTAATCTGTTTGATCTTAATTGGTTTTTGTAAATCCTTATGATCAATATGTTGTTTGTTGATTTGTTTGATTTAATTGGTTGTTTTGTAAATCCGTATGATCAAATCGGTTGTTTTGTTAATTTGTTTGATCTCATAGGTTGTTTTAGTAATCTGTATGATCAAATCGGTTGTTTTGTTAATCTATTTGATCTCATTGGTTGTTTTGTAAATCCTTATGATCAAATCGGTTGTTTTGTTAATCTGTTTGATCTCATTGGTTGTTTTGTAAATCCGTATGATCAAATCGGTTGTTTTGTTAATCTATTTGATCTCATTGGTTGTTTTGTAAATCCTTATGATCAAATCGGTTGTTTTGTAAATCCGTATGAACAAATTGGTTGTTTTGTTAATTTGTTTGATCAAATCGGTTGTTTTGTTAATCTGTTTTATCTCATTGATTGTTTTAGTAATTCGTATGATTAAATCGGTTTTTTGTTATTCTGTTTGATCTCATAGGTTGTTTTGTAAATCCATATTATCTAATTGGTTGTTTTTATTAATATGTTTGATCTCATTTCTTGTTTTATAACTAGATTATAAATAGAAATTAATAACTAATTTATAAATCTAGCTTTGTTTGATTTTTGGCATTTTATGGCCAATATTTTTAATTTTTAGCTAATATTTGTTGTGTTAATGCATTTGATCTAGTCAGTTGTTTTGTTAATCTGTTTGATCTCATTGGTTGGTTTTATTAGTTAGTTTGTTTTGATTGGTTGATTTGGTTAACAGTGTAATCTAATTCTTTATTATCAAAAGATTTTGTGAAATTGATTTTTTTTAATATAATGGTTCTGATGATTTGTTTTTTTTAACTTATTTATTGTTTATTTTATGTCTATATGATTGTTTGTTTTGTCATTGATTTGCTCTGATTGAATGTTTTGTTAATCTGTTTGTTTTGATTGGCTGTTACAGGATCCTAGACCAGATGCAATAGAAGATTCCAATTGGTTCTCACCGACCGACGTATTGCACAGGGTGAAGAGACAGTTTGATTGGTTATGGGGAAGCAAGAAAACAACCACTACTCCTGCTACGGAATCAGGGTGTGTTTCTTATAATTATATCTAAATATATTACAAAAATATAAATATATACCTAAATATCTAAAATATAAAATCTAAATATATAAATAAATATATAAATAAACCATTTATTTTGCACTTATACATAATAACACAATTAAACATACAAAATAATGAAATTTCGTGCAAAGTCGGCGCTGGTTGAAAAATGCACTAGGATGCAATTCTACTTAAAGTATAATGGCAAAGGTAATAAACTACTATAAACTACGTATACCATAAACCATAACGTAGGCCTACTATAAATACTACGTATACCGTAGCTACTACGTATACCATAACGTAGCCACTATAAACTACGTACCATAAACCATAACGTACCTACTAATAACTACGTATATTACCATAAAGCCCTACGTATACCATAAACTATACGTAGCCTACTATAAATACCATAAACCATACGTAGGCCTACCATAAACTACGTATACCATAAACCATAACGTAGGTCTACCATAAACCACGTATACCATAAACCATAACGTAGGCCTACCATAAAATATGTAGGCGTTGACGTTTTCTTTTTTATATCACTCAACTTCAAAGGCTTCGCTGATGATATTTTATTTATATTTCCTGGCATTGTCAAATAAAATGTATCAATCAACTTCTGAGGCTTTGCTGATGAAGATTTTTATTTTTCCTGGATTTTTTCTTATATACGAGTAAATACAAATGAAACTTTATTTTTATTTTTAAAAATACAATTGAAGGTTTATTACTTTTCCTCGTTTATACCGAATGTATGTAGGAAAAGTATTGTGTTTGCAAAAAAATCCGAAACCGGAATTACCCATTTCAGGTGTTTTAAAGGCCTCTTGAGTGGTTTTCAAAAAGTTATCTGTCTGTATGTGTGTGTGTTATCATCGTAGCTCCTAGTGTATTCATGCTAGAGAGTTGAAACTATGTACAAAATCAGTCTACCGCCGAAGTTGTGCTATTCGAAAAATGCACAATGATCCACCATAAATTTTGGTGAATCATAATAGTTAAGAACCATCGAGCGTTGTCAGTGTCGGTATGGGTGACTGCTGGTATGAAACGAATGTATTTACTATCTGAGGACGAGCGATGCGAGTCCGATGTGATGAGGAAAAGTTCCGAGGTACCCCGTACCTAATTTTTTTTATTTCACTGAAAAAAATTTATTATTATTTCCATTCGACCTATTTAAATGTTTATTACTTTTGAATAAAGCGTGGTGGTCGCACTGGAAGAACTAACGACTGACGCAGATTCCGAAGAAGTAACTAAATCCATAACTGATTCCGAGGAGATAACGGAATCAATTACTGATTCCGAGGAGATAACGGAATCAATTACTGATTCCGAGGAGATAACTGAATCCGTTACGAAGAGACTAGAAATATCTACGGAGTAAGATTATATATACTTAATTTAGGTGGCTTATAGTGTCGTTGCTTTTGGATTTGTCTAATCATGGGAACTTAAAATAATACTCTATATAGAAGGAGCATAGAACCGTAAACACAATGTAATTCTACTGATATCACGAAAGCCGGTTGAGTGGTGGTCTTAAGTAGGGGTACCACCCTAACAACAAAACATTATTTTAAATACGTGTCATGAACATCCATTAACGAAGAAAGATCGTAAAGAACAAATATAATAACTTAAAACACCTGGTGAGTATTTAATAAAACCGGTCTTAGATGGCAAAAGGGTTGCGGAATACAAGAATCTACATTTAGTTGACGAGGACTACTTTAAATATAATTTTAATTAATGACGTTAAACTACAATTTCAAAATGCTTAAAATATTGTAATGCACCGATATTAATAATCAATTATTAATTAATAATAGAACATAATGATTCAGCCACCGGAAGTATTGCTAACTTTTTTATAAGAAAATAGTATATTGTTAGGGTGGCAGCATTACCACCAGTGAACCGCCTTTTGTTTTATGAGTAGTGCTCCTTCTATAAATAGTATTATTCTAAGCAAACGAAGAATCAGCTACCGTCGATATTTTCTGTTGGATATGAATATCCCTGGACCGGTTTAGGCATAACGCCATCATCAGCAGGCGGGGCAACACTCGAGATCTCAACTAATAAAGTTAAATCAGTCAATAACTTCTAGTCTCAATGAACACGGCGAGCCCTATGAAGCTCTTCCGAGGGCTCATTGAAACTAGAAGTTATTCACTGATTTAACTTTATTAGTTGAGAGCTCGAGTGTTGCCCCGCCTGCTGATGATGGGGTTATGTCAAAACCGGTCCAGGGATATTCATACATAATAGCAAGTATAGACTGTAGCGGACTCTTCGTTTGCTTCTTCAACTTGCGGTAGTAGTATTGTGTGCTTAAGTGTAAATTTGAGCATTGATCAATTCTGATCGATCTATTTACTCTCGCGATCACACTCCAAGAGAGATTTTCGTCATCTCTACAAAGTTTGTATAAGAGACAACCTTAACCTTTTATCAGGGAGCTGAAACAAGTCAATCTAGTAGCTTACACCTTTGGGGTTGGATGGTCCTTACGCCTTTGGGGTTGGTGGTCATGGGGTTGGATGGGGATGGTCTTACACCTTTGGGGTTGGGTCATACACCTTTGGGTTGGATGGTCCTTACGCCTTTGGGTTGGACACCTTTGGGGTTGGGGTCACTTGGGTTGGATGGTCATTACACCTTTGGGGTTGGATGGTCATTACACCTTTGGGGTTGGATGGTCATTACACCTTGGGGTTGGATGGTCATTACCTTTGGGGTTGGATGGTCATTACACCTTTGGGTTGGATGGTCATTACACCTTTGGGGTTGAATAGTCATTACACCTTTGGGGTTGGATGGTCATTACACCTTTGGGGTTGGATGGTCATTACACCTTTGGGGGTTGGTGGTCTATTGTTTAAGTTTAAGTTTGTTTGTCTAAATACGGTAGACTTAATTAAATTACATTTATTTAATTATCTTTTCCTATTGTTTAAGTTTAAGTTTGTTTGTCTAAATACGGTAGACTTAATTAAATTAAATTTATTTAATTATCGTTTCCTATTGTTTAAGTTTAAGTTTGTTTGTCTAAATACGGTAGACTTAATTAAATTAAATTTATTTAATTAACGTTTCGTATTGTTTAAGTTTAAGTATGTTTGTCTAAATACGGGGGACTTAAATTAATTATATTTATTTAATTATGGTTTCCTATTGTTTAAGTTTAAGTTTGTTTGTCTAAATACGGTAGACTTAATTAAACTACATTTATTTAATTATCGTTTCCTATTGTTTAAGTTTAAGTTTGTTTGTCTAAATACGGAGGACTTAAATTAATTACATTTATTTAATTATTGTGTTCTATTGTTCAAGTTTAAGTTTGTTTGTCTAAATACGGAGGACTTAAATTAATTACATTTATTTAATTATCGTATTTAAATTTAAGATTAAGTTTGTTTGTCTAAATACGAGGGACTTAAACTAATTAAATTTATTTAATTATCACTATAGTCCAAGAGCCAGGCTTTAAAAATGTGACTCATTTTGTACTATTTTATACCTAATTTTTCTAAAAATAATGAAATAATGAAGGAAAAGCATAGTCTGCCTATTCAAAGTGGAGTCCTTCATATGAAAGTGCTCGCTGAAAATTTTATTAAATCGCACTAATTTCAGTTTTCTTGTAATAAGTGGTTCCCTGTAGGTCGTTTGCAAAACATGAAGAGAACATTTTTTAAAGCTGATAAAATTTCCTACAAAACGAGTTTTTTTCGTCAAAATCGGATAAATACAACTTACGTTATGTCATTTGTTAAATTCCCAAAAAAATCCCTGACTGCATAAATTAACCAATTTTTTTGGTAGAGCCATAACTTTGGTTATAGTCATCCGATTTTGATGATTTAAAACTCATTTTTCAGAGGGCATTATCACCTTTAAAAAATATTCTCGTCGTGTTTTGCACACGACCCACAGGGAACCACTTATTTCAAGAAAATTGAAATTTGTGCGATCTTATAAACATTTCAGCACACGTTATCATACGAAGGGCTCCACTCTGGATAGGCAGACTATGTTTTTTCTTTTAATCAAAGGTAAGTTTGAAGAATATTATGGTTTAAAGTAGTACACAATTAGTTATATTTATTAAGGTCCGGCTCTTGGACTAATTATTATCAATTGTTTATGTTTAATGTTGAATTTGTTAGTCTAAATAATTAATATATCATTTGATACTACCGAGTTTTGCAAAACATGAATAGTTGACGCAATATAATTGTGCGAGAGACACCTAGGAAATGTAACAAGCAAAATGCAATGCTACATCTGGGAACTGTTTTATCATTCGACATTCGTCATTATTGATGGCTCGACATAATGTCATGTCCCACTCTGTTTCGTTACGTCTAACTCATCAGGGCGCCGACAGAGTTAGACGTAACGAAACAGAGTGGGACATGACGTTATGTCGAGCCATCAATGATGACGAATGTCGAATGATGGAACAGTTCCCAGATGTAGCACTGCATTTTGCTTGTTACATTTCCTAGGAGTCTCTCACACAATTATATTGTGTCAGCTAAAAAATTAAATCAATTATCACTCACCTAATTATTTTTTAAGGTTGTTTAAGATGAAGCTAGATTTTGTTTGTCTAAATCGGTAAAATTGTAATTAATTGTATATTTTTAATTATTGGTCTCAATTGTTTTTACTTCTCCTCATTTATACCGTAAGTATATAGGAAAAGTATTGTGTTTGCGAAAAATTCAAAACCGGGATGTCACCGGAAATTATCCGTTTCAGCTGTTTTAAAGACCTCCTGAGTGGTTTTCACAAAGTTTTCTGTCTGTATGTGTGTCTGTTATCATCGTAGCTCTTTACGTATTTATGCTAGAGTTAAAATGTTGTACAAAAAAACTACCACTGTAGTTGTGCTACTTGGAAAATATTTCCTATGGCGTCATTAACCCGCAATAATGACTCAGAAAAAATTTCAAAAAATCATAAAACGCGATTAAATGGTGCGTTCGGTTTGAGATTTAGCTCGCATATAGCCATGTATGACACGAACAGATGTATGAAGTTTCATATGAATATCAGCATTAGTTCAATTTTTATCGAATGACTTGTGTACGTTTCTTAAGAAATTGTAAATATCGGTAAATAATGGGGATATTCAGTAATATTGTATACCGTTATGTAATAAATAAGTACTCTGAGTTTTGTTTTAAAACAAGTATATCCATGATTCCTGTTGGATCGTAAATGTTTTAGCAGCATTGTTGAAATTTAAAACAATTATATACTGTTGCGTAATAAATAATTACAGAAAGATTCGTTTTAATACGACAAGTATATCTATGGTTTTTGTTGGATCATAAAAGTTATGCAGCATTGAGCTTGGTCAGTGCTGTATGGGTGACCGCTGAGAATGAAACAGGTTTATTTACAAGCGATGCAAGTCCGAAGACGAGTTACAGTATAAATTGAGCGAATTGTATGTTCTGAGGACGAGCGAAGCGAGTGTAAGTCCATTAATAAAAGATAAGATTAAATAGAAATTATTAATTTTAATTTAAAGACTTAATACCTAACACACTTTCACGGAGCACAGTTATAAAACTTTGTCATATTCGTTCTATTCTTCGAGATGTAACAGTTTTACCAACATGATATTTTTTAAAGTTAGATATCTAATATTAGATTTAGAAAATTATCTCCAACAGCGAGTCCAAAGTTGGGAGGATGTTCGTAGCGTATCATATGTGATGAGGAAAAGTTCCGAGGTACCCCGTACCCGATTTTGCTTCAATTCTGTAAGTTTAGGCTTGAATTTGTTTCTGGGAAAACGCGGGGCTTTAATTATTCATATTTATTTATATTTATTTATATTTATTTATATTTATTGTTTTTATTTATTGAAGGGACTCAAACGAAGAAGATGTTAGTACAACAGAGTCTGCGACAACTTCTAAACCTACGACTAGGAAGTAAGTCTAGTCTATCAGTAAGTGTACGGTTTTGCGTTCTAAGTCAAGGTAGAGCGTTTTTGACTATTGTACCAGGTGCTTTTGAAATACCAATCGACAGCGGGTTAATGCTAAGATATAATAAAATAATAATGATAACGGCTTATCAGGGATAGCCCTTTTAGCAATGATCTTTAATAAAGGGGATGACGCACTAAGTCGATTTGCCTTACAAAAAAGTGACTTCATCGAAAACCAAAAAATAGAGAGAATTCAACACGAAACACACGTCAAAAACCAACTGCACATGCTTGGTACAAACTGCACATGCTTACAATTCTTATAACAGCGCAGGTTTTAAATTTTGGAGGAAGACTTACCTCTCAATGGTTTCCCATTGTTTATAGCTTGGGAAGGTTATAACAAAACACGCTTAAATTATCACTCATCGAAGTGGCAAAGTATGGTCCAAAATTTAAAATTAACTAAGCACAAATGACTTGACAAGCACCACAAATGTAACAATCACGAGAAGCACAGAAGAAAGTTGAGAAGCAAACTCGACAACCATGGTACATAACCTGCGTTTGGCTCTTTTTTCATTATAACCAAGGGGAAGGTAAGATTGCTCCTATTTCTCTATCTATACAACTTCCATGGGGTCAGAAATCTTCTTTAATGTGTCATCCCCTTTATTTAAGGTCCTGGCCTTTTAGGCACCACCTCATGTTGCAGTGGCAAACTTTACACTTTAAATGTAATCTAAAGTTGGTGATAATTTATTTGATCTATAAGCGTATATAAACTAAGAGCATAATCTGAGATTCGAACCATCGACCACCGTCATTATCAGTGATGATGAGGCGAATTTGGTTCTTCTGAAATCTATCCATCCTCAAGATTTAGGTCTTCCGGTGGTGACCGCGTCAATGTAGATGAAGAATTCGACGTTTTGCTTCCACTGTGGGAGACATCTTCAGGGATGTAGGACATCATGGATAAAAACAAAATGCTCTACAAAACTGAACATTCCAAAACTACAAAACTGAGTTCAGTTTTGTAGATCATTTAATGATGTCCTACATCCCTGAAGATGCCTCTCACAGTGGAAGCGAAACGTCGCATTCTTTGTCTACATTGACGCGGTCACCACCGGAAGACCTAAATCTTCATGATAATAACCGCGGAAGCCTATGCAGTTGACTAATCATCCTATGTAATCTTATCAACTAACTTTCCAACTATACGGGAGATAAGTAAGGCCTGAAATAAGTTGGTTTTCTTACTACTAGAGTTTGAGTAAGTGGTTCCCCCTCTCTCTCTCTCTCTCTCTCTGCAATCTAACACACCAGCAATAATGTCTCTTATAGATAGCTATATGCTAACAGAGTTATCACAATGCTAAATATGTTTGGGTAAAAGAGGTACTTTTTGTACAAAAATATATTAAACTTACTTTTATTTTATATTTATCTCATTTCTTTATTTTTTCTTCAAAGGTCAATATTTGGCTTTGGGTTTCTTGATTTTGGCAAGAAGGTATCTGAGGAACCAAGTACCACAACCGCCGAGTAAGTTTTAAACAGCAAATTTGGGCTAATTGGTTTCATTGGGTCATTTTGTACATTTCTGTCTTTTTGGGTATTCGTGACTTTGTGTATTCAGTCATTAGTTGTATCACTTGGGATTTTATTTGTTACGATTTTTTAATTTACCTTGGTCTAACACAAGGCGGAGTTGTTTGAGTTTCGTTACAACTGTCTATCGTCTTGAAAACGTCATTAAGCATGGATTTAAAGCTTCCCACTTGGTGGTAGAGTGCGGTGCAGTTTCTTAGTTGCATTGAATCAACAGGAAAATGCTTTACACGCATAGAGATGTTCTGGAAGTAGAAACGAAACAACGGGATCTGCTTTACACACAAAGAGATTTTAAGGAAGTAGTAACGAAACAACGGGATCTGCTTTACACACATAGAGGTGTTTAGGAAGTAGAAACGAAACAACGGGATCTGCTTTACACACAAAGAGATTTTAAGGAAATAGTAACGAAACAACGGGATCTGCTTTACCCACATAGAGATGTTTAGGAAGTAGTAACGAAACAACGGGATCTGCTTTACACACATAGAGATGTTTAGGAAGTAGAAACGAAACAACGGGATCTGCTTTACACACATAGAGTGAACATCTCTTGTTCAGGAAGTAAAAACGAAACAACGGGATCTGCTTTACACACATAGAGATGTTCAGGAAGTAGAAACGAAACTACAGGATCTATTTTACTCACATAGAGATGTTCAGGAAGTAGAAACGAAACAACGGGATCTGCTCTACACGCATAGAGATGTTCAGGAAGTAGAAAAGAAACAACGGGATCTTAAATTCTCAAAACAACTTGATCTTTACTGAAAGATCATACATTTGTGTTTTACCATGTAATTTTTTTGTTTGTTTGTAAATGGTGGTCTAATTTTACGATTGTTATAAAAAATACCATGAACGATCGTAATTTGATTTCAGGTTATTTGTTTCAATTCGGAAAAGCATGTCTTATTATTTTTTTAAAATTAAATAGTTTAGAAATTGTAGCCAGACAGAGCAGGGGGGAGCAAGCCCTAAACCAGAGGTTAAGAAATGCGATGGAGGTAGTAGCTTTGATGAGCTGAAAATTCAGGGGTTTAAATTAGTTAGGATGGAACATAGAATATAATTGGTATAGAATGTTGGAAGGTATACGAGAGTGTGAGACAGAAGGTGGGGGTGAACTCGGTGCTGGCATCTAGTGGCAGCTCTGAAACTAACCACCACAACCAAAGAATATAATAGGTATAGAATGTCGGAAGGTATACGAGAGAGTCAGACAGAAGGTGGGTGAACTCAGTGCTGGCATCTAGTGCAGCTCTGAAACTAACCACCACACAACCAAAGAATATAATAGGTATAGAATGTCGGAAGGTATCGAAAGAGTCAGATAGAAGGTGGGAGGTGAACACAGTGCTGGCATCTAGTGGCAGCTCTTAAACTAACCACCACAACCAAAGAATATAATAGGTATAGAATGTCGGAAGGTGTACGAGAGAGTCAGACAGAAGGTGGGGGTAAACTGGGTGCTGGAATCTAGCGGAAACTCTAAAACTAATTCTCCAAACCATATCATTCTTCCCACTTTACTAAATTAGTATTATAAAATTATTTCGTTTTTACTTTTCCTCATTTATCCCGGTATATAAGAAAAGTATTGTGATTGCTAAAAAATCCGAAACCGGAACGTCACCGGAATTATCCGTTTCAGGTGTTTAATGCCTCCTACCTAAGTGGTTTTCACAAAGTTGTCTGTATGTGTGTGTGTGTGTGTCTGTTATCATCGTAGCTCCCAGTGTATTTATGCTAGAGAGTTGAAACTTTGTACAAAAATACAGTCCATAGATGTAGTTGTGCTATCCGGAAAATGATACTTTTATGGCGTTATTAACCCACAAAATTAGCTAAGCGAAAATTTCAAAAATTCATAAAACGCGGAAAAAAATTATGCGATCGGAATGATTAGATTTGGCACCTACGTAAAAGACTAGCTTATTTGCTAATTTTGATCTTATTCTCAGCATTAGTTCAACTTTTATTAAATTTCTTGTATGCTATTCCAAAAAATAATTTTAAAAAAATTGGTAAATAATACAAGTTTGGAATTATTTACCAAACTTAAGTTGGAATTGGGTTCAAGTATTGATCTTTACGTAATAAATTGGGACACTAAGATTCTTTTTAATACAAGTTCATCAATGAATTTGATTGGATCATAAAAGTTAAGCTGCATTGAGCGTAGACAGTGTGACCCTAGCGTAGACAGTGCCTAGATGGGTGACTACTGGAATGAAACTGATGTATTTACTATCTGCGGTCGAGCGAAGCGTGTCCAAAGACGTTTTGCAGTATAAATGAAACGACTAGTACATTCTGAGGACAAGCGAAGCGAGTCCAAAGCAGGGAGGATGAGCGTAGCGAATCCGACGTGATGAGAAAAAGTTGCGATGTATCCCGTACCCGTACTTTTGTGTAGTAATATACTTTTTATTAAAATTTTTTGGAGAGAAAAGTTAACTTTTTCTCCCTTTTGGGGGAAATTCGTTTTCCCCCTTGCTGAGTTATACCTTTTTTTCTATTCTCCCTTGGTAATATTATACTTTGGTGTAAAAATATACTTTTAACTTAAAAAAAGTAGAGAGAAAATTTAAATTTTCCTCCTTTAGGTAAGTTTGTAATTATAAGCTCCAATCGGTAGATAACCATGACATACAGCATGGTTTTCAGATCATAATGTGTTATTTATTAGCCGGCAGCCTCTTAAATCATGAACCGTCATTCTCATATATTCCCTGAACTGTCCGTTTGTGGATTGTTCAGGACCTACTAAGTAATTTTGTGTGTTTGGGGTGTTTTGTACTTTCTGTCTTATGATTGTTATAAATTGTACGCCAAGCAATCATGATTTACGCTCACATGGATTTGCTTACTGTTGCTTCCATACCTTGTGGATCACTTTCTTTCAGGATTCCGATAAAATGGGAAAATTCCGTATTTGGTTGGGAAGTATATGGAAAAACGTGACATTTCTTTGACCGACTCAGATTGCTTTGGGGCATAGTTATACATGTGCAGTTTATTATTATTATCTGTTTGTCTCTTAATTCACCTCAAGCTCTCCGGTGGATGGAAATGCGTCTCGTGGTGGATTTCATGTTTGTCTTTTAACTACTGGTGGATGTACCCCAATGGACTTTACCTATGGGGACTTAATTTGCCAAGTTCCTCCCTAACTCATTCCCTACAATATTGGTGGAAACTTAAGGACTTTATAAAGTCCACTCATATCTTCACCTCAACGTTAAGGTGGACCTTTGAATCTCCTTATTTACTCCCCTGTACCCCCGCATTTTAGCGGGACTTATTTTCTTTCTCTACATCTCTCACCGACCATAGAACCACCCAAGTCCAACCTATCTATCTTCAGACGGCATTAGAATAATAGCGGGACAATGAAAGTCCAAAGTTTTCATACTTTGAGGAGCCAAGTAAAGTCATTTCAGTCTCTACGTGTGCGTATGTGTTTGTGTGTGTGTATGTGTATACAGGCTCTAAATCTAGCAGCATTAGTGACTATAATTACATTAAAATGAGGGTAAGTTAATAAACAAATTGTGTACAAATAGATAAGTTAATTTTACTCTTGACAAATTCATTCTAATGTCTACATTTATACTTCCATTTTGAACTAAAGGGTCAAATTTTTATAATTTAGGCCATTTTTCCTATAAAAATAGCTGCATTTGACTAAAATTTGTGGTAAGGAGGGGGTCTTGTTATCAACTCAAGAACCTTTGTTAAAACGAATTTTACAGTGTTTAAAGGCAAACAAAGCGATTGTAATGATGTATTACATCTTTGTCACGAATTGTAGTGATGTATTGCATCTTTGTCACGAATTGTAGTGATGTATGACATCCTTGTCAAGACTTGTAGTTATGTATTGAACCCTTGTCACGAAGTGTAGTGATGTATTACACCCTTGTCACGAATTGTAGTGATGTATTACATCCTTGTCACGAATTTTCAACAGATACGTTTTATCTTCTTCCTTTAATCTTCAAATGATTTGTTCACAGATCTCGCACTGCCCGGCAGACTGAAGACTCCGAGCGATCGCAATCAGTAACCCCTAATTTACTATCGCAGACAACCGATGATGAAGATTTAGGGACATCTTCTGGCAGTGGAGAAGACAGTCCCATAGCGTTCCCAGATCCAGATCAGAACAAACCACGTAAGTATATTCAACCTGACAGTAAACTTTAAAATCAGTTTATGAAGGAATAAGATAGTAGAAATAACAAACTAACTTGTGCTAATCAATCAAAATTTAGATGAGTAGAATTTTCAAGATTTATTAAACAGGTTGGTAACAAATTACAAAGAGTCACCCGTGGTGTAGTGGTTAAGGTACGCGGCCAATACACAAAATGAATGGACTTTAGTCATGGGTTCAATCCCAGCACGGGCCTCTAGGATTTTTATGAGAGGGATAAATATTCTGCGTACCACGGCCTTCAGAAGGAACGTAAAGCCGGTGGTCTCGAGCCTGTGCGTTGTCAGGTACTCGTTAAAGATCCCTTACCCTAAATGAAACAGGGTATAGGCAAAATTTAGGACTCTCATTGTAGATTCATTATAATACTATAGTGTGTCTGCCTTGTAGTTTAAAGTGTGTGGAGGTTTGGTTTAACAGTGAGAGCACGTGTTGTTCCCAGTTTTCACTAGACTATGAGAGTCAGTGAAAATATGTATGATTGCTTGAAAAACTCATGTGAGGAACCATAGAAATTCATGGCTCTTCTGTATAGATTAGATAAAATATACCTACACTTGAAATTAAAAGGAGTAGAACACTATCTTAGGGAGCTGGCAAAAAGGGCCCAACCACGTGGCTTACTTGCCTGGTAGTTATAACCACTCACCCATATTACTACTAAAACTACTTTGCCAACCAAGGGAGTTATAGGTAGGGCTAAATACATAAAAATATTTTGAAACTTTCTCAGAAAATAGCAATTATAGCACAGGCTGGTAATGTAAATAAGTTAAGGTATATTTTTTTATTGAACATACGTAAGTGAGTCCTTACATTTCAGAAAAATGGGACGGCGCTTATGTTTGTTTGTATGTTTGTGTTTTTGTTTGTACGTGTCACGATAACAGCTGTAAAAAATGACTGATTTTGATACAATTTTGTCTTCATGTAAAATTAACTATGTGTCAGAGATGTATAGTTTTTGGTAATATTCCGAAATATATTTTAAAAAATTCCGGCCAATATAGCGGACCGGATGAAAAACAATTTTGAGAGAAAAAATCTTGTTGTATATAGTTTTAAAGCTCTTAAAGAGTAGCAAAAAAATATATGTTTCAAAGTCAAAATTTATAAATAAACTTAAAGAAAACACTATAACAATTTAAAAAATAATAAACATATTCAATATTTGGTATATTCTTGACACAAAAGTCAAAGGGGCCAAATACTCTAAGGTAGGGCCTAAAAAGCTCCTATAGAAACAAATATTCTCAATTTGTTACCTAAATTTAGGTCCTTAAAAGCTCCCATTCTTTATACTTGGGCCTGTAAAGGTCCCAAACAGAAGAATAGTGCCTCAAGGGGTCCCTAACATACTTGATCAGGGCTCTAGAGAAGATCAAAAAGGCCCTAATGGTTAAATATAAAATAGTTTAGTTAAAAATTTCATTTAAATTAATAAACTTAAGTTTTATTTAGGTTTATTTTATTCTTTCTGGTTTATTTTGTTTACTTACGATTATATAAATAGAAGAATACCATTTTATTTAATATGAAATCAAAGTTAAATAAATTAAGTTAAGATTGCTGTAATCATTAATAATACTCTAGTTAAAAGTAGATCTCTCTGAGAAGCATTATTGAAACCCCTCCCACATTAGGCCCCTTGAGATGTAGGTTTGGGCCCTTTTAATCCTAACTCTTCCTAAAACCTTCTTGGCTTAGTCCGCCACGGGATTCCATCCATGATGTCTTACATCCCTAAAGATGCCTTTCAGAGTGGAAGCAAAACGTTCAATTCGACATCCGACGCCGTTACCATCGGAAAAACTAATTCTGAAAGACAATAACCGCGGATGATTGCGTAGTTATTGTCGACATTGTGAAAACATCCATTATGATCTACATCCGTACAGTTCCCCCCTTATCTCCGAGTTGAAGCGAACCTCGTGTTTATAAAAACAAATTTTGACTTTTTCTAGGATACTATAGGATTTCTATGGTTCTAAATGAGCCATGGCATGCTGAGTATGTAGACCACAATAGCAAAGTTTTCAAAATTTTAGCCGAAATACTCACTACTTCTATTAATCAGCTCTACGATGACGTGGGTGGACGACAAGTCAGCCGTGTCATCAAAATTCAGTAAGTAAACAAAAGTACGAGTATATTATAAATCACATTAATGAATTAGACGATTCTAGTTTCTATAGTCCATTTCTAGCGTCTATCGTTTTTGGATTCTGTACCTTCTAATTCGATAAATTAGTTATATATATATATATAATATATATAATATATATATATATATATATATATATATATATATATATATATTATATATATATATGGGTATCAGGAAGCCAAACTGAAATTTATCCACTCATTTCCCCCTTAACATTTATCATGTTACAAACAAACTTATATGCCACAATATAATGAAACCTAGGCAAAATGCAATGCTACATCTGGGAACTGTTCCATCATTCGTTATTATTTATAGCTCAATATAATGTTATGTCCCACTCTGTTTCATTACGTCAGGGCACCGACAGAGCCTGAACTATTCTTCTACAGAACTAACCAACTATTTATATACTATACTTATTATTACTATATAATTGAAGATCAGAGAGAGAGTTCATGCTCCGTCGGCGCCCTAATAAGTTAGATGTAAAGAAACAGAGTGAGACATGACGCAGTGTCAAGCCATCAATGATGACGAATGTCGAATGATGGAACAGTTCCCAGATGTAGCATTGCATTTTGCTTGTTACATTTCCTATGTGACTCTCATACAATTTTATTGTGTCAACTAATCATGTTTTGCAAAACTCGGTTGTATCCAATGATACAACAATTATGATATACAATATCATTTGATATTGGGTAAATCAAATGATATACCTTAGGGTTCTGGACAAGTTTGATTTCCTGTAAGTTCGAAACTTATCCTGCATCATAGAAACGTCTAGGAACAAATGATAAATATTATATTTATTTATTTATTTATATTGGGGTGTATTTATCAGTGAGTCCTCCCTTTCAAAAATCACCCCCCCCCCTTCAGTTTGAAACATTTGCTGAAAACCCGTTGGCTTCTTTATTAGTAAATTGGCAGTCAACTGGCGTTTAATGCCTAGTTGTATAATCTTCTAAAAACAAATGCGTTTTTGAAATAAACAAATAAAAATAATAGGATTGTGTGATTTTGCAGGAAAATGGAGGAGTTGATCAAGATCAGAGTTTTCTTAGATCTGGAGACGGTCGGTAATCACAACACTCAAGAGATTAAGAGCAGACTCAAGAGACACATTGATGATTACCATAAAATTGGAGAGTATGTCATCGACCCAGACATCGTCTTTAATGAGTTTGGAGGTAATGTATACAAATTTATAGGAGTACCCTTTGGTCTAAAAAAAACCCCTGGTGGGTATCTTGACAGGTCATTGGTGGCTTCAGAGACATTTTGCTTGCCATGAAAATAAAGGCATAGCCAATGTGTCCCAAGTGTGAAGTTGGGGGAGGAGACGACAGATCACTTTTTGGGATTGTGTGAAGCATACGCTAGATTGAGGTTTAGTATATTTGGATCAGCCACTCTTCTAGACGACTTAGTGAAACTCCCATGGGTAGATGATCTGAAGTTCATTAAGGAATCAGACAGATTCAAAGAGAATAGAGATTCTTAGGTAAGAGGTGAGGATGTTCTTGGGGCTGGCAAAAAGCGTCCCAGAGACATAATTGCTAAGGTGTAGGATCTTCCCTACCTTTTCTACTTGGTCTAAAAAGCCCTCTAGTTGCACTATTTGGTTCAATAACTGCCAGAGATCTCTGATTTGGCATACCTACAAATGCTGTCTTTAATCACGGTGATTGGCAAAGGGTTCGACGCCATTTTCAACCCCCTAGTAGGTTTAACGCGGGGTTTTGAAAAACATCTTCCCTTTTTTTATGTAATCCATTTAAAGTCCATAGGTAAGTTAATGAGTTGTTCGCACCGGTCCGCCGCAGTGCTAATTTTTAGTTGCTTGCGATAATCGAATCAAAACTTTTCCTCATTTAAGTTAACCCCCCCCCTTGGTTTATAGTAATAAAATAGAAAAATATTTACACGGAAAGGATATGATTTTATGTACAAATTAAATGTTACAATATTTATTCTTTCCCCTAGAACACTATGTATTGCTTATTCATTCTTTTATTTTAATATTTCCTCATTTATACCGTAGGTATATAGGAAAAGTATTGTGCTTGCAAAAAACTCCGAAACCGGGATGAAACCGGAATTATCTGTTTTAGGTGTTTTAAGGTCTCTTAGGTGAATTACGTAAAGTTTTCTGTCATCATGTTTTGTGATTGTTATCATCGTAGCTCTCAATGTATTTATACTAGAGAGTTGAAACTTGGTACCAAAATCCATACCATTTTCCATCTTTATTGAAGGTATATTTTCTGAAAGTTTAGGTTTAAAGTACTACAAAATTAGTCACATATTTTAGACCCCGACTTTTGGAATATAGTGTAGCATTACTACCCGTTACTCAATAGTATAAACTATCAAAGAATTAGCATAAAATGAGTTACAAATCAGTGAAAATAATGCTGTGCCGTGTAGTGTATAATCTATGCGGGTATATATGCGCATTTTCTTTGAAAAATTCGAAAATAATTAAATACAAAGTTGTGACGCTACTGCTCAGGTTATTTAATATATACAGAAAAATCCATACCGCTGTAGTTGTGCTGTATGGAATAAAAATTATGAACCCGCAATTATGAATCAGCAAAAATTTCGAAAAATTATAAAACGCGGAAAACTAATGCGATTAGATAGAGAATTAGGAGGAATGTAGCCAAGACTGATATATGTGCTAAGTTTCATCTCATTTTCGGCATTATTTTAATTTTTATTAAATGACTTGTGTATGTTTTTAAAAAAATTGTAAATAATCAGAAAATGATCCAATATAGTTGGATTTCGGTACAACTTTACGTAATAAATAGGTGTACTAAATCCTTAGAGTGAGCTTGAATGGAGTCCATTATAAATAATGAAAAGAGGTATCTCCACAAATAAAACTTTATTGGCAAAGCGCTTTCAACCTAACTAGAGGCCATCATCAGTGCAAAACCGTTGAGATGTAAAGAAGAAGAGAAGTGAGTCTATGTTTTTCTATTAGATATGAGACTCAGACTCTTTACATCTCAACGGTTTTGCACTGATGATGGCCTCTAGTTAGGTTGAAAGCGCTTTGCCAATAAAGTTTTATTTGTTAGGTTTTGCACTGATGATGACCTCTAGTTCGGTTGAAAGCACTTTGCCAATAAAGTTTTATTTTGTGGAGAGACTTCTTTTCTTTCATTATTTAGGTGTACTAAGTTTAGTTTCATAAAAAAAGTATATCCATGATTTTTGTTCGATCATAAAAGTTAAACAGCATTGAGCGCGGTCAGTGCTGTATTTGCGACCGCTGAGAATGAATCGGATGCATTTACTGAGAACGAGCGATGCGAGTCCGAAATAGGTATGACGAGCGTAGCGGACCCGATGTGATGAGGAAAATTTCCGAGGCACCCCTCACCCGATTTTTTTCCTTTTATTATTATTTTTATTTAATGTATTTATATTTTAATTAATTAGAAAATTTTGTTTTGTTTTTGTTTTATGTTCGTACTTTTAATTTCGTCACCTGCGTCACATTTTTATCCCTTATGAATTGATTTCTGGATCACGCCGCTCGGACAATTGCTAACTCTTCGTATGGGTAAACAATTAATTATTTCACTAACCATTACTAACCAATACTAACCCTCCTAACACACACGACTACCATTAATACAAAATGGTACACTAACAAATCACATATTCATACTAATAATTATTATTAATTATTAACTCTGTATTATTTGTGTTTATTGGTTTATTATTTGTTACTGTTAACATTTTTTTTTATTCTTAACATGAATATTTTTTTAAACCTAAATTTATTTATTTATGGTTTCTATACAATTTTTTTTACCCTAAACATGAATATTTTCTTAAACCTAAATTATTATTTATGGTTTCTTTACAATTTTTTTACCCTGAATATTCTTTTATTTTATGGTTCCAATTTTTACCCTAAACATGAATTTTTTTTAAACCTAAATTTATTTATTTATGGTTTCTTTACAATTTTTTACCCTAAACATGAATATTTTCTTAAACCTAAATTTATTTATTTATGGTTTCTTTACAATTTTTTACCCTAAACATGAATTTTTTTTAAACCTAAATTTATTTATTTATGTTTCTTTACAATTTTTTACCCTAAACATGAATATTTTCTTAAAACTAAATTTATTTTTTGTTTCTACACAATTTTTTATCCTAAACATGAATATTTTTTTAAACCTAAATTTATTTATTTATGGTTCTTACAATTTTTTACCTAAACATGAATACCTAAATTTTATTTTTTTATGGTTTCTATACAATTTTTTACCTAAACATGAATATTTTTTAACCTAAATTTTATTTATTTATGTTTCTATTACAATTTTTTACCCTAAACATGAATATTTTTTAAACCTAAATTTATTTATTTATGATTTCTTTACTTTTTTTACCCTAAACATGAATATTTTTTTAAACCTAAATTTATTTATTTATGGTTTCTTTACAATTTTTTACCCTAAACATGAATATTTTTTTAAACCTAAATTATTTATTATGTTTCTTTACAATTTTTTAACCCTAAACATGAATATTTTTTTAAACCTAAATTATTTATTTATGTTTCTTTTACAATTTTTACCCTAAACATGAATATTTTTTTTAAACCTAAATTATTTATTTATGGTTTCTATAAAATTTTTTCACCCTAAACATGAATATTTTTTTAAACCTAAATTTATTTATTTATGGTTTCTAAACAATTTTTTTACCCTAAAAATGAATATTTTGTTAAACCTAAATTTATTTATTTATGGTTTCTATACAATTTTTTTACCCTAAACATGAATATTTTTTTAAACCTAAATTTATTTATTTATGGTTTCTATACAATTTTTTACCCTAAACATGAATATTTTCTTAACCTAAATTTATTTATTTATGGTTTCTAACAATTTTTTACCCTAAACATGAATATTTTGTTAAACCTAAATTTATTTATTTATGGTTTCTATACAATTTTTTACCCTAAACATGAATATTTTTTTAAACCTAAATTTATTTATTTATGGTTTCTATACAATTTTTTTACCCTAAACATGAATATTTTTTTAAAACTAAATTTATTTATTGTTTCTACACAATTTTTATCCTAAACATGAATATTTTTTTAAACCTAATTTATACATTTATTTTTCCTATTTTCAATTTATTAATGCTAAATAAAAATATTTATACAAATTTGTTAACTTCGTTTTATTTTTTTTTATTATTTTATATTATTTTCTTATTACATTTTTTTAAACCTTAATTTATATATTTATCGTTTCTGTTTGAAATTTTTTCCATTCTAACCATAAATATTTTTTTAAACATAAATTTATGTATTAATTTTTTTTTTACAATTTATTAATGCTAAATACAAATATTTATACATATTTTCTATATTCGTTTTATTTTTTTATTATTCTTTTATTACATTATTTATACTAATTTTGTTTTAAATTTATTTTTATGTATTATTTACTTTATTTATATGTTCTTTTATTAAAATTGGTGTTGGCTAAAAAAAAAACAGTATGCGAGAATGATGAAATATCATGTAAAGACAATGTCCAATGCGTGCCGCAAAGCGCGCGGTGTGACCGTCGCAACGATTGCTTAGACGGTAGTGATGAAATTGGCTGTAATTTCCCCCCTCCTGAGGATAGCGACATAACTGAGCAAGGTAGTGTCATTATATGTTTTGGAAACGTATATTTAAATTAGAATTGCAGTATATATAATAATATATACTATAGTATATAAATATATATAAAAAAATATAATAATAATAGTATTATAATATGTAATAAATAATAAAAATAATAAGCAAGAAAATATAAATAAATAAATTAATGTAATATATATTTGGAGACTAAGGCCCGTGTATTCAAAGACATCTTCCTAACATTTTCCCAACATTCTCCTTAAGGAACAAGGAGAATGTTAGGAAAAAGTTAGGGAGATGTCTTTGAATACGGGCCTAAAACAAAGCACTATATACAAACATAGTCAAAGAAAAAATACAAAACACTTACAAAATCATAAAATATGCTTTAAACTACTAAAGATTAAAATTCTGACAGGCTATAGCAAGGGTTATCTAGTTGGCATTGTTTAATGCTACCAATAAATTGTTTTTAAGGTAAGTCTCTAGTCTGTTTAGTCAAATGGTTTTAGACGTCTAGTCAAACCATTTCTAGACAATTAGTCAAAAAATATATAGACGTATGTATTAGAGATAGTCATGAATTCTAGCGGTGTGTTTATGAACTAAGGAAGTTTCGAGTCAAACTCACTAGATAGCAGCACTTAGCTATTTTATTGATTTTTAAGGGCTGAATGTATAGGATGTCTACAGTACAGTGTACACTAAGCAAATTTACGTATAAGTACTTTTGTGTTAAATTTGCTAAGACAGTGTTTAAGTTGTTGTTAAATATTTTTAACAATCTTTATCTAAAATTGTTGTAATTAAGATTAAAACAATATAATATATTTTTTAAATCTGATATCTTTTTTTAATCAATATCTTTAAATTTAATTATTTAGAACAAGGCTGACTTTAGTTCTGCAATGATTTTGAAAGAAAGCTATATATTTCAACCCCTTTGGGTCATCTTCAAGCCTAAACAACAAAACAAGTATAAAGTTCAAAACATTTGACAATAACATTACTACAACAAAACATTATAAATAAGGTAGCTAAATTAAAATTTAAATACAAACAAAACTAAACTTCTATATCTCATAAGATTATTTAACAACTACATTAAGTGAAAAATGTAAAATAAACTAAACTAACACTTAACATGTTTTGTATTTTTTTTTATTTCTTGTTTAGGCCTGAAGATGACCCAAAGGGGTTGAAATATATAGCTTTCTTTCTAAATAATTTTAGAACTAAAGTCAACCTTAATGATTATGGAGTTCTACAAAAAATATGTTTCTCTAATTGACACCTTTAAATATATTAAATTGATATTATTGGCTTAATATTATATATAATATATTGACTGGAGTACTGCCGTGCTCCCAGATAATATATATATATATATATATATATATATATATATATATAATATATTATATATAATCGTCAATTGTATAAAACAACGTGACTTTCTTTGAAGAAATGCCTTCATAGACATCCTTTGTTTAGATAAGCCTTAGTATATTTTGTTAAGTCAATTACTTAGCAGTGCTGTAGCCTAGTGAGAAAAATTACAACTAATATCTCTAGTTCGTCCAATTTTTAACAGAATGCAGCACATTTTTAAAATTTATTTCTGTTGTAATTTCACGTGTCTAACATTATTATGTATAAAAATTAGTTTTCTAATTTTTATGTTTCTGTTTTATGTTTTAATGTTCTAATTTTTTCTTTCTAATGAAAATGAAAGATGTAAAGCAGTATGGCAATACCTTACCTAACTATAAAATATCATCTGCATATTTTAATCTGTTTTTTTTTTTTTTTAATTTAAAGGGTATAAACTTATAATGTTTACTAAGCACTATTGCTCTAAATAAATATTATATGCGAAGTTATTTGAATGAATACAATGTAGTTCAAAATACAGATATCTCTCGTTGAATAAATGTATCTTAATCTATCCTTTGATGTTTAGACATTACATTTTGTGTATTAAGCATGTACATTTTGAAGGAAAAGAAGAAAATGAGGAAGAGGAAGATGAAGAAGTTGCTGCAAGAAGCGGTCGTGGAAGAGGTAGGAAACCCACTGCTGGTTTATTCGGTCGAAATAAAGGAACAGACGATGAAAGTCAGGTTGAAGAGGATGCGACATCTTTTGAGGACGAAAAATCGGACCGAGTGGTTACAGGTGGTTGGTCTCGGGGTAATAGTTCGTGGTCGTGGGAAACTAATTCTAATTGGAGTAATACCTGGGATGGAGAGGGAGGAAGTGGTGTTAAGGTGGACGGTAACTTTGGTCCTGGATTGGGTGGATTTGATCTAGACAGTTTCGGTAAGGAAAGATTGCCTGATGTTGTAATTGAGGAGGGGTTTGGGTATGGTTCGAGCGGAGTTGATTCTAATGATGGTAGGTATGGAAATAGAGGAGATAGTGGAAGACAAGATGGAAATAGAGGAGAAAGTGAAAGACAAGATGGAAATAGAGGAGATAGTGGAAGACAAGATGGAAATAGAGGAGATGGTGGAAGATTTGAAGACAATGAGAGGTATGACTCTAGAACGACAAATCGTTATAGTGAGAAAGGATCTTCTCGCGACGAAGACGTCTATAAAGTTGGTAGTACATTTGAAGTATCAGCAAGTGGTAGAGATCAAGGAAGAGATCAATACGGTCGGGATCGTTACGATGATAGATATGAATCCAAAACTACTTCATCAGACTCAGGTGTTATCTACACCTCTTACGGTACCACTGGAACAACACCATCTACAAGACCCGACATCCTTACAACCTGGATGCAAGAAGCTGACCGCCGAAGACCCGAATCAGGTTCACAAGGACGCGACGCGTGTCGAGCAGACGACAAAGTCAGGTGCTCTTCAGATCGCTCCATCTATATCTGTAACGATCAGGAATGTGATGGACATCCAGACTGCCCTGGAGGATCAGATGAAGAAAATTGTCCTAAAGAAAGGGGTTCGTCATTTTTTTTTCGATTCCTAACACAAATGGAATTATTTTGGTGGTGTAATCAGCTTGCTACTAACAAACTCATCGTCACATAATTTAATTATTATCATTTTAACCTATTTATTTGACAGTAATAATCTGATTATGAAACGTAATTGTAATAATTATTATTACTTTGCAATATAAGAATAAAAAATGCAATTCTGACATGGGTTTCCGTAAGCTAGTAAAATTTTTCTACCAATCCATTTTTGGCTTAAATTATTAGTTTAATCTTAAAAGTCCAATAAATGTATTGCTATTGACATGTACTTCTTACTACATACTGACTACTTTTTATAAAAAATGTACTAATTCGTGTGGAATCTGTAATGAAACCACACTGAAAGATTTCAAAGATTAGCTTAATTTTTGTGTGCAGAGCTGATTTTAAAATAATAAGCATAGCTTAGTATTTTATAATACTAAGGTAGAATACCTATTAGACGAACATGCGCAGATCTTTTGAAAACTTTAAAAAAGTATGATAAAGTAGCAATATTATTTAAACCAAGAAATGGATAGTTAGAAAAGAAAGATGACATCTTCTGTGTGTTACTCCCTTTACACTTTTTAGTCAGGTTAGAGGAGTCTCTAGGGCCTTCTTAATTTTGGAACTCGCCTACAAACATCTCCAGATGTTGTAACTCCCCTGTAAATTTGTTAGTTGTTTTTTCCCCAATCAAAAACTTCAATTAGTTGGTCCACTATGACCTTCTTTAGTTTGTCTCTCCCCTGTAAATTTTTTAGTTGTTTACTCCTCAATTACAAACTTCAATTAATTGGTCCCCTATGACCTTCTTTAGTTTGTTTCTCCCCTGTAAATTTTTTAGTTGTTTACTCCCCAATTACAAACTTCAATTAATTGGTCCCCTATGACCTTCTTTAGTTTGTTTTTCCCCTGTAAATTTTTAGTTGTTTACTCCCCAATCACAAACTTCAATTAATTGGTCCACTATGACCTTCTTTAGTTTGTCACACCCCCTGTAACTTTTTTAGTTAGTTGCTTACCTGTAACATTTTTCAGTTTGGTACTCCCCAAAACCATTGGGATATGGTGAAAAATGACGATTGTATTTTTTGTAGGTCAAAGTATTTTTAACCTTGCCTATCAAAGGTATAATATGGACTAAACTCTACTTCGAATCCATATTTATGCCAAATATGGTATGAACTATTTGGACTTCTGTACTTCAATCCAAATATAATTGATTGTACTAACAAATTATTTATTATTGTATACTTCAGAATATAGATTCGATTATGTAAAACAGCCATTACAGCTGAATTTAGTTAGTAAGTAACTCTTAGTTTAAGGTACGAGCAACCTAGTAGTGAAAATGTTGAACAATTTTCCAAGAGGAGAGTATAATGAATTTTTACCTCTGGGTTTAACCAGTCATTTAAAATTTAGGCTACGTTCGCGAGTGCTGACCAATCAGATCAATGGAAACAAAAGGCCCTTTTCCTGCATGTTCTTCCCTTTTAGTAGGTAGAATTACCCGGTGAGGGAGAAGTACCACGTCCTTCAGAAGGGACGTAAAGCCGGATCCCATTGGCGAATTTATTCCTAAAGAAAATTTGCTAAAATGAGTTCACCAATTTAACTCTAGACACTTTAGTGGTAGGGGTAATACTGCCCCCATGACACTTATGAATCCCGATCAATCTGTTCACACATGTGAACATACCCTTTGATAATCCAGTGGACAAACTTGGACTAAACTCCATAGTTTATGTTCACATGGTAACATTATAGACCAAGAGCCCAGGGGTGCTTTGTTAATAAAAAGTGTAATGGCTGGAACCGGTCTCAATTTTTCGTAAATACCTTCCTGAACAAGGATCTGCAATTCTGCCGACTCGTATCGGATGGGTGTCCCAGGCAGAATGCACTTTAGGGGTCAAAGGTTCTGCCTGGGACACCCATACGATTCGAGTCGGCAAAATTGCAGATCCTTGTTCAGGAAAGTATTTACGAAATATTAAACCCGTTTCCAGCCATTACACTGTTTGTTAACTTGGGTGGTAAATTTGACCTGTAAAGTGCGTTCTGCCTGGGACGCCCGTCCTATACGAGTCGGCAGAATTGCGGATCCTTGTTCAGGAAAGTATTTACGAAATGTTAAACCCGTTTCCAGCCATTACACTTTTTATTAACTTGGGTAGTAATTTTTACCTATAAAGTGCGTTCTGCCTGGGATACCCATCCGATACGAGTCGGCAGAATTGCAGATACTTGTTCAGGAAAGTATTTACGAAAAATTGAGACCGGTTCTAGCCATTACACTTTTTATTAACAAAACACACCACCAGGGCTCTTGGTCTATTAGCAATATGTTAAATTTAACACCGTAGTTTGCTCTTACCTTACTTAGTATTAATTTAACCTAAATACTAATCATCAAATTATATTATATATATATATATATATATATATATATATATATATATATATATATATATATATATATATATATATATATTCTACTTAATATATTTATTATCATATTAATAATTAAATCAAAATTGTGTTAATGTGTGGTGTTTTAGTTTTTTTAATTTTTTAACAAAATTTTATTTGTTTTACGTTTGCTGTATATAATTTAGTTTTAACAATTAAGCAATAATTTTTAATTTATTCTTACTTTTAGTGACTATTTTTTTGATGTTTTAATAATAATTATAATAAGCAGTGGAGTTGTGGATTTTGGTGAGAACCAAGGAAGGGGTCTCTACAAAACTATAATTTATTTACCGATCCCTAAGGCTTTCAACCTTCGCTAGGGCCATCATTAGTGTCAAAACGACAAAGAATAATCCTTTGGTTAATTTATTATTCGTTTTATGCTGATGATTGTCTCGTGATAGGTTCCACAAAATGATAATTTATTCATTGATTGCTTTTAACCTTCTACGTCACTATCAACAGTGCTATATATACTAAGAATTAAAATAACCAAAAGATTGTTCTTTGTTTTTATGCCACTAATGATGACATCATGGTAAATTCCATAAAATAACAATTTGTTCACAGAGCGCCTTTAGTCTAACAAGCGGCTATCAACAGTGATATACTTGAAATAAAAATAACATAGAGATTGATCTTTGTTTTTATGCCACTGATGATGTCCTCATGGTTGGTTGATAAATTAAAATTATTTTATAAAACCCAACATAAGAACATCATCAGTGGCATACAAATTAAAATTAATTTTTTGGTGATTCTGTTCTTTGTTTTTGGTAGCACTCTTGATGGTATCATAGAAGGTTGGAAGGGATCACGAAATATATAATTATTTTGTGGAACCTACCATGAGGCCATCATCAGTGGCATTAAAACTAAGAATAATTGTTTGTTTTTATAGCACTGAAATCGATCTTCTTATAATGTTCCCTTAATTTTTAATTAATTTTTATTATTAGCCATTGCCGAGTATTTTTAGTAATTAAGAGAAGAAACTTAATTTTTTATTACAACTGATAAACATTTCATTTGTATTATAATGGCGACTGCTGTCTCTTTGATGACTGTTTTGTGGCGAAAGCTACATTTTGATGACGTTTTGTGGCGATATCTACATTTTGATTATGTTTTGTGGCGAAAGCTACATTTTGATGACGTTTTGTAGCAATATCTACATTTTGATGACGTTTTGTGGCGAAAGCTGCAATGCAATCCTTTTTATGTGGCGAATGCAACATTTATATAAATGGTCAGTGGCGAAAGCTGCGTTTTGATGACTGAGTTATTTCAGTTATATTGCACATATGACATGCTCTGGTAAAATGTTTATACAACGACAAATGTCAAAATTTATGATAAACTTAAAGAACCACGGATTTCATGGTGTTTCTTGATATCTAAAACTATGAAAATAAATTTTGGATACTGCTGGTTTGGTCTTTAATGCTGGGACTATAGCATCTATTAGATCGTAATGATTTGACAATAGTAGACAGTAGTATTCCAATAGTATCCATTGGACCACAATGGCTGGCCATAAAATCAATTGGACCATACTGCATGGTCAAAGAATCCATTTAATTTTAATTAATTTTAAGTTTGCTATTGTTGTTGGGGCATGTTGTACAAGGCAGGACTGGTATCGCACCATAGCGGATTTATTTAGAACTAGTCGTAGGTTATATTTAGTTACTTAACGTACCTTTTATTCGAAGACTCCTAGCCGCTTGATTCAATTGTAGAACCGCTTCACAGTTTTATTAGTAAAATTGAGTTCTAGCGGGAAATCATTCTTATCACATGTGATAACAATAATCGATGTATTTTAACTTTTTAATCATGATATTTTAACAATATTATAATTATATTTATGGCATTTTAAATTATTAAAACGAATTAATAGTGGTAATTTTCGTGTTTTAAATTTATGCATCTTCCTCTTTAGTGGACATGGTATAATTGTGCGAGAGACACTTAAGAAATGTAACAAGCAAAATGCAATGCTACATCTGGGAAATGTTCTATCATTTGACATTCGACATATTGTCATCATGTCCCACTCTGTTTCGTTAGGTCTAACTTATCAGGGCGCCGACAGAGCCTAACCTCCCTGTGACCTTCAGTTGAAATTCCGAAGAATGTAATGCGAAGTAATTACTAAAGACAAGAGGTGCACTATTACCACCATCATTTTTGGCAAGCAAAACATTTATCATTTGATTCTACCGAGTTTTGCAAAGCATGAATTGTTCACCCAACATAATTGTACTAATAGGTTGTTTTATTTACAAAATTCGATTAGGGTGTATGTACTGTTGTTTTATTACAAAATTCGGGGTGTATGTACTAATAGGTTTTTTATTTACAAAATCGATTAGGTGTATGTACTAATAGGTTGTTTATTTACAAAATTCGATTAGGGTGTATGTACTAATAGGTTGTTTCATTTACAAAATTCGATTAGGGTGTATGTTCTAATAGGTTGTTTATTTACAAAATACGATCAGAGTGTATGTACTAATAGGTTGTTTATTTACAAAATCCGATCAGAGTGTATGTACTAATAGGTTGTTTATTTACAAAATACGATCAGAGTGTATGTACTAATAGGTTGTTTTATTTACAGAATGCGCCCAGGGTGAGTTTATGTGTGACGTCACAAGGTGTATCATGGGAAATAAGAAGTGCGACGGTATTAAAGACTGTCAGGATGGAACGGACGAGAACGATTGCAACAACCAACCAGGTAACATATGTATATTATTGTTTTCTATACCTCCCTGTAGCTGCATCGAGCAGCGATGCGGCTATATGATTATATTAATAGTTTAGCGAAATTTCGAAGAAAAAGTGAGCATTTGGGGTTAAAGTCATGAAGGGGGGTAGGGGGTGGATTTTCCGGAAAGGGGGACCCTCTGATTACGAATATAATATATATATATATATATATATATATATATAATATATAATATATATATATATATATATTATATATATATATAATATATATATAATATATAAGTCGAGATTTCGTTACGAAATCTCGACTTCCTCCTATTAAACTTGTTAATGTCCCGTGAACGGAACTTCCAAGAAATGCGCCCGACATGCGGACAACTAAAAAAAACTAATTCCTATCAGGATTCGAACCCAGGTAGCCTGGCTTTGAGTGCTTGTAACGACTCAGGACCACTCTCATTCAACTCACAGGCCTAAAAACATCCTCCCACTTGAAATTAGTTGTTTAGCGGCCGAATTTAGGTTTTCTGGTATTGACCACCGTTTTTCGAGTTCTTGGTTACTTAGAGTGGTAGTATTGACTTAGGACCGGTTTTATTTAGTTCAGCGCCTAAACATACATAGAAAACAGTCTACTCGACATTTAATTTCCATCGACTGTAATTTTGGTTTCCGGTAATTTACAATGGGTTTTTCGACTTTTTGGTCACTTAGAATGGTCGTATCGACTTCGAATCGGTTTCATTTGATTCAGCGTCTCATAAAACATAAATATTTTTTACGGCAACAAATATTAACCCTGAATTTTGTCGATTTTTTGAAAATTTTGCTGACTTAGCAAACCGGGTTAATGACGTCACAAAAACCTGGTTTTCAATTGGGTTTGTGTCCTCTTGAAGGTTGATTTTTGTACCAAGTTTGGTTAAACAAATATTAATCCTGATAAAACATTTAAGCCTGAAATTTACAGTTTTTTTAAAAAATTTAGCTGGTCTGAGGTTCGAATTACGCCATAACGCCTATCCCATTAACAAATAGGATGGGATCATTTTTTTCCCAAAGAAATTTCGTTAAAAATTAAGAAATAATATTATTTTTAATTAGACTTTAAATTTTTTTGGGGGGCAGTTTCTGCATAAACTTTTATTTCAATTATTTAATATATCCGACTGAATATTATATTTTATTTATGAGTGAATATATTTCGTTTATTCTGAATAAAATATATTCAACTTATATGTTAAAAAGTAGATCTGAGTTAACCGATTCTACATTAACTTCTGTGAGAATAATGTTAATTTTCCGCCCTTACGGCTTTTGATGTTAATGGATATAAAGTTTTTCATGGAAAATGTTAATTTTACGAAATTAATAAGTCGTGTTTCATATATTCATTAGGGGTAGGAAACGAAGAAAATAGTCTCTCCGCAAAAATAATTGTTTATTGGCAAAACACTTTAACCCTAACATGAGGCCATCAACAGTGCCATACAAAATGAAGATGAAAGTTCGATTAGTCGAACTTTTTCGATTAGTCATACTCGACTAATCGAGTATGACTCGAATCATCGAGCTATTACCATGTCGGAAAAGAAAATAGTTTTATGTATTTATAACTTTCATCTTCATTTTTTATGGCACTGATGATGGCCTCATGTCTTACTAGTTTTACTTTCAGTATAGGGAGATATGATATGATAATAGTCGATTCTTTTCCTATTGGGTGTTGTAAAGTAAGACCCATGGCAATATGTGAATGATCGTTTTGGTAGCTGAGGTAACAGCTAACAAAATGGCCACTTAACTGTCTTTCACTCTTGTCATGTGCCAGAAATTCAAGATTTTTATTGAATCTCCATTAGTCCAAATAGTCTAAAAGCTGGACTTGAAAAATGTGATTCATTTTGTACTTTAAAACAGATTTTTTTGAAGAAAAAACTTAGTCTGCCTATCCAGAGTGGAGCCTTTCATATGATTGCACATGCTCAAAATTGTAGAAAATAGCACAAATTTCAGTTTTCTTGAAATAAGTGGTTCCCTGTGCGTCGTGTGCAAAACATGAAGAGAACATTTTTTAAAGATGATTAAATTTCTAACACAGCAAGTGCTCAATCTTCAAAATCAGCTTACTACAACCAAAGTTATGGCTCAAAAATTCACTTTTTTGTAAAATATTTGTTTAAATTATCCGTTTAGGTTTTATTATTTCTGGCTTAAATCGGACAAATCTAAGTCTGTAGTGATAAGAATTTGATTCTATATTTAAAATCCTGGAATAATCGAAGTATTTGTCTATGAAATATTGGTAATTTTTTTAGCACCGATGGTCGTTCTATTTATTTTTATCTCATTTTTCACAAATTAACGAAAAATAGTAAAAAAATGAATTTTTATCGGCTCCCTTGCTAATCTTAAAATAAAAAAATTTCCACCCTTTCGTTTTCCCGCCAGTGATATTGCCAACCTTACAACTATCTCTTTGAATCGGGAAAAGTATAAGTATTTATAAGTTTAAACTTACTTGTATTTACCCAGTGTTGTTTGTTTTTCTGATTCCAGGTGAGTGAATTTAATATTTATTATTCCAAACAATGTACCTGTGAGTGGTACGACTGATTCAGCGAACAAATCAAGTTACTATTTGTACATAATTATTACTCAGGTATAGTTCTTAAATTGCATAATTTAACTTGGTTTACATAACTTAAATTAAGTGACATAAATACGCGAACTCATGTGTCTGATATTATTTTAGCGGTTCAAAAATTTGGCAATACTTCCGGTTGTTAAATTATTATATTCTATTAATTATTAATGATTGATTATTCATAAAATTCTAATATAAATATCGGTGCATTACAATATTTTAAGTATTTAAAATTGTAGTTTAACAATTTTAATAAAAATTATATTAAAAGTAGTTCTCGTTAACTAAATGTAAATTCTTGTATTCCACTTCTATTTTGCCATCTAAGACTGGTTTTATTCAATACTCAGCAGGTCTTAAGTTATTATATTTGGTCTTTACGTTCTTTCTTCATTAATAGATATTTATGACACTTATTTAAAATGACGTTTTGTTGTTAGAGTGGTACCCCTACTTAAGACCACCAGTCAACCGGCTTTTGTGTTATCAGTAGAATTACATTGTTTTTATAGTACTGTGCTCCTTCTATATTAGTATTATTCTAAGATATTAATAGTCGAAGGTGTTCAGGTTACTTTTTCGATGTTTCAAAATTCAACCAATAAACCTCTCTAGTAATAATATCTCTATGTGTTTATTTGATTATATTAATAGTCGAAGGTGTTCAGGTTACTATTTCGATGTTTCAAAATTCAACCAATAGAGCCTCTGTAGTAATAATATCTCTATGTGTTTATTTGATTATATTAATAGTAGAAGGTGTTCAGGTTACTTTTTCGATGTTTTAAAATTCAACCAAAAGAGCCTCTCTAGTAATTATATCTCTATGTGTTTATTTGATTATATTAATAGTCGAAGGTGTTCAGGTTACTTTTTCGATGTTTTCAAATTCAACCAATACAGCCTCTGTAGTAATAATATCTCTATGTGTTTATTTGATTATATTAATAGTCGAAGGTGTTCAGGTTACTTTTTCGATGTTTCAAAATTCAACCAATAGAGCCTCTGTAGTAATAATATCTCTATGTGTTTATTTGATTATATTAATAGTAGAAGGTGTTCAGGTTACTTTTTCGATGTTTTAAAATTCAACCAAAAGAGCCTCTCTAGTAATTATATCTCTATGTGTTTATTTGATTATATTAATAGTCGAAGGTGTTCAGGTTACTTTTTCGATGTTTCAAAATTCAACCAATACAGCCTCTGTAGTAATAATATCTCTATGTGTTTATTTGATTATATTAATAGTCGAAGGTGTTCAGGTTACTTTTTCGATGTTTTAAAATTCAACCAATAGAGCCTCTCTAGTAATTATATCTCTATGTGTTTATTTGTTTATATTAATAGTCGAAGGTGTTCAGGTTACTTTTTCGATGTTTTCAAAATTCAACCAATACAGCCTCTCTAGTAATAATATCTCTATGTGTTTTATTTGATTATATTAATAGTAGAAGGTGTTCAGGTTACTTTTTCGATGTTTAAAATTCAACCAATAGAGCCTCTCTAGTAATTATATCTCTATGTGTTTATTTGATTATATTAATAGTCGAAGGTGTTCAGGTTACTTTTTCGATGTTTCAAAATTCAACCAATACAGCCTCTCTAGTAATAATATCTCTATGTGTTTATTTGATTATATTAATAGTAGAAGGTGTTCAGGTTACTTTTTCGATGTTTCAAAATAACCAATAGAGCCTCTCTAGTAATAATATCTCTATGTGTTTATTTGATTATATAATAGTCGAAGGTGTTCAGGTTACTTTTTCGATGTTTCAAAATTCAACCAATAGAGCCTCTGTAGTAATAATATCTCTATGTGTTTATTTGATTATATTAATAGTAGAAGGTGTTCAGGTTACTTTTTCGATGTTTTAAAATTCAACCAATAGAGCCTGTACCCACCGGAGCAGCCGGAAGGGCTAAAATTAAAGGTACAGGTAAAGGGGAAAGGATTAAGTACTTACTCTTTCGGCACCAATGCGGTAAAAGCACAAAACACATCAAAAACAACGGTCGTGTACGCAGCTGCGGCGGAAAACACACACTGACTTTCTTTGTGGAAATCACGTGGTTCTATTTATATATATTATATTTATCTTCTTGAACTTATAGTTCCTTCTTTAGTCACTAGACTGCGCATTAGTACTTAGGATAGGAACTAGGGTAAGACTAAACATTCCCCCCACCTAAATCAGAGTGAAAGAAAAAACCGTGATTTATAAAAAAATAATAAGAAAGAAAAAAATAAAAAAATTGCGAGACAAAATCTAACTTCAACATAAAATATAAATAAGTTAGATAAATTATATATTCTTTGGAAAAAGGAAAATAAAATATGTCTTCATATGAATTATAAAATAATAAAGAATAAGGAACTGGATAAAGAAACTTAATTAAAAGGTAGAGGACAGATCTTGGCTACAGGCCGACGATAAGTCCCTTGAGGTGTTTGAACAGTAATGACTCGAACAACATCATCACTGCCGGGAAAAACTTCAATGACTTTACCCAAAGGCCATTGAAGAGGCGGAGTTTTTTCAATAAGAAGAACTGGGTCACCAATTTGTATGTTAGGCTTTGATGTTAACCACTTACAACGCTGTTGCAAGGTGTGTAAATAATCACGAGACCAGCGACGCCAAAAATGCTGAGTCGCTTGACGAATAAGTTGCCAGCGTTTAAGGCGATTGACGTTGATATCCTCAAAATCAAGTTCAAGCGGAGCAGCTGGAGCACAACCTATTAGGAAATGACCAGGGGTTAACACGTCAATCTCACTTGGATCAGTCGAGTTTTCACATAAGGGGCGTGAATTAAGAATTGCTTCGATTTTACAAAAAAGAGTTGCATACTCCTCAAAAGTAAGAGCACGGTCAGGTAAAACCCGCAGAAGATGATGTTTAACTGAACGGATACCAGCCTCCCATATACCACCCATATGAGGCGCAGCAGGAGGATTGAAATGCCAGACAATGCGACGTGCATTGAGTTTATCAGTAATAATGAAGTTGGAGGATCTAATAACATCGTAGATTTTTTTCAAATGTCTATTAGCACCAACGAAATTAGTGCCGCAGTCACTATAGATGTGGCGACACAATCCTCTTCTTGCAACAAAACGATCTAACGCAGCAAGGAATGCTTCCGTACTAAGGTCGGACACCACTTCCAGGTGGACCGCCTTTGTTGAAAAGCAAACAAATAGACACAAATAACATTTGTAAGTTCGTGCATTGCGTTTCTTACTTTCTTTCATGAAAAATGGTCCTCCAAAGTCTATTCCTACATGACAGAAAGGACTGCTTTGAGTCACACGAGGTTGTGGAAGATTGCCCATTAGAGGATAGTTTGGAGACGCTTTAGCTTTAAAGCAAATAAGACATTTGGATAGTCTAGAACGTATGACCTTTCGAGCACATAATATCCAAAATTTCCTAGCAAGAATTGATTGAAGAGTGCGAGGGCCAACGTGTAGATAGCGTTGATGGTAATAATCAATTAAAATGTTTGTGAAATTGCAAGTTTTCGGAAGTAAGATGGGGTAGGTTGAACATTCTGGGAGTGACGAATGTTTTAGCCTGCCCCCCACCCTTAGAACACCAACATCGTCAATAAACGGGTAAAGTCGTTGGAGTGAAGGATGACAAGGCTGATTCTTGGACAACAATAGCATATCTTTATGAAAGTGCTCCTTTTGAACATCTTTCACGAGTAATATCAAGGCTTGATCCAGTTCTTCTAGGGTCAAAGGACCTTTGCATGAATCACGTTGATCTTTAGGAGTTCTAAGATATCTTTTATAGCGAAGAAACCACGCTGTAAAACGATGCAGATTAGAAAATGATGACATATGGTCAATGAGTGCCCAAGAGTTTGTAGCAATGGAGATAAATGAGTGAACAGTACCTTGACTTTTCAATTCAGGAAGCTCAGATGGCTCAGGATACGGAAGTCGTATAGGCCATTCTAAGATGGGTTTAGACAACCAAGATGGTCCGTTCCACCATAAGTGATGGTCAAGAATCTGAGAGGGTTGTAAACCGCGAGAAGAACAGTCTGCAGGATTAAAATCCGATGAGACATGGTTCCAAGAAGTAGGAGGTAAATTATCTAAAATCTGACTAACACGAGTCGCTGCGTACGTTTTTAGTAGATGAGGAGAAGTTTTAAGCCATGTTAAGACAACAGTTGAATCAGTAAAGGCAAAAATACCATTAATAGTTAAAACACTAGAAAAAACAGTCGTAAGATGTTTAAGGAGACGACTTAATAAAAGAGCACCACAAAGTTCTAAACGTGGGATTGATAGTGTTTTCAACGGTGCAACTTTAGATTTAGCGAAAACAAGGTTCGAATCACAGACCGCAAGTAGCCACGCTCTGAAGCATCTGAAAACCCAACTAAATAGGTAGAAACAACATCGGACGGTAGTAGTCGTCGAGGTATTTCAACCTGTGAAATAAGAGAGAGTTGATCACAATAAGCGCACCACTCAGTAGCAATATACTCGGGTACAGGGGAATCCCAGTCAACGCCTAAATTCCAAAGACGTTGGATAAGGCATTTAAGTCTAAAGATGACTGGTGACAGCCAGCCTAAAGGGTCGTACACACGAGCAACATGGGATAAAATTAATCTTTTGCTGCAGCCAGAATCAGATGAAGAAATCTGATAAGAGAATGAGTCAGTATTAGGGCTCCACTGAAGTCCTAAAACTTTGATAACACCATTGCCGTCAGCATCAAATGATAATGGTGTTTCCAGATGATCAGATGGAATATCGTCGATTATCTCCTTACAATTGCTACTCCACTTTCTAAGTTCAAAACCAGCTAGAGAAAATAGCTTAGAAAGATCTCGTTTTAAGGTTTTAGCGGCTGGTATACTCGATGCTCCTGTCAAAATATCATCAGTGTAAACATCGCGTTCAAGGACAATAGCAGCCAACGGGTACTTTTCCCCTTCATCAATAGAAAGTTGTTTTAAAGTCCTTAAAGCAAGATATGGGGACGGTTTAAGTCCATAAGTAACCGTGTTGAGTTCAAATGTCTCAACAGGTCCGTTAATTTCAGGCCGCCAAAGAATGCGCTGAAATATCCTATCAGAGTCACGGATCAGTATTTGGCGGTACATTTTAGATATGTCCGCTGTAAACACATACATGTGAAGTCGAAAATGACAAATAATGACTGAAATGTCCTTTTGAAGTTTTGGACCAGCAAGCAACAAACTGTTCAGCGATGGACCGTTAGGAGGTTGGGAACTCCCATCAAACACTACACGAAGCTTGGTCGTGGAACTAGAGGCCTTTATAACAGCATGGTGAGGTATGAAATAACCGGAAGTATTATTCTCATCACTGGGAATATGAGTCATATGACCCAAATGTTGATATTCTTTAAGAAATTCATTATAAGTTTTAGCAAACTCTGGATTTTTATTTAAACGTTTCTCCATGTTTACAAGACGAGATAAAGCATGTTGATAATTATTAACTGAGTGAACTGAAACATCTTTTTCAAACGGTAAAGACACGATATAACGTCCATCACCAGTACGAGAAACAGTACGTTGAAATAATTCTTCACACTGCTTATCTTCAGGGGACAACTTACAGCTAAGTGAAGGCGGTTCTTCACACTCCCAGAATTTCTTAAGAAGCGAATCTATATGTACTTCGGTAGTAGATAAGTGCACCGTAAGAGGCAAAGTGTTGGTAATATTAATCTCACCAGTAATTACCCATCCAAAAATACTGTGCAAAGCAGAAGGAAAACCATTTCCACCAAGGTATTTCTGGCCGTCATATACAAAGGGATATATATCACCAGCAATTACAAAGTCAATTGAAGATGATCTATCGTAATCAGGATCAGCTAGGATCAAATGTTCAAATTTAGAACTGATATCAGCAGGGATATCGAAGGCAGGCATCTTTCCAGTTATCTTAGAGAGAATAACTGGCTTAAGTTTAAAAAGAGGGTTGTCAGAATGTCTAGGTTTCAGAGAACATGACGTCATACCCTTGACTTTAACAGAGCTATTACCTAGTCCGGCGACAGCAACATCACACTTATGTACAGGTAGCCCAAGACGTTGCAAACAGGCAGAAGAGATGAACGATGTCTGAGCACAAGAATCGATTAAGGCGCGTACTGGTACATAGTAACCTTGATTATCTTTAATATGAACAACAGCAGTCCCTAATACTACTGTGTTGTGACTAGAGTTATGAAGCCCAGAAGTAGTAAAACTTCTTTTAACATTGCTATGTAAAGAAGGCTTAGAATTAGTACCTTCATCAGCAGTAGGCTGATTTGAAACAGACGATGAATTGTCGGTAACGGTTCTGGGAGCAATAGATGGCTCATAAGGAATGTGCAATGTACTATGGTGACGCAGGGAGCAATATGCGCAAGTAATCTTTGATGTACAGTCACTTAATAAATGTTTTTTTAAGCAGTTGAAACAGTGCTTAAGCTCACGTATCTTATTTTTACGCTGCATAGGCGACATTTTTTCATACACAGGACAAGCATAAATAGAATGTTTTGAGTCCGAACAAACCACACATGAGGACTGTTTAGAGTTAAGAGTTGTAACTGAGGCATTAAAGGTCTTTTTTGTACGGTTATAAGGTTTATATGTTGAACCCTTATCAGAAGATGTAGAATCGTTAACAGAACTAGTGAACGGTGAATTCTTTGATAGTTCAAGAGCGTTCACTTGTTTTTGAACAAAGTCCATAACATCATCAAATTTAGGGATTTCATTAGGTTCAAGTTGAAGTTCGAATTGTTTTCTAACAGCATGAGGTAAACCACGTAAAGCTAAATGTGTCAGCATAAACTCAGAAAGATCATTGATTCTTAAGGCCTTCAAAGATGTGACAGAATCTTTTATAGTTGATAAATAATCGTTAAAGTTATTAATAGATTCTTTAGGAAACTGTTTGAAATTAAGTATAGTTTCTAATAAATCAGTACCTAGAACTTTTTATTTTGATATTTTGTTACCAGTTTATCCCAAACTATTTCATAATTTTGACTAGTCAGAGGTAAACTCTTAGCTATAGATAATGCAGGTCCAGTAAGGTAAGATGTTAAATAATGAAACTTTTCCACAGGAGTAATATTTGAATTATCGTGAATTAAAGATTTGAATTTATCATAAAACAGAGTCCAATTTTTTAAAGTTCCATCGAAGGTAAAATTAAAAAGATAAATCTAAAAATTGATTATAAGTATCATCAATTTGTAAATATCGAACCTTAAAATTATTTATTTTAAGGCGATCAGCATTGGTGATTGTTTTAGTTAAGTCGTACATAACTTGAACCCTTTGGAACATTTGTTCCCGTTTAGCAGTCAGGACGCTCAACATAGCTTCATCTGTCTCATTCATATTGAGTAGAATATTATAATTGTAAAAGAAGAACGTAAATAAATCTTATTTTTTAAAAATTAAATGTAACTGAGAAGAATAAAATTGAGAAAAAATTAATTAAAAGAACACAGTATACTTCATTGTATAATTAAACGTCGTCAAATTTATAAAATAACTAAAACTGCAGAAATAAACAATCAAAAGTTTATAAATTTTGAGACAGCTGAAGACTTAAGATTATAAAACGAGAGCTCCAAATTCGTAAAAAAGTAAGAGAGAAGAAAATAAAACTTGTCCTTTAAATATTAGACAATACTTGGCGAAAGAAAAAACTAATGACAACACCATACGGTGAAGTAGCGTAAATCAAAAAAAGCATAAACTTTTAGAAAGTTATAAATTATTGATGAAGTAATATTACAAATTGAAAACAGTTGCAAAGCGACCAAAAGAAATGTTGACGCAGACTGAAAAGAAGAAGTAAAATTGGTGACCAAATGTTGATTTGGTAGCATAAACCAAGACATGAAGAGTCAACAAATTAAACCCTGGATAAAAACGTAACTAAACCAGGTAAGAACTTTAGTATTATATTACTTAAATAATATTCTACGGGTAGAATATTCTTAGAAAATATTATTAACGTATTCCAGTAAAGGAATGGAAGGAAATGATTGACGAAATTATATCTATAAGTAAAGATATAACTACCATTTTAAATAAAATAATAATCAAAATACCAATATTTAACATATAATAATATTAAAATTAAAATAGATATAAAATATATTAAAATAAAATACATATATGATAAATATAAATAGAGGAGAAAGTTTTGTTGTAGTAATAAATCAAAACATTAAATTAATAGATAGAAAATAGAGAAAATATAGTTATAGATAAATATTGTTTTAATAAGAAATATAAGTTAGACATAAACGTAAACAAAAGGTAATAATCTCTTTGTCACTAGGGGTCATAAGATAAGCGAGTATATACGAGATATTTACGCACTCTGATCTTAAACAAATAACCGCAATATAGATGAGGAAGCAAAATTGCCCTAAAGTAAAAAAATGCTTCTTTAAAGGTTAATAAAACGTTTATAAAAATAAAGAACATAAAAATACTTTGCGAAAAAAGAAACGACAAATTTTAGAGAATATGTAATTAATTTGAAAAAAATGATAATTACGATAATAATTTCGGAAAATAGGACTGTAAATTTTAATAGAACGGAACATCCGGCTCGAAGGACCAAATAATGTACCCACCGGAGCAGCCGGAAGGGCTAAAATTAAAGGTACAGGTAAAGGGGAAAGGATTAAGTACTTACTCTTCGGCACCAATGCGGTAAAAGCACAAAACACATCAAAAACAACGGTCGTGTACGCAGCTGCGGCGGAAAACACACACTGACTTTCTTTGTGGAAATCACGTGGTTCTATTTAGTTCCGTTTGGCGTCGTTAGATAGCAGCACCTCACGGACATCTTCTTGAACTTATAGTTCCTTCTTTAGTCACTAGACTGCGCATTAGTACTTAGGATAGGAACTAGGTTAAGACTAAACAGAGCCTCTCTAGTAATTATATCTCTATGTGTTTATTTGATTATATTAATAGTCGAAAGTGTTCAGGTTACTTTTTCGTTGTTTCAAAATTCAACCAATAGAGCCTCTCTAGTAATAATATCTCTATGTGTTTATTTGATTATATTAATAGTAGAAGGTGTTCAGGATACTTTTTCGATGTTTTAAAATTCAACCAATAGAGCCTCTCTAGTAATAATATCTCTATGTGTTTATTTGATTATATTAATAGTAGAAGGTGTTCAGGTTACTTTTTCGATGTTTCAAAATTCAACCAATAGAGCCTCTCTAGTAATAATATCTCTTTGTGTTCATTTGATTATATTAATAGTAGAAGGTGTTTCAAAATTCAACCAATAGAATCTCAATACGTAACAAGATATGTACTTAACTATTGTGTGACAAAGTATAAATAGAACTTACTGGTCACTTAAATTACATGCATAAAGGTTGGTATTATCATTGTCAGTATTGCAATAGTTGCACCCATGTCATGCGTAGTTCTACGTAGTTTTATTAATTTATTGAAAGTCCTGGGTTTATGGTGAGAAACAAATAAGATATTTATATTACGTGAGAAAAATGCTTAAAATATAACTATATCAGAAATCTATAAGATATAAAGTACTTAGTGTTTAAGCTCATACTTGATATTATCTCTTAGCTTTTTACTTTTTCTCATTTATACCGTAGTTTTATAGGAAAAGTATTGTGTTTGCGAAAAAATCCGAAACCAGGATGAAACCGGAATTATATGTACACGTGGTAAACAACCCATTTCTTGCTTATGCAAGAACCATGCCCATTGCGTGGTTCCGGTTCATGCTTTAGAACCTAAGCAGTTACTCAATTGTCAAGCACTGCTCGTAACTCATTTTGTCTGTATTTTTCAAAGGAAATGCGCTAAATCCTTTAAAGATAACTGACTAAGCTTAAAGATAAGTAACTAAGCTTTAAACTTGTGCAAATAATAGTGCGTACTTCTAATTTTAGAGGCATAGTTTTGTACAACCAACTGGATAATTATGCTCATTTCTTTTGGAAAATACAGACAAAATGAGTTACGAGCAGTGCTTGACAATTGAGTAACTGCTTAGGTTCTAAAGCATGAACCGGAACCACGCAATGGGCATGGTTCTTGCATAAGCAAGAAATGGGTTGTTTACCACGGAAACACGCATTCTAAATGAAATTCGCCCGACAGCGGACCACCGCGCCGGAATTATTTATTTAGTAGTTGTAAACTTATATAATGTAAAAAGCACGGAAACACGCATCCAAAGGAAATTCGCCCGACATCCAGGCCACCGCGCCAGAATTTTTTTGACCTCCTGAGTATTTGTTCGAAGTTGTCTGTCTGTATGTGTGTGTGTTTGTTATCAGCGTAGCTTCAAATGTATTTATACTAACCTGGAACCAACATTACATGAATAGTGGGAATAGATTATTGATAAGCGTGGAGTAGAAAGCGGTGAATAACAAATAATAAGTAATAACAAAGGAAACAGACATCTATATAATAATTATAATAATAATAATGCCCGTTTTAGGGCCTTTCAGCCCATCAGGGTTTCGCCCTGCGGGAACAACCTCAGGTGGGTCACATTTACTATGCTCAAAGTGAAGCTTAAGTTGGCGAATGTTATATTTAGAAAAAATTCTATTCATAATAAATTGTCCAGTACACATCTATATATATTAACTTAAAAAATTATTTTGTTAAACTATCTTAAGCGAGTCGCATCTAATATGCTGAAATTAAAAATAGTGAACAACTTTATACCAAAAATATGTTTCTTATAAACTGAGAGCATATAGCTGGTTTCGAACCCAGGACCTCTGATGCTAAAATCGAGTGCTTATAGGGGGTCATAGCTACGGAAACTGACATCTATATATTAACATAAAAAATTATTTTGTTAAACTATCTTAAGCGAGTCGCATCTAATATGCTGAAAGTAAAATAGTGAACAAATTTATATCAAAAATATTTTTCTTATAAACTGAGAGCATATAGCTGGTTTCGAACCCAGGACAATTTAGAACCGCTACACTCTGATGGTAAAATCCAGTGCTTATGGGGTCACAGCTACGGAAACAGACATCTATATATTACCTTAAAAATTATTTTGTTAAAAATAATAAAAGAAAAGAAGTTTCTCCACAAAACAAAACTTTATTGGCAAAGCGCTTTCAACCTAACCAGAGGCCATCATCAGTGCAAAACCTAACAAATAAAACTTTATTGGCAAAGCGCTTTCAACCTAACTAGAGGCCATCATCAGTGCAAAACCTAACAAACAAGTTAGGTTTTGCTAATCAAGTTAGTATTTTGTTAAACTACCTTAAGCGAGTCGTATCTAATGTGCTGAAAGTAAAAATAGAGAACAATTTTTAATAAAAATATTTTTCTTATAAACTGTGAGCATATAGCTGGTTTCGAACTCGGGACCTACCGTGCCGCGGAAGTAGTCAATATCATTATCGATACTTTTGCATTACTTAAACATTTTACTCTCTATTTACAGGGTGATTATTAAAGAAAAACATTATAGAATCTTTTCCTCGGTGAAGGAAAAAACAGGGAAAATCAGCATAATACAGCAGTTTTGAATAAATACTCAATAAATAACCACCCCTAGTATTAATTAAAAAAGTTATCCTCCTAAATGGCATCGTCATTATAAAGGGTAAACAGGGGGTGATAATGCTGTCATAGTATGATAACAGAGTGATAAGGAAGTGATAAGGGAGATAAGAATAGAGGTAAAAGCACAGAGATGTTATTACTAAAGAGTCCCTATTGGTTGAAATTTATCACATGGGGAAAACAACTAACAAACACTTTTGACTATTAACATAGAGATATATACTAGAGGGGGCATAGCCTATCTTAATACATTGAGAGGCCTGAAACATTTTTAGTGGGGCTCTCAGGGGCTCTGTGTAACCTCATTGAAACCTGCTCCAAGAGGGAGTTGAGGTTATAATTAATCAATTGTTTTGGGCTTCCTGCAGATTGTTTGTGTTGTGATTTGTATTATAAACATTCTACTATATAATTTATTATATAATTTTGTTGTTTATTTGATGATAATGATAATCGAATGTGGTCAGGTTACTTTTTCGATGTTTCAAAATTCAACCAATAGGGCCTCTCTAGTAATAATATCTCTATGACTATTGATAGGTTTGTTCGGGTCATGAACTAGAGTACGCTACTCTACTTTGCAGTATTGCTCTTTACGCTTAACTGTTTCATTCAGGAGTAATCTAGAGTGAATTCAGGGTTAGATGCATGCAAGAATGGAAGAAGGTTAAAATGTATTAGTGACCTTACACTTACATAATATCTCTATGCTTATTCGAAATTCAACAGATAAAACCTCTCTAGTAATAACATCTCTATGCTGATTCGAAATTCAACCGATAAAACCTTTCTCGTTATGATATCTCTATGCTGATTCGAAATTCAACAGTTAAAACCTCTCTAGTAACAACATCTCTATGCTGATTCGAAATTCAACCGATAAAACCTCTCTCGTTATGATATCTCTATGCTGATTCGAAATTCAACAGATAAAATCTCTCTAGTAATAACATCTCTATGCTGTTTCAAAATTAAACCAATAAAACCTCTCTCGTTATGATATCTCTATGCTGATTCGAAATTCAACAGATAAAACCCTCTTGTTATGATATCTTATGCTGATTCGAAATTCAACAGATAAAACTCTCTAGTAATAACATCTCTATGCTGTTTCAAAATTAAACCAATAAAACCTCTCTCGTTATGATATCTCTATGCTGATTCGAAATTCAACAGATAAAACCTCTCTAGTAATAACATCTCTATGCCGATTCGAAATTCAACCGATAAAACCTCTCTCGTTATGATATCTCTATGCTGATTCGAAATTCAACAGATAAAATCTTTCTAGTAATAACATCTCTATGCTGATTCGAAATTCAACCGATAAAACCTCTCTCGTTATGATATCTCTATGCTGATTCGAAATTCAACAGATATAACCTCTCTAGTAAAAACATCTCTATGCTGTTTTAAAATTCAACCGATAAAACATCTTTAGTGATAATACATCTACGCTGTTTTGAAATTCAACCAATAGGGCCTCTCTAGTAATAATATCTCTATTCTGTTCCCATATTCAACTGATAAAATCTCTCTAGTAATAATATCTTTATGCTGTTCTCATATTTAACTGATAAAACCTCTCTAGTAATAATATCTCTATGCTGTTCTCATATCCAATTGATAAGACCTCTCTAGTAATAATATCTCTATGTTTTAGTCTTTCTAAAGTATCCCCTCGTCTGTCTTATAAGAACCATATCAATCACGACTAAACCCTTCTGTAAACAATGAATATATTAGAAAAATCAAAACGGATTTCCATGAAAATTTTCCGAGAGGAAAACTTATATTTATTGTATAAAGTGGTAAAGTTATAAAAAAAGGGTTAGAAAGTTTTAAATATAAGAATAAAAAAAAGTTTTAATTTAGGTTTAAACGCTCCCAGCCGGTCTAAACCTGCTCCCTATGATAATGTAAAAGAATGAATAAAAATCGGGTACAGGGTACCTCGGAACTTTTCCTCATTACATAGGATTCGCTACGCACATCCTCCCTGCTTCCGACTCGCTTCGCTCGCGAATATACAATTCGCCAAATTTAAACTTTGTTAAAATTTGAAAACAATTTGAACACAATTAAACAAATTTTTTTCGGAATCGCTTCGCTCGTCCTCAGATAGTTAATGCATCTGCTTCATCCTCAGCGGTCATCCATACAGCACTGACTACGCTCAATGCAACTTAACTTTTATGATCCAACAAAATTTATAGATATATTTGTTGCATTGGAACGAAACTTAGTGTACTTATTTATTAAGTAAAGGAATACTCTGGTACTAAATTTTGACTCAATTAAATCATCTAGTGTTTTACAAATTTTGAAAAAAACGTACATAAGCCATTCGATAAAAATTAAACTAATGCTGGTAATGAGATAAAAAATAGCACACATGTTAGTCTTATACATAGCGGGCCAAATTTCAATCCGATCGCATTATTTTTTCGCTATTTTGATTTTTCAACATTTTTGCCCAGTCGGGTTTCAAACAATTATGGGTTAATGACGTCTTAAAAATATATTTTCCAATTAGCACAACTACATCGGTAGATTAATTTTTCTACAAAGTTTCAATTCTTTAGCATAAATACACTGGGTGCTACGATGATAATACAAACACACAATACAGACAGACAACTTTGTGAAAACCACTCAGGAGGCCTTAAAATCACACGAAACACACGTCAAAAACCAACTGCACATGATTGGTACAATCTGCGCATGCTTACAATTCTTATAAAAGCTCAGGTCTATGCTAAGCTTAAATTTTAGAGGCAATCTTACCTCTCAATGGTTTCCCATTGTTTATTGCTTGAGAAGGTTATAACAAAACACGCTTTAATTATCACTCACTAAAGTGGCAAAATATAGTCCAAAATTTAAAATTATGTAAGTACAAATGACTTGAAGATGTAGGTCTTCCGGTGGTGACCGCGTCAATGTAGATGAAGAATCCGACGTTTCGCTTCCACTGTGGGAGGCATCTTCAGGGATGTAGGACATCATGGATAGTAACACAATGCTCTACAAAACTGAACTGAAGATGGAGACTAAGCGGGCCCCTATTTATACCTGTCTTTGACCTTGTCTTCGAGGACGAAGATTATAGCTATGAGAGGGGATAATAGGGTTCGACGGTCCAGTATGACGTAATCCACTTGAAGGTCGCGTAGGGGTGTCCTGCCTGGTTGATGATCTGGCTAATGGGGGATTTCCGTGGGATGACGTGATCGGTGGCTGGGTGCTGCGTGACGTAGTTGAAGGCTGAGTTTGGCTAAGGGGAACTTCGGGGGGCTTGGGGGGGCTTCTTCATCTACATTGACGCGGTCACCGCCGGAAGACCTACATCTTCATGACAATAACCGCGGAAGCCTACGCAGTTTACAAATGACTTAACAAGCACCACAAATGTAACAATCACGAGAAGCACAGCAATAAAGTTGAGAAGCAAACTTGACAACCTGGCTTCATAACCTGCGTTTGGCGCCTTTTTTTATTATAACTAAGGGGAAGGTAAGTTTGCTCCTATTTCTGTATGTCATACAACTTCCATGGGGTCACAAATGTTCCTTAATGCGTCATCCCCTTTATTCAAGATACTTGAGGGGTGGGGTAGCCACGGAAGAGATGGGATGTTTTTATAGAAGTAGTAATATAGTAGTGATAGTAATGGAGTGGTAGTAAGTACCAGGCAAGTCGGCCACGTTTTGTTGGGCCCTTTTTGCCAGCTTACTAAGATAGTGTTCTACTCCTTTTAATTACAAGTGATGGTATATTTCATGTAATCTAGACAGAAGAGCCGTGAATTTCTCATGATTTTTTTCAAGCAATCATACATATTTTCACTGACTTTTATAGTATAGTGAAACTGGGAACAACATGTGCTCTCACTGTTAAACCAAACCTCCACACACTTTAAACTACAAGGCATAAACAGTACAGTATACATATAATGAATCTACAATTAGGGTCCTTAATTTTGCCTATACCCAGTTTTATTTAGTGTAAGGGATCTTTAACGAGTACCTGACAACGCACAGGCTCGAGACCATCGGCTTTACGTCCCTTCTGAAGGACGTGGTACGCAGAATTTTTATCTCTCTAATAAAAATCCTAGAGGCCCGTGCTGGGATTGAACCCATGACTAAAGTCCATTCATTCTGTGTATTGACCGCGTACCTTAACCACTACACCACGGGTGACTCGTTTTTATAGAAACTTTATATCGGTCTATAAAGGCTTGATTAAAACATATTCAGTTGCCTCTGATGCTTAAGAAAACAAAAGGCAATCGGCCTCTTTGTTGCTCCGCGACCTTGGTGCTTCGCTCATCAGCCGCTACTCGGCGTCAGCGTCAAGGGCCGCTCCGCGGCTTCATGGTTGTTGTACTTTATCAGTTCGTCATATTACTGGTTTATATAAGTGGCATATTGCCACGATATAAGCCAATTTTCAAATATATTATAGTTTATCACATGGCTAAAATCAATTTATGTGTGTATGTTTGTTGTATGTATGTTTATGTGTGAGAGTGGTGAGTTCACTATAAAGGCCGTATCAAGTAATATTATGCAAATCTATTCTTATATTTTAAGTGCCTTCATTTTTACCAGAAGGGTAAAATTTGAACTTGGGTAAAAGTTTGGACAAAGTTTGAATTTTCGAAAAAGTTACAATCACAGTTATATGATAAAGTTTTTTTTGAGGTGTTTAAATTAAAGGTTGTTTTAGGGGTGATGAAATTTAGAGACGACAACCTGTCTATTGAGGGCTTTGAGACGTCATGAATTTGTTGAGCTATTTGACCAGTGCTTTACCGCACTGGTTAAACTATTTGGCCGCTCTGCTGCAAAAAAATAAAAATAAAAATAAAATAAAAAAAAAATTAAAAAAAAAATGTATAAGTAAATTAAGCAAATAAATGGATATTATTATTATTAGTAATAATAATTATTATTATTATCTTGGTATTCTCACCTCTCGGTGGTGTTTAAGGGTGACAGCGGGTCATTTTTTACCAAGGTGGCACCCATTTTAGTTTTTCATCGTCTTTTATTCGTTTGGAGTGGTACTTTCTATTGTTATTTGTCCTGATGTACTATTAGATTTGTGGTTTAAGAAGTCTCTAACTATATGGCTTGTTTGTAGAATTATTGATTTTCGCATTCTAATGTATATTTGGTCAGGCAGGTCTAGAGTCTTTAAACTTGTAGAGAGTTGTTTCGGGATGATTCCTGTACGGGACTTAACTATTGGTACTATGGTAATTTTCTTTTTTTTGAGGTAGTACGTAATTGAGCACTTTATAAGACCGTTTTTTGAATGAGAAGCCAATCAATATTGTTATAGGAGGTTATTTAGTACTTTTCACCTCCGAGGACAATAATGAATGTAAAAAAAACTCCTAGGACGTAAAAGTAATTCATATATTGCCGCCATTACTGTAATGTAGCGTGTTCAAAAAACAATCTGTGTAAAACCTTCATGAGGTTTCTTTAAAAACGTTCATTTTGTTTCTGTTTTTGTTCGTAGACTAATTTTTTGTTTCGTTTTTAAAAGGTGTTCTAATTGACCATTTTTGTGTGTTTATTTGTAAAGCTTTTACATTTTTGAGTAAAAGTGTGAAGCTATGGATGAATTCAATGACGACGATAATATGGAGTTAATTGGATGTTTTTTTTAATCAAGTATATAGCGCAGTTTATTTAATGAGTGCTACCTCAAAAAAAAAAATAGCGTATGCCATCAGAGAAAGCTTTATGTCTTAGCAATTTTTCCCAACTCGCTTCGCTCGTCGGTAAATCTAATTGCCGTGACATAAAGACACACTTCTCAGCCTTATGGTATAAATAACTATTATTACTACGATTATTATTTGACCAGTGCTTTACCGCACTGGTTAAATTATTTGCCCGTTCTGCTGCCTCTGGGCTTAAGGACCCACTGTGCCCGCATTGCGGCCACATGGTCTTCATGGTCCGTTTTCATGGTCTACTAATACAGAATCACGACAAACAACCAAGCTTCGTTAGCGATCTTTTCCAAAGGAAATTCGCTGAAAGTTAAAAAGTTGTGTCTCAGCATAAAGTTTACCATACTAAACAAGTGAAGTCTAATCGTGTCCAAACTTTACCAAACTTAACTTTTAATATGATACTTGCAAGACTATTATTTATCTTTTCGTTCTGTTGTTTGATTTTAATTTAATCCTTTCTCCTGTATAACTTTACAGGAAAGTATTGCGAGAATAAAACGTGTAACTATATTTTATGCTTTATATTTTATTCTTTATATCTTATTCTTTATATTCTTTACTTTATATTTTATGTTTTATATTTTATTCTTTATGTTTTATACTTTATATTTTATACTTTATATTTTATTTTTTATATTTTATTCTTTATATTTTATTCTTTATTTTTTATTCTTTATATTTTATTCTTTATATTTTATTCTTTTATATTTATTCTTTATATTTTATTCTTTTATATTTTATACTTTTTACTTTTTTTATCCTTACCACTTTAAGTAACTGATAGATCAATATAACATAAAATCTAAAGATATATCAGAAAATTTAAAAAAAAATCGGGTACGGGGTACCTCGGAACTTTTCCTCATTACATCGGATTCGCTACGCTCATCCTCAAAGCTTCAGACTCGCTTCGCTCGTACTCAGAAGTACAAGACGTTAAATATATACTACGACACGTCTAGTATATAGTAAATACATTTCCCATCTGGAAATGTAACATTTTCAGTCATTTCCAGTGGTAATTTATCCAGGCACTGACCACGCCTGATGCTGCTTAACTTTTATGATCCACCAAAAATCATAGATAGACTTGTTGTATTGTAACAAAACTTAGTACACTTATTTATTACCTCAAGGGGTACACTTGTACCAAATTTCAACTTAATTAGACTATTTTCCGATTTTTCAAAATTTTCCAAAAAAAAGTATACAAATCATTCGATAAAAATTGAACTAATGCTGATAATGTTAGTCTTATACATGGCTACATGCGTATCAAACCTCAATTAGAACGCATCATTTTTCCGTGTTTTATGATTTTTCATATTTTTTGCTGAGTAATTATTGCGAGTTAATGACGTCATAAAAAAATCCGAATAGCACAACTACAGCAATAGATTGATTTTTGTACAAAGTTTCAACTCTCTAGCATAAATATACTGGGAGCTACGATGATAACAGACACACACACATACACATGCAGACAGACAACTTAGTGAAAACCTCTCAGGAAGCCTTAAAAAACCTGAAACGCATGATTCCGTTTTCATCCCCGGTTTTGGATTTTTTGCAAACACAATACTTTTCCTATATACCTACGGTATAAATGAGGAAAAGTAATGAATAGTTTCTTTAAGATAAACTTTTATGGGCGATTTAACATTATTGTAATTTTTGCAGTTATTATTATTATTTTTTTTTTTTTTTTTTTTTTTTAATTTAATTATTTTTATTTGTGTTTGAACAAAACACGGAGTGGGTGTGTCGTCTAAGTTAAAGATCTAAACATGTCCAATTTTAAATTATCCTGGTGAAGATCAAACAACCAAACTCCCTTACATATTACTCTTGACAAAAAAATAATAAAAAAAGAAAAAAAAAAGGAATAAAAACATAATAATAATGAAGTATGTTGTAAAAAATAAAAGATATAAAATCAAGATAAAAACAAGGTAAAACTTGTAAAAATTGTTTTAAAATTATGTAGGTTTAGTATAAAATTAAATTATATTGATTTTTATCGATACTTATGTGTTTTTATAGTTTTTAAAATTATTAATTTGAACTTTTTTTTAACATGTATGCAATTTTGATTCTTTATCTGCAATGCTGGAGGGAGAAGTGATTGCGAAAATTGGGAGCGGTGTACCTCGGAAGTTCTATTCACGGAAATAGATTTACTACGGTTGTGCTTAAAAGTTGGGGGGTTGCTACCCTTGTCCGCAAGCAGCATTTAGTCCGTTTCATGGGCGTCTGCTGGGGGGTTATACGGGTCACTTTACACTCCCTGGAGAATCAGAAAAGTTAGATTGACCTGCTCTGCAAATTATTGAAAACATAATAAATGGCTATTAACCTGCATTTTTTACTAATAATAACTTAATATCAATTGAATTAATGAAGTTTTCTCGCTAGATTTTTGTAAATATGCTTGAATTTCGAAAAACGGCTCGCTATGCCCGTAAAATTAGTAAAATATAATCTTAGGTTAGTTAAAAATGGCTAGTTTTGGTCACCAGATTCCTATAAATATAAGCGTGAATGCCGGTTAACAGTACATGGTCGTTAATTACGTTTCGATTTAATAAGAAACAGTTTTTAAAAAAATGAAAATTTATTTATAACAAGTTACTACAGTGATATACTAAGTCCTAGGGGACACTTATAGACATACGTTTAATAAAACAATAGACTAAGAAATGACACTCACACGTGGATGTGAGGGTCTTTTATAACTTTAGAAGTGCTTAATTCGCACTTTAGTAGAGTGCTGATGTCTGCCGATATATATGTGATTATTTGAATATAACTCCTCCCCCCCTTAATCTGAAGATTTGGGACAGAATGGTCCAAATCTGAAACCGGTCTGAGGGTTTCATCAGTAGATGAGACATTAAGTTCCTTTTTGCAGATAACATATTTTAAGTAACATAAGCACACTATAATTACAACTAATACTACTAGAGTGATAGTATAGATATCTATTCTTCGGAAGCTAACAGGATATGTTAATTGGTTAAGCAACGCTTTGTGAGATGTTAACTCACGTGCATAATTTACTAATTTTAAATTGACAGCATCTAAATGATTTGAGTTTGATTTGAGATTAGGTCTTATGTGGAAAGGTAAACTGATATCAGGTATTTCTAAATTTAATAATTTAATTCGAGAATTTGAGAATGTTTGTAATATATGATTTCCAAATTTCACATTACACATGTCATTAAGTTCAATTAAATGTGTACCCTTGAGGTAATAGATATCTGTATTATCGTTACATTTTTCAGTTACATGAATATTACTAGCAGCTATGATCCATTTATTTGAATCTATTTTGTTTACATATGGTTCTTTTATTTCTAAGTTAGTAGAAACACATGAATCTTATCTACTTGTTCTTAGAATCAGGTTAGTTTCACATTGATTGCTAGTCGCTAAATCTAGGGTTAGTAATTCACTACATATAAAATTTTTCTTGTTTATAAGCTTACATTTATCATTACTTACAGCATATGACTTATCACTAATTAACAGATACTTACTGATTGGAATTATAGTTGTAAAGTTGTTCGTATGGTTGTTAAATACAGGAATTGGTATCAAATGATAATAATCAAAATCGTGAATATCCACTAATGGAATCTCTAATATGAAAATTATACTATTTTCTTTCTTGTAACTTTTTACATTAATAAAGTTTTCAAGGAACAAAATATTATCAAATGTTAAAGCTAAAGGAAATTTACTTAGAGTTAATTTATTTTGGGCTTCTATAAGTCCTTTGATTAAATCCTCAGGATTAACTATGGAGTTGTGAAACGTGTTTGATTTAGCAAAGGTTATGGCTATTTCGACATCTTCTAATGTGTCATAAATTATCTGAAAATGACTCATTATTTGTTGAATGATAACTTGAAAAGTAAATCGATTAAATAATGATTTGTTTGATTCATCATCGATAACTTGCCTGAGTATGCCCTCAATAATTTTTTGGTTTTGTTCTAAAGTTTTTATACTTCTTTCAAATTCTGTCGTTGTATTCTCGAAAATTGTCATTTGGTAATGTAAAGCTGATTTAATATTATTTTGGTCATTAGTTAGGTCAGAGATAATTCTGTCGTATTTTATGGCATCAGATTGATCTAGATTACCTGTGATTGTCTTTATAACAGATCCTAAGGCGTCAATTAAGCCACGCTTATGTCTCGTAGTATTGTTAATAGTTTCTAATTTCAGAGACGGATTTAATTGTCTTATCTGTGTTTTAATCTTGTTATTTAAAGCGTCAGTTAATTTAAATGCATTGTCGTTTTCCATGTACATTGTATTATTTGCTGATTCTTTCATATTATTATAAAATTCTCGTAAGCTGATGTATTCTTTTATTATATAGTCTAAATTAAAAGTCTGTATAAAATGCCAGGTATCTACTTCTATGCTGGCTTTTCCTAATTTTAAACTTAAGAGTCCTGGATTTTTTGTCAAGTCTGTTCTGATTGATTTTCCGTTTGTTCTTGTGATACTGTCTCCGAGGAGGTTCCTGTAACAGGCGGGGGTTTTAATTCTTTTATGTGAACAATAATTACTTTGTTAGTATCTTTGTTTTTTATCTTAACTCTGTTTTTCTCTAGTAAGGCTAGGATCTCATATGGTCCTATGAATCTATTATTTTTCTTATTTCTAGACTTAGGGTTTTTCCTATACACTACTTGCCCTAAACAAAACCTATCATTACTATCTCCTAATACGTTATTTTTATTAACTACAGCTTCCTTTTTAGTAACTAATTTTTTATTGACTTCTTCATATACTTTATCTAACCTACTTTTATGTTTTTCTATATAGTCTGTGAAAAATTGCTTCGGGACGAATATTTCATTCGGATTTCTAGTCTGCGAGTGACCAAACGTGAGCTCGAAAGGGCTAAACTCCGTCGCACTGTGAATTGAACTGTTATATGCTATAATGGCATAATATATTAAATTTGCCTTATCATCTTTACTCGCATAGGTTTCTTGCAATATTCGTAAGTGTTCAATTAGGGTGCTATGAAAGCGCTCGGCTATCGCATTGCTTTCATGGTGGTTAATAGTAGTGAAATGAACACTGATTTTGTGTAATTTAAGCAGATCCTTTACAACTTCATTATTGAACTCAGATCCTTGATCTACAGTAATTTGGTTTGGTACCCCAAAACTTGCAAAATACTTAATTAGTGCTTCACTAATATGTATTGCTGTTTTACCAGCAATTGGTATAGCTTGAGAAAATTTAGTAAATGAGTCTACTAAGGTTAGGTAATTGTTTGAGTCGTAAGTAAAGGTGTCTATGTGAATTAACTCGAAAGGTTTTGTCGCTGTCTTTGTAAGCATTATTGGAGAGTACGTTTTAGTCCTTCCATACTTTGTTTTTTGGCAAACTTCACATATATTAATTATGTCTGTTACTGTCTGTTTCATTGATTTCCAATAGTAAGTTTTTTGTATTGCTTTCATGTTTCATTTATTCCCCTATGATTAGTTTTTGATACATGATAGTTATTTTTTATTCAATTTGCTCTTCCCTTTCTAGTACTGTTATAACCCGCTGCGTGCATTTAACAAGCTTTAATTCGTTTCCCGAAAAATTACTTAAATAAGCGTTGCAGAAGGAGGTATACAGCTCATCCTTCACAAAATATAAATAATGGGTATGGTTCGGTGCCGTGTAAGTTTTTAAGAAATCTATGATAAAATTTTCGTTATTATTCATTGGTATTTTCACGTAAAGTATTTGTTTTCCGTCATGATTTTTTATCTTCACTACTAGTTTATGATAAACGTTAGGTTCAATTATAATTTGATTTTTCTTATTATTTATTATTTCATTTAAAATTGGAATACCGTCGCTTAAATGGTCTATCCTGTCAAGAGTCACAGACGTCCCCCTCTATTGCCACGTCAACATTTTCTGGTTGTACATTAGAAATTTCACCGCGAACATCTTCGGATGTTGCACTCTCTGGTGTGTCAATTAATGGAATCGGTTCCTCACATTGATTTTGAAGGTATGCTAATACATCAAATTTTGAGTCTCCAGGATTATTTTGAATGGACTCGTTATCCTCTGGGATGTCCTTTTCACCGATTGCATTTATTTTTATTCTGGAGAGACTGTCAGCGTTTGTATTTTGAGAACCCTTTTTATATACAATTTTATAATCATATTCCTCTAGTTTTAGGCGCCATCGCATGAGCTTAGAGTTTGGCTCCTTTAAGCTGAATAGCCATACTAAAGGCCTATGGTCAGTATATATAGTAAATTTTCGACCATATAAGTAATGTCTAAAATGTTTACAGGCCCAAACGATTGCCAGGGTCTCTTTCTCTATAGTAGAATAGTTTAACTCACTTTGGTTTAGAGTTCGGGATGCATAAGATATTGGTCTGTCATTTGGGGTTTCCTTGTGATAGTATTGCCCCAATAGCATAATTGCTAGCATCCGTGGTTAGAACAAATTCTTTGTCAAAATCCGGATATTGTAGTATTGGTTCGTTCGTCAAAATGTTTTTACAGGTTTCAAAACAGTCTTTGTATTCTTTGTCGTCATAATTAACTGTTGCTCCCTTTTTTAGGCATTTTGTCATTGGTTTAGTTATTAGCAAAGTCTTTAATAAATCGTCTGTAGTAACCTAAGGCCTAAAAATCCTTTAATTTCTTTCGGTGTTTTAGGTAAGGGATTTTTGAACCGCTTGTATTTTATCAGGGTTCGGTTTAACACCATCTGGTGTTATCACATGCCCTAAATATTGAATTTCTGTTTTAAAAATTCTGATTTGTCGAGTTGTACTTTTAGATTACTTTGTCTAAGTCGTTCAAAAACTTTCTTGAGGTTAGTCATATGTTCTTGTAAACTAGCGCTAAAAATAATGACGTCATCTAAGTAAACAGGCAGGTGTCATATAATAATCCCGCTAAGATATTGTTCATTACCCTTTGAAATGTAGCACATCCATTTTTCAGTCCCATACTCATCCTAAGGAATTCAAAGTGTCCGTCCTCTGTACTAAAAGCTGTCTTTTGTCTGTCTTCTGGTTCAATTTCGATCTGGAAGAACCCACTAGCTAGGTCTATTACACTGAAATATTTTGCACGTCCTAGTCTGTCTAGTATATCAGAAATATGTGGGAGGGGGTATCGGTCCGATAAAGTCCCTTCGTTAAGAGCTCTATAATCACAAACCAATCTCCACTTAATTTGCTTACTAGCATCCATTTTCTTTGGTACAATCCATATTGGACTATTGTAAGGAGAGTTACTTGGCTGGATGATATTTTCAGCTAACATTTGGTTGATTTGTTTTTTAACTTCTTCCCTATGTACCGCAGGATATCTATAAGTTTTAGAATAGATCGGCCTATCATGAGTTAGTTTTATTTGATGTTTTATTTGATTGGTGAAAGTTAAAGGGATTCCCTTACAATGAAAAATATCCCTATATTCAAAGCAAAGTTTCTTAATTGCCTCTTTCTCTTCTTCATTTAAATGGTCTAAGTTAATGTTTTTTAAGTTTTCTTTAGCTAATTGGTCATATTTGTCTTTGTTAAATTCGTCATAAATAAAATGATTATGTGTTTTTATGTCTTTGATTAAATCGTTGTCAATCTCATTTATTATCTCTATAGGTAAAGGCCGTATCAAGGTCGTAGTCAACTCTTTCTCACTCGAGTTGATTATGGTAGTATAAGCCTTATGATTATTTATCTTAACTAGAGCGGTGGGGATTTCAAGTCCGTCTCTTATTTTTATATGATGTAATATTCCGACTCCTTGTTTTTGCTGAACAGACAGATTAACTATCATCTGTGTTCTAGGAGGGACTTTAATATTTAAAGTTTCTTCTTTTTCGTTATCATAAATTATTGGGATTCTTACCTTAGGTGTAATCAATAATTTTGATTGCATATCAATTTTAGCATTTAATTTTTGTAATAAATCGATTCCTATGAGACCGTCAAAGTCTTTACTAAAATCAAACAGATAAAATTTATGATATTCGTAGGCATTAAAATTTTCAAAAATCGGTATGACTATTACCCCTTCATGTTGCGTCGTTTGATGAGCGGATTCAATTTTAAATTTCTCATCATAAATGTTATATTTACCGTAATATTTATCAACTATTTTTGGACTTAATAAACTTTTTGAACTGCCTGTGTCAATGAGAAGTTTTAAATTTAATTCTGGAATTTTGATGAACGGTAAATCGTTTAAACTACAATTTAATTTTAATATCTCATTGCCTTGCTGATCTACACAATTTTGATTCACTACCCCTGTTCTGTTGGGGAGGCTTCGTTGTAAAAAAAATTATTATTATCATTATTAATGCTATTATCATTGTATAAATTATTGTTGTCAACTGCCACGTTATGATTATTCATGGGTCCATTATTATGATTACCCTGAATATTTTGGGCATACATTCTGCTATTTCTAGTAGCAGTATCTACTTCCATAGGAGTTGGATTTTGATTTTGATTATTAACATTCTGCCTTTGATAATTATTATTCTGATTATAATTATTTTGATAAGGGTTATTCCCTTGATAATTATTATTTTGGTAGTTATTTTGACTCTGGTAATTACCTCTTTGATTAAATTACTGTTATTATAGTTATTAAATCTATTATTATTTTGATTATTATTAAATCTATTAAAATTATTACGATTGTTATTATTAAAATTATTATAGTTCTGATTATTACTTCTAGGTCTAAAATTATTATTTCTATTATTATTATTCTGATTGTAATTACTAGGTCCAGGTTGAATACGCGGTGGACCACTTCTGTTATTTCTAGATTGACTGTTATCAGATCCATTATAATTTTGATAATAATTATTCGAATTTATACCCAAAGAATAAAGGAAATTTTCCTCTTCAGAGAGGAAACTCATGGCTTCCTCTAGAGTATTTGGGCTTCTTAGCCTAACATTGGTTTGGATAGGGTTTGGCAAACCCCGTATAAATGTTTTAAGAGCTAGATCATTGTAATTGGAAATTCTTATTCTCTTCTCTTCGGCAGTTAGTTCTTCTATTGAGTTTAATTTACTAATTATCAAGCTTCGAGCATCTTGACACAGAATACCAAACCTGTAAGGAGGCTGGTTTCTTTTTGGTTGCAAGGAGATGAGATCCTGCACCAAACAATCAATGTTTCGCTGATCTCCGAAACACTGAGTAAGGCTATCTTTTATTTGCTGCCAGCTGGTAAGCTCTGTTCGACACCCTACAAGCGCGAGAGCTCTTCCACTGAGTTTCCCAAATATAGCTCTTAATATAAATGTATTAATTTGGTCTTCTGGGTTAGCCTGATTTGCAAATTGAGTAATTAATGTTTCGCAATTAGCGAAAAATATTGTCAGGGTATGTGGATCACCATCATAGGGTGGAATGGTGTCTAGGTAAAGTTTTAATAACTGGTAGTTTACGGCTGCCATTCTGTCTATTTGATTCTCGTCTTCCGCTTATAAGATTCCAATAATCAGTATTTGATTTCAATAATCAGACTAGCACTTACACTTCACTGTTAGTCACTTTTCACTAATTCTCACTTTACAAAGGTTCACGGTATTAATCGTTAAAACGAAAAATAAATTGTTCGCAATTTTAGCTTACAATTTATCTACGCGTATCCTACCGACTGCGCCAATTACGTTTCGATTTAATAAGAAACAGTTTTTAAAAAAATGAAAATTTATTTATAACAAGTTACTACAGTGATATACTAAGTCCTAGGGACACTTATAGACATACGTTTAATAAAACAATAGACTAAGAAATGACACTCACACGTGGATGTGAGGGTCTTTTATAACTTTAGAAGTGCTTAATTCGCACTTTAGTAGTGTGCTGATGTCTGCCGATATATATGTGATTATTTGAATATAACTCGTTTTCCGCCATAAGAATGGCGGAAAACATTGCTTACAAGGTTGATAAAATTTATTATAAGATACGTTAAAATGAGGAAGCTTCGCTTGCTAGATGGTTGAAAGTTTAAAATTATGTGTAGTAATAGAGGCTTTGCTTCGTTCGCTAGGTTAATAAAACCCTTATTTAATATGAAGATTTAGGTCTTCCGGTGGTGACCGCGTCAATGTAAATGAAGAATCCGACGTTTCGCTTCCACTGTGGGAGGCATCTTCAGGGATGTAGGACATCATGGATAAAAACACAATTCTCTAAAAAACTGGAACTGGTATATGATGAATCCTTAGTTTCACTTCCACTGTGGGAGGCATCTTCAGGGATGTAGGACATCATGGATAAAAACACAATGCTCTAAAAAACTGGAACTGGTATATGATGAATCCTTAGTTTCACTTCCACTGTGGGAGGCATCTTCAGGGATGTAGGACATCATGGATAGAAAACACAATGCTCTAAAAAACTGGAACTGGTATATGATGAATCCTTAGTTTTTGCTTCCACTGTGGGAGGCATCTTCAGGGATGTAGGACATCATGGATAGAAACACAATGCTCTACAAAACTGGAACTGGTATAGGATGAATCCTTAGTTTCACTTCCACTGTGGGAGGCATCTTCAGGGATGTAGGACAACATGGATGAAAACACAATGCTCTACAAAACTGAACACCTTCTTTAATATGTTTGAAGAAACTCGCTAAAGGTCTAAAATGGATTACAATATTTGTTTAAGCACAAATAAATAATACATAATTTTAGTCAATACTACAACAACATTTAGTTTAGCAAAGCCCCAATCCCAACCCAATTTTGTCGAAGAGTGCTGAAAGCTAAACCTAAACCTAATTTCTTGAACTAGGTAGCTTTGTTCCCCTCTCGAAAAAACCTGCGGGCGCCTATGGTCCGTTATGTTGTTGGCGGTTACCCATTCATATTGTGACCAAGCATTAGTGGTACTGTGGGTTGATGACGTCACACATGTTTTATAAACAACAGGGTTCGGGACATTAGCAAGATTGATTTTTGTAAAGCGTTTCAAAGTTATCGTGTCCCATGGAACAAAAATCGTCTAGGACCAAAAATCTCGTATGTGTGTGTTTATATTCTTAATCAGTGAGTCTTCCCTTTCTAAAAAATCCACCCCCACCCCTACCCACCTTCATGACCCTCATAAGCTCATTTTTTTCTTTGAAAATTCGCTGAAAAAATTCGGAATGAAATATGAATAGCAAGTAGTAAGGCTATTATTCAACTTATGAAGCACAAACCGGAAACTTGAGCAAGAAACGGATTATTCAGGATAGCAGAACGCAGTTTAATGGAAATTCGCCCAGCTTGCACACCCTCTACTCCAGTATTATTTAATAATAATATTATAAGAGATAAATCAGTTGTCAGACGGTAATGATAATCGCATCATTAAAATTGTTGCTATAACGGTACGCAGACGATATAATTATTTATAGTATTTACATAAAATTTACATAGTCAATCTTATAGTTATAAATATAAGAACGTATTATTAAATATTTGTAATTCTAATAGTACTGTTACTTATTTATAGTCATGACTTGATGTATAAGTATATACTTTATAAGTATAAGTTGATGAGTAATAGTCTTAAAGCGAGACTTATATAGGAGGAGAATAGGACAGTAAGCACAATGGAATTGCACTGATAACACTAAAGCAGGGTTACTTATAGAGATATATACTAGAGCCTATCTCAATACATTGGGAGGTCTGAAACAGAGACTATAGAGCTAGGTCTGAAACAGAGACTATAGAGCTAGGTCTGAAACAGAGACTATAGAGCTAGGTCTGAAACAGAGACTATAGAGCTAGTCTGAAACAGAGACTATAGAGCTAGGTCTGAAACAGAGACTATAGAGCTAAGTCTGAAACAGAGACTATAGAGCTTGAAACAGAGACTATAGAGCTAGGTCTGGAACATCTGAGGACGAGTGACGCAAGTACGAAGACTTGTTGCAGTATAAATTTGGCAGATTGTGATTCTTTAACGTCCACTTACGTTTATTAACGCCCACTTCAATTTTTTATATTCCACTTACATTTTTAAACGTCCACTTACATTTTTTTAACGCCCACTTCAATTTTTTACCGTCCACTTACATTTTTTAACGTTCACTTACATTTTTTTTAACGCTCACTTCAATTTTTAACGTCCACTTACATTTTTCAACCTCCACTTACATTTTTTAACGTCCACTTACATTTTAACGTCCACTTACATTTTAACGCCTATTTACGTTTTTTACCATCCACTTCCGTTTTTTTAACGCCCACTTAATTTTTTTGTCGTCCACTTACATTTTTCAACGTCCAATTACACTTTTCAACGACCAATTACATTTTTAACGTTCACTTACGTTTTTAACGTCCACTTACATTTTTCAACGTCCACTTACATTTTTTAACGTCCATTTACATTTTTTAACGTCCACTTACATTTTTCAACGTCCACTTAAATTTTTCAACGCCTTCTTACATTTTACAACGTCCACTTAAATTTTTCAACGCCTTCTTACATTTTACAACGTCCACTTACATTTTTTAACGTCCACTTACTTTTTTTATCGCCTATTTACGTTCTTTACCATCCATTTCTGTTTTTTTAACGTCTTCTTACATTTTTTAATGTCCACTTACGTTTTTTAACGTCGACTTACATATTTTAACGTTCGCTCACGTTTTTGAACCTTCTATTTACGTTTTGAAAGAGTAACTGAGTGTAACTGTATGTGAAATATCGTGTTAAAGTGATGAGACGGAACGATTTAGAAGATAACGAAGCTAAAAACGTTAAGTTATTTCAACTTTTAACAGTTATCTCTAGCTTTACTCGAGCACAAAGCCTAGAGCATTCAGAGTGAGGGTTATTTATTGCAATCAGAAGCAAGCATGAACTTCACGCTTTCAACACAATTTAATACTTAAGTACGATTCAAGTAATGACTTGCAATTGAATTTAAGCACACAATGGGGACTTAGCATTCGTGACTTTGCCGTGTTTAATTTTAAAAGGTTCCGTGCATTCAACAACATATAAGCAGGTATTTGATTTTTATAATTAAACCAAGTGCACATCGGATTTGTTGTATCTTGACTTTTAACTTTGGACTTGAGATTAGACTAACTTTAAACTTAATTCTTCAACTTATTTGAAGAAACAAGTTAAAAGTTTTCTTGGATAAATTAAAGACACTTAAGAAGTAGAAGTTTTGTCTTGTAAATTATGGATAGCTAAGTCGATTTTTTGTTTTATTTGCTAAACTGACAAGTATAGATCAAGGATCTTGAGTAAAGGGGATGACACATTAAGGAACATTTCTGACCCCATGGAAGTTGTATGACGTAGAGAAATAGGAGCAAACTTACCTTCCCCTTGGTTGTAATGAAAAAAAGGTGCCCTTACATAACCTACATAAACGCAGGTTAAGTAGCAAGGTTGTCGAGTTTGCTTCTCAACTTTCCTCTGTACTTCTCGTGATTGTTACATTTGTGGTTAAATGTAATATTTCATCTAATCTAGACAGAAGAGCCATGAATTTCTATGGTTCCTCTCATGAGTTTTTTAAGCAATCATACATATTTTCACTGACTCATATAGTGTACTGAACACTGGGAACAACACGTGCTCTCACTGTTAAACCAAACCTCCACAAACTTTAAACTACAAGGCAAAAACACTATAGTATTATAATGAATCTACTATGAGGGTCCTAAATTTTGCCTATACCCAGTTTCATTTAGGGTAAGCGATCATTAACGAGTACCTGACAACGTACAGGCTCGAGACCACAGGCTTTACGTCCCTTCCGGAAGACGTGGAACGCAGAATTTTTATCCCTCTCATAAAAATCCCAGAGGCCCGTGCTGGGATTGAACCCATGACTAAATAAACTCGGAAGTTTAAAGTACATTCATACTGTGTATTGGCCACGTACCTTAACCACTACACCACGGGTGACTCCTTTCGTCATTAGATAAAGTTAATTGTTTATGTTGGTATCACTTACATCCCCATTTCTAAAATGATATGGCGAAGCAATAAATCAAGTCTATATAAGAAGTTTATAAGCGAGGCTTCAACATTTTAAAATTGCATCATAAACTATGAATTTTAATAGTGATTTAATGTTATTCGTTCCATCATGACATCATGCCTTTGTGAACTCTCTATTTTTATCCCCATTTATTCAGTCTGCATACTTATGGGGCGTAACCGTATCGAAGGTCGTGAATGTATGCACGTGTCTACAATCCCGGTGGTCCGGGGTTCGCAACTCGGATTTTGCTTTAAATTTTTAACTAGTAAAAGAAAACAAAATAGTTTTTCGTTAGTTGCATTTTTTAGTTTATAGAATTCCATCTTAAATTACTAAATAAAAGTAGGCTTTAATTCTATATGTAACAAAATTTATTTTGTTTTTATTTATTCAGCCATCATTGTGGTCATCTTCAGAACAATAACTAACCTTACATAAAACTATCACAGACTACCTAAAAACATAAAAAGTACATAAAGAAATGTTTTAAATAGCTAAAAACTTAAAAAAGTTACATTGTTGTTAAGTAATAAATTAGTGAGATGCAATATCTCATTAATGCTCTGAAGATGGCCACAATGATAGCTGAATAATTAAAACAAAATAAATTTTGTAACATATAGAATTAAACCCTACTTTTATCTAGTAATTTTGAAAAAAAACCTTATCACAACATACAAAAAATAATTTGGTTATAATTATAATTATAAATTGAAAAAATATAAATTAAAAATAATTTATTATTTTTCCTTATTTTTATATACCATAGGATTATAGAAAAAATATTGTGCGTTTTCGAAAAAATCCGTAACTGGGATATGACCGGAATTATGTGTTTCAGGTGTTTTTAAGACCACCTGAGTGGTTTTTGCTAATTTGTCTGTCTGTATGTGTGTCTGTTATCATCGTAGCTCCTAGAGTATTTTTTCTTGAAGGTTGAAACTTTGTTTAATAATAATTCTACCGCTGTTGTTGATCTATTCGGAAAATATTTTTTTTATGAAGTCACTAATTCACTAATTCACTAGTCACTAATTCACAATAATGACTCAACAAAATTTCTAAAAAATCACGGAAAAATGATGGGATCGGATTGAGATTTGGCACGCATGTAGCCATGTATAAGACTAAGATATGTGTTAAGTTTCATCTCATTATCAGCATTAATTCATATGACTTTTTTTTGTAATTGTAATAAATCGGGAAATAATTAAATTGAGTTGACATTTGGTACAAGTATATACCATTACGTATCTGCCTCGGTAGACGCGCTCGTATAGAACTGGACTACGGGACCGGAGGTCCGGGGTTCACAGCCCGGTTTCTGCTCTCAGTTTTTATGAATAGAATTTGATGTAAAAAGATTTCTTCAACTTGAGCTTTACTCTGAGCATAGTAGATGTGACCCACCCATGGTTGTTCCCGCAGGACGAATACCCAAAAGGGCCGAAAGGCCCTTAAATGGGCATTATTATTATTATTTATGATTATATAATAATAATAATGCCCGTTTAAAGCTTGCGGCTCATCAGGGGATAACCCCTGCGGGAACCACCTTGGTTGGTGTAGCAACCGTTAGGCTCAAAAGTGAATTCTAAAGTTGGCAATAATGTATCTAAACAATAATCTTCTATAAACTGAGAGCGTAACCTGGGATGCGAACCCCAGACCTCCGTGGGTGTCAAATGTCAGTGTAAAGACTAACGCTTTAACGACCTCGGCCACGGAGGCGGCTTTTTGACGTAATAAATAAGTACACCAAGTTTTGTTCAACACGACAAGTATATCTATGATTTTTGTTGGATCAAAAAAGTTAAGCAAGCATCGAGCGTAAAAATGGAAGTAATTTCTATCTAAGGACGAGCGAAGCGAGCCCGAACAGGTTTCGCAGTATAAATGTAATGACTTGTATATTCTAAGGATGAACGAAGCGAGCCCGAAGTAGGAGGGATGAGCGTAGCGAATCCGATGTGATCAGGAAAAGTTCTGAGGTACCCGTATACCCGATTTTTTACTTAATATTTAGATTTATGACGTCATAAAATATTTTATCTCCAGAAGGGTAATAATCAAAACATTTCGGGGCTTGCTTTTATGTAATAATGACCGTCATTATAACCCGGCGGGAAATAATAATTTATTATTATTTCCTTTGTTATTATAATAAATAAATTATTATAATTATTATAATAATAAATAAATTTATTTATTTATTATTATTATAATAAATTTAACAATAATTTAATAATAATTTAATAAATTTAATAATAATTTATTATTATTTTATTATTATTGAGTAGTTAAAGTTACAGATTCAAAAATCTACGTAAAGAATTTGGAGTAAACAAAGTTATATTGGCAGCACTGATTCATTAAATCCCAGCTGTCTGTAAACAAATAATTTCTTTATCAAATCTGTTTTGACGATAAATAACTACTTTTTTTACTAAGTTTTTTCTTATCTTTCAAGTAATATTCCTGTTATATTTATCATAAAAGGATTTAGTGCGGTTATTTACGATGGAAAGTGATAATGAAATGATAGTAAATGGCATAGGTGAATTGTTTCCCGATATCCCGGAAAACCGGTTGATAATCCTCAACCGTCTTGTATAGATGACGAAGCAAATACGGTTTATTATATTAATAGAGAATTTAGGTATTTATATAATTTTGTTTATTATGATATTTGTTACCGCCTCCGTGGCCGAGGTCGTTAGAGCGTTAGTCTTTACACTGACCTTTGACACCCACGGAGGTCTGGGGTTCGCATCCCAGTTACGCTCTCAGTTTATATAAAAAAATATTGTTTAGATATATTATCGCCAACTTTAGAATACACTTAAAGCGTAACGGTTGCTACTACCACCCGAGGATGTTCCCGCAGGGTTTATGCCTGATGAGCCGCAGGGCTCTAAACGGGTATTATTATCATCATTATTATGTTTAGGGGTTTTTTCTCACTTAGAAAGTGGTTAATTGTAGAGCGGACACTGTGTGCCAAGTTTCTACAATTTTACTTTTTTTTTTTTTTATTTTATAATTATCTGGACAGAAAACGGCGAACAATACTGCACGTGTCTAGAACTATTGATTTCTGCAGAGTTGTATAAATGTTATCTGGGAGATTTAAATGTTTGAATGAGTCGTGAATACTGTTAGGGACTATGGCAGTGGCTGACATTACTATTGGGATGATGACGGTTTCATTTAGTTGCCATTGAACTTTCAATTCTTCTGCTAATTTTAGATATTTATTAATTTTAGTTTGAAATGTGTTTTCTAAATTATGAGTATTAGGTATGGCAACATCTATTAAGTAAAGTTTTTTGGTAGTTTTGTCTAATAGTGTAATATCAGGTCTGTTAGCATCTATTGTCCTATCTGTTAATAATGTTCGGTCCCAGAGTAATTTAGCCTGTCTATTTTCTAATACTATGTTTGGATTATATTTGTAATACGGCGTCTGTGATTCTATGTCATTCAGCAGGTTGTAGGCACTAGCAATTTTATGATGAATTATTTTCCCCACGTTATCATGTCTGTTTTTATATTCAGTTTGAGCCAACATTTTACAGCCAGACACTATATGATCTATGTTTTCTGGAGCATCTCTACAAAGTCTACACGAGTCATCCTGAAGACCATCCTTTATAATGTACTTCCTATAGTTTCGACAACTTATTACCTGATCTTGGATAGCTAGGAAGAATCCCTCTGTCTCTGGAAACAGCTCACCTTTGATCAGCCATGCGTTCGACGCAGATTTATCGACATTAGGTTGATTCAAAGCGTTTGCGTGTTTACCATGTAGTGCCTTTCCAAGCCATTTATTACACTTTTCTTCGTCAGAAACTACAGGGAGAGGGCATTGTCCAGATAAGTTAAGGGGTGTGTAATTATTATCAGCTCTGCAGATGGCGTCGTGTAACATTGATTCAGGTTTTTTGTTATTAAAATAATCTAACAGTACTCTTTTTTGATTAGTGTGTAGGTTTGATATGTCAGCTATTCCTCTTCCTCCTAATCTTCTTGGCAGGGTCATTCTTTCCGAAGCGGCTCTAGGTGGTGCATACAGGCACTGGTTAGAGATGTGTTGGTTTCATTTGTAGGTTCTGTAAGTCAGTAACAGTCAATTAATAATTCCAAACGAATATGTTAGTAGTAATGGTATAGCAAACGTGTTCATCATTATTATTATTATTATTATTATTATTATTATTATTATTATTATGATATTTGTTTGTTATGTATGTATGTGGTTATGTTGTATGTATAATATATTATACAATGTATTTTTGTTAATTTTGCATAAAATAGTATAATTATGTTTCACTGATTCTAAATATAAACAAATACAGTTTTTTTTTGTTTCATATATATTGTTTTTCCTTCTGGAGATAAATTTTTAAAATAGGTCTATATTGTAAAGGTAGTTTGCAGAAGTTTCAAAAAGAGTTGTCTATGCAGTCTGTGGACTGACTTTTGATGATTCAACCTGGAATTTGCCTGTAAAATTGAGGGAAACCACAGAAAAACCTCAATCAGGTTGATCGGACACGCGGGTCCTGGGTGTAAAGGTTATGTTATTATTTCTTTTACGTTTGGGGGTTTAACTGTTAAGGTTTGGTCTTTAGATTTAATTTTTTGAGGCTAAGGGGAATAGTTAATTTTATGGCATTTTATTTTATTGAATTTAAGTGTATTTATTATATTTTTTAATTTTGAGAAGAGCAGAGTTTTGATTTTTTCAGTATTGTCTTGGATATCTTGAAGTTTGACATCTTGATATAATTTTGTCTGTTCTGTCTTGTATTTTGTACAGTCTAGTAGAATATGTTCTACTGATAAACTATTTATAAAACTTGAAATACATTTAAAGTTAACTGTCATGGATTAAGGTCGTAGACTTAGAATAATACTATATATAGAAGGAGCACTACTGATAACAAGGCGGTTCACTGGTGGTCTTAAGTAATGCTGCCACCCTAACAATATTCAATATTCTAAAAAAAAAAGTTGGCAATACTTCCGGTTTCTGAATTATTATGTTTTATTATTAAATAATGATTGATTATTCATAAAATACTAATATAAATATCGGCGCATTACAATATTTTAAGCATTTTAAATTGAAGTTTAACTTATTCATTAAAATTATATTAAAGTAGTCCTCGTCAACTAAATGTAGATTCTTGTATCCGCTATCCTTTGCCATCTAAGACCAGTTTTATCAAATACTCAGCAGGTGTTTTAAGTTATTATATTTGTTCTTTACGATCTTTCATTATTAATAGATATTTATGACACATATTTAACGTACAATGTTTTATTGTTAGAGTGGTACCCCTACTTAAGTGCAACAGTCAACCGGCTTTCGTGTTATCAGTGGAATTACATTGTGTTTACGGTCCTGTGCTCCTTCTATATATGGTATTATTCTAAGGTCGTAGATATCCTTAATCTATTCGAACAAAATAATTTTTATTGCTGTAAAACTAAAAAATATAATGAAATTTGGTTTTAACAATTGTCAAATTTTGTTAAAACCATTTTTGTCTCAAAATATTGACCAAGTTCAGCTCAATCACACTTTGCTAAGGTCCCTGTTATTAGTTTGTACCCGTAATGTTACACGTGGGATACACGCTAAGCACACCTACTCGTACACCTGTCTCGTTCGCGTCTTTTATTCCTACTTCATTCGTTTAATTTATTAATTACTACATTCTATCGTGCATTTGTCAATCCTAAAAATATACTAACAGTGTAGGCATAGACAAAAGATGGTCAAAACTAATTTAACAAAAGTATTTGAAACTTTAATGTAGTTTCTATTCATTCAAATATTCTATGTTATGTAAATTCGCGTTATGTAAAATCAGTTACGTAAACAAGTTTCCATTCATAGATCTCTACAAGTAGAGATTTATTTACTAGAGGACATACCCTATCTTAATACATTGAGAGGCTTGAAACATCTTCCAGGCATAGAAATATATACTAGAGGGGGCATACCCTATCTAATACATTGAGAGGCTTGAAACACCTTCCGGCATAGAGATATATTACTAGAGGGCATACCCTACTTTAATACATTGAAGCTTGAAACATCTTTCCAGGCAGTAGAGATAAGTACAGAAGGGCATACCCTACTTTAATACATTGAGAGGCTTGAAACATCTTTCCAGGCATAGAGATATATTACTAGAGAGGCATGCCTATTAAACATGAAAGCTTGAATATCTTTCCAGGCATAGAGATATATTACTAGAGGGGCCATACCCTACATTAATACATTGAGAGGCTTGAAACCTTTCCATCATAGAGATTATTACTAAGAGCAATACCTCATAAACATTGAGAGGCTTGAAACATCATTCCAGGCATAGAGATATATTACTAGAGAGGCATAGCCTCTTAATACTTGAGAGGCTTGAAACATCTTTCCAGCATAGAGATATATTACTAAGGGCATAGCCTATCTTAATACATTGAAGCTTGAAATATCATCCAGGCATAGAGATATATTACTAGAGAGGCGCATAACCTTTATAATAACATTGAGAACTTGAAACATCTTTCCAGGCATAGAGAATGATACTAGAGGGCATACCTACATAATACATTGAGCAGGCTTGAAACACTACCTTTACCTACCAGTCATTGAGACGTCACCCATCCATTTCCATGGCACACCTTTACCAATAAGGGTGCTACATCTCATATGCCATGCAACAATACATTATAATACATTGAGAGGTGGAATCACATTAGCATAAGTATTTACTAGAGAGAATCCTTATCTAAATTTATGAGACTTAAACGTCTTCCAGCATCGAGAATACAGGTTTCATCAAAGTGGTCCCCAAAAAGAAGGTGATAGTACCTCAAAAGAAAAAAAATGTCCTATAATGATAAACCCCGATCTCGAACTGTTTTTCACAAGTCAAATTTCATATTCAAAAAAAATTGACCTCCATCATAAAAAGTTATTAGGGATTTAACTATCAAGCTAGAAAGGCGAAATGGGTATCATCTAGAAAGCTGAGTAAATTCCTTAAGGACAAAACAAAACATGTCAAATTTTGACCTACTGCCCAAAATTTGCAATGAAAAATATTTTTTTAAAAAAAAATGAATTTTATGGAATTTTCGTAGTAGGGCATAGAGAAGTAATAGATGAACAAAAGTTCATGCCAGAACGGAAAAACTCTCTATGAATTCTCTTAAGAAAGTTAATAATTTTATACATTCAATAGTCAAAATTTTAAGCCATTCTTCCTAGAAGTTGGAAAAACTGATATTTTTGGAATTTTTGCATATGTCTACAATGTTAATTACATGGTACATAAAATAATTAAAATCTCTAAAGCAAGGAAAAGAGTGGTTTTAGAGAAAAATGTGTAAAAAAAATATGTTTATTTACCTCCTAGAGTCTAAAAATCGTATTATTAATTATTTTGAAAAAAATATTTTTTTAAAATAACTATTATTTTCAGTTTTATACGACAAAAATGATCAGTTTGCAACTTCTAGCAACATAGCTTTATATTTTACTATTGAATGTATGAAATTTACATTTCTTAAAGGGCAATCATAAGAGAAGTTTTTTCCGTTCTTTGCTGAACTTTTGCTCATCTCTTACTTCCTCTAATGCCCTACTACAAAACTTTCATAAAATTCATTTTTTAAAAAAAAACATGTTTCATGCAAAATTTTGGGCAGTGGTTCCAAAATATTTGACATAGTTAGTAGTTTGTCATTTAGGAAATTTACTCAGCTTTCTAATGATACTAATTTCGCCTTTTTAGCTTGAATAGTTAAATCCCTTTTAACAATTTTATGATGAGGTCAAATTTTTATGAAAATATTTCATTGACCTTGTGGGAAAACGGTTGGAGATCGGGGTTTATATTATAGGATATTTTTTGTTTCTTTTGAGGAGTACTATCACCTCCTTTCCTGGTGGACACTTTATATGAAACACCCTGTATATTTAAAAGGGGGCATATCCTATCTAAATATATTAAGAGTCTAGAAACTTTTTCCTAGGCATAGAGAAATAATACTGGGGGGGGGGGGGTTAATGTATTAACCTATCTTAATACATTGTGAAGCATGAAACATATTTGCAGGCATAGAGATATATTACTAGAGTGGTCATATCCTATTTCAAGACATTAGGAGAAATAAAATTCAGACTAGTATAGATATTATTACTAGTGACAATGAGGCTTTTTTAATTGAATTTATAAACATTGACTAGAGACGACCTATAGGTTAAATTTTTAAACGCCATTGAGACTTCAATACTAGTTAGGAATCACCCGTGGTGTAGTGGTTATGGTACGTGGCCAATATATAGAATAAATGGACTTTAAACTTCCGAGTTTATTTAGTCGTGGGTTCAATCCCAGCACGGGCCTCTGGGGTTTTTATGAGAGGGATAAAAATTCTGCTTACCACGTCCTTCGGAAGGGACATAAAGCCGGTGGTCCCAAGGATGTGCTTTAAGAGCACGTGTTGTTCCCAGTTTTCACTAGACTATAAGAGTCAGTGAAAATATGTATGATTACTTGAAAAAAGCATGAGAGGAACCATAGAAATTCACGGCTCTTCTGTCTAGATTAGATGAAATATACCTACACTTGAAATTAAAAGGAGTAGAACACTATCTTAGGGAGCCGGCAAAAAGGACCCAACCACGTGGCCTACTTGCCTGGTAGTTACTACCACTCCCCCATATTACTTAAAACTAGACAGGCTTAATCGGTTAAATTATAAAACCATAGATAAATATTACCAATCGAGCCCCTCTAGTAATAATATCTCTATGTGTTTATTTGATTATATTAATAGTAGAAGGTGTTCAGGTTACTTTTTCGATGTTTTATAATTCAATCAATAGAGCCTCTCTAGTAATAATATCTCTGTGTTTATTTGATTATATTAATAGTCGAAGGTGTTCAGGTTACTTTTTCGATGTTTCAAAATTCAACCAATAGAGCCTCCTGTAATAATATCTATGTTTTTGATATATTAATAGTCGAAGGTGTTCAGGTTACTTTTTCGATGTTTTATAATTCAATCAATAAAGCCTCTCTAGTAATAATATCTCTATGTGTTTTTTTTATTATATTAATAGTAGAAGGTGTACAGGTTACTATTTCGATGTTTTAAAATTCAACCAATAGAGCCTCTCTAGTAATAATATCTCTGTGTTTATTTGATTATATAATAGTAGAAGGTGTTTCAGGTTACTTTTCGATGTTTTTATAATTCAATCAATAAAGCCTCTCTAGTAATAAATATCTCTATGTGTTTTTTTTATATTAATAGTAGAAGGTGTAAGGTTACTATTCGTGTTTTAAAATTCAACAATAGAGCCTCTCTAGTAATTATCTCTGTGGTTTATTTGACTATATTAATAGTAGAAGGTGTTCAGGTTACTTTTTCGATGTTTTATAATTCAACCAATAGAGCCTCTCTAGTTATAATATCTCTATGTGTTTATTTGATTATATTAATAGTCGAAGGTGTTCAGGTTACTTTTTCGAAGTCTCAAAATTCAACCAATAGAGCCTGTCTAGTAATAATATCTCTATGTGTTCATTTGATTATATTAATAGTAGAAGGTGTTCAGGATACTTTTTTAATGTTTCAAAATTCAACCAATAGAGCCTCTCTAGTTATAATATCTCTATGTGTTTATTTGATTATTTTAATAGTAGAAGGTGTTCAGGTTACTTTTTCGATGTTTCAAAATTCAACCAATAGAGCCTCTCTAGTTATAATATCTCTATGTTTATTTGATTATATTAATAGTCGAAGGTGTTCAGGTTACTTTTTCGATGTTTTATAATTCAATCAATAGAGCCTCTCTAGTAATAATATCTCTATGTGTTTATTTGATAATATTAATAGTCGAAGGTGTTCAGGTTACTTGTTCGATGTTTCAAAATTCAACCAATAGAGCCTCTCTAGTAATAATATCTCTATGTGTTTATTTGATTATATTAATAGTCGAAGGTGTTCAGGTTACTTTTTCGATGTTTTATAATTCAATCAATAAAGCCTCTCTAGTAATAATATCTCTATGTGTTTTTTTTATTATATTAATAGTAGAAGGTGTACAGGTTACTATTTCGATGTTTTAAAATTCAACCAATAGAGCCTCTCTAGTAATAATATATCTGTGTTTATTTGACTATATTAATAGTAGAAGGTGTTCAGGTTACTTTTTCGATGTTTTATAATTCAACCAATAGAGCCTCTCTAGTTATAATATCTCTTTGGTTTATTTGATTATATTAATAGTCGAAGTGTTCAGGTTACTTTTTCGAAGTCTCAAAATCAACCAATAGAGCCTGTCTAGTAAAAATCTCTATGTGTTATTTGATTATTTTAATAGTAAAGGTGTTTCAGGTTACTTTTTTCGATGTTTTCAAAATTCAACCAATAAAGCCTCTCTAGTTATAAATATCTATGTGTTTATTTGATTATTTAATAGTAGAAGGTGTTTAGGTTACTTTATCGATGTTTTAAAATTCAACCAATAGAGCCTCTCTAGTAATAATATATCCATGTTAACTTTGCAAATGTATACTATAACTCCATTTTATAAGAACAATCTATAATAATCAATACATACTCGATGAGTTCTATAAATCAATACAGATAATTAATATTCCTTCATAGATTGAATTGATTAAGACTTGTACTTATAAGCTGTGTACATAATTAACATATCCTTATAAATGTATCACGGAGTTTATTATTGATTTCTTACGCATTGTTAAGGACTGCGCATAGTTTTCACATTATAGCATTATTGTATGTATGGTTTGTACGTAATGTTACGAAAGAAGCGAATGACTAAGTTATTTATCTGATACACTAAGTTAAATAGAATATATTTTTAGAAATAAATTGGCTGACTGTTTATATGGCCTATATGGGTTTTTACTTTTCCTCATTTATGCCGTAGGTATATAGGAAAAGTAATGTGTTTGCGAAAAAATCCGAAACCGGGATGAATCCGGAAATACCCGTTTCAGGCGTATTTAATGTCTCCTAAGAGGTATTCGCAAAGTTTTCTGTCTATATGTCTGTTATCATCGTAGCGCCAAGTGTATTTATACTAGAGAGTTGAAATTTTATACATAAATCAGTCTACCGCTGTTGTTGAGCTATTCGGAAAAATTATTGATATATATATATATATATATATATATATAATATATATATATATATATTATATATATATATATCGTCTGCCTCCGTGGCCGTGTTCGTAAAGGCGTTCGATTTCGGCACCGGAGGTCTGGGGTTCGCAGCCCGGGCTTTGCTCTAAGATTTTATGAATAGTATTTGTATTAAAAAGATTTCGCCAACTTAAATTAATTCTTAGAGTGTAGTAGATGCAACCCACCTGAGGTGGTACCCGCCGGTGAATACCCTGATGGGCCGAAAGGCCCTAAAACGGGCATTTTATTTTTATTTATATATATATATATATATATATATAATATATATATATATATATATATATAATATATATATATATAATAATATATTTTATATTTATATTAATATATAATGAGTGTGTGGGTTTGTGTGTATCTAATTTATTTTATTTTTTTTCTTAATTGTTGATGAAAAATGTTTATAATATTAATAGATGGGTTAGTCTTTGTTTGTTATATTTAATTATAATATTATTCTAAGGACAATTTACGACTCTATTGTCTATAATGTACAATTACACGTGCAATTGTATTACTGTTCGTAAGACATTAAAATTCTTAATATCTCTTTGCTTTACGCTTACATTTTACAGTATAGAATGTAATTTACAGTATAGAATGTAACATTGTTTACAAGTCTCATTTAGAATTACATTTGTACAAGGAACAATTGCGACATCGTTTTTAATTGCTTGCAATGTCATAAATTGAATACTTGGAGCTTAGTCTCTCGTCACTCTCGTCACAGCCTAGTTTTTCACTTACGACTTACAATTATACTAAAAACTATTTCTTTTTTTTTATTTATTTTATTATGTTTTATTATTTTTTATTTGATTTATTTAATTCTTGGATCTATCATTATACGTTCTTAATATACACTTGCTATATTAAAAGAATAAAAGAAAAAATAAAAGTAGAGAATAATTCGAAAAATTAAGGAAAAAGAGATTAATCTGATAAAAATAAGAAAAAAGAGAGTAATCTGATAAAAATAAGGAAAAAAATAGTAATCTGATTAAAATAAGGAAAAAGAGAGTAATCTGATAAAAATAAGGAAAAAGAGAGTAATCTGATAAAAATAAGGAAAAAGAGAATAATTCGAAAAAATAAGGAAAAAAGTAATCTGAAAAAATAAAAAAAAGAATAATCTGGAAAAATAAGGAAAAAAAGAGAGTGATTAAAAAAATAGGGAAAAAGAGAGTAATCTGATAAAAATAAGGAGATTTTAAAAGTCAAGCTGCATCGAGCGTGGTTAGTTCCTGGAAGGGTGATCGCTGGGAATGAAAATGATGAAGTAACTATCTGTGGACAAGCGAAGCATTTCCGAAGTTGGGAGGATAAGCGTAGCGAATCCAATGTTATGAGGAAAAGTTCCGAGGTACCCCGTACCCGAAACATTTCCATAAAAATACGTAGGCTAACCCTCGCTAACCTTGAATTGTATAAATTAATTTTTTTAGTATCCAAAGTTGTTCAAATTTTTGGTCCGAATTCACTTATATTTAACTTTTAGTGATGAAACAAACATTTATTTCGTATATAAGATTCATTTTGTATGTTTAAAATACATAAATTCAATGACGTGTGAATGGTACACACAAATCTGTATTTATGTATTGATTATCGTTTGACATATATAATCTTATATTTGCATTACGTACTGGTATTTGGAAAGATAGTTAAGAAGCTTTTAATAGTTATAAAATTAATGTGTCTGGAGTGGGTGTCGAACCTGTAGCCTTCGCGGTGTCAATTCTTTGGGTTAATTTTAAAAAAATTATGGATTCTTAAGTAAACTACTGTCCAGGAATGCTGGGATTTTTTACTGAATTTTTGGACGGGAAAATTAGCATATGAAATTCGTTCATGGAGGGAGGGTGTAGTTGTTTAGGTTAATATATATATATATATATATATATATATATATATATTATATATTATATATATATATATATATATATTATATATATAAATATATAATGCCTATTTGGAGCCTTTCCATCCATCAGGGAATAACCCCTGCGGAACCATCTACTGTGCAGCAATGCTGGGATTTTTTTTACTGAATTTTCGGACGGGAATATTAGCATATACAATCCGTTCGTGGAGGGAGGGAGTAGTTGTTTAGGGTTAATATATATATATATATATATATATATATATATATATATATATATATATATATATATATATATATATATATATGCCTATTTGGAGCCTTTCCATCTGTTAGGGATAACCCCTGCGGGAACCATCTCAAGTGCTAGTGGTAATCGTTTCTCCTTTTGAACAATATCTTTATATAAACTGAGAGCGTAACCTAGGATGCAAACAACAGACCTCCGTGGAGTCAAAAGTCAGTTTAATAACTGACGCCTTAACTACTTGACCACAAAGGTAATATATATATATATATATATATAATATATATAATATATATATATATATATATATATATATATATATATATATATCGTATATCGTATAGAAACGTAACATGGCGTATGGCGAGATGTCGGAGGAGGTTATCAATTTTCATATTACTCATTCCAATTAGTATTTTTATTAGGTTGTGTTAAATAATGTTGATGATAATATAACTCTATGTATGCATTATATTGTGTATTTCAATGTGTATGTATTTATGTCTAAAAGTGTTTGTGTATTCGTATTGCATTTTGTATTCAGTTACTTGAATTATTTGCATAATAACTACACACACACACTTATACACACACACAGACACACTTATACACACTCACACACACACTTATACACACACACACACTTATACACACTCACAGACACACAAGGTGATCTGTTGGCAGTCATTAATCTTATAATAATAAAATAGTGAGTAGTCCTCAACGATCTTTAAATAGATCTCGTGGGATTGTTTAACGTATGAGTCATTCATAAAAATAATTCAATACAATTATTTTTATTGTTATTTTTATTTTTAGGTTTATTGCATTCTTAATTTATGCCGAGACGAAAGCCTTTTAAAAGATTAAATATAATTTTTCCATTTATGTTTTTTTTTTTGGGCCAACTGTCAAAACAATTACATATACATGTTTGAAACTAGAACTGTCGCAAAAAAATATTTGTTTTAAAATATTGTTACAAGATAAGCTCTATCTTATAACAGCTTGAATTTTGAAACATCATAGAGATATTATTAATAGAGGGGCCATATCCGTTGAATTTTGAAACATCATAGAGATATTATTACTAGAGAGGCCTATCGGACATCATTCCCATATCCGTTGACATCATAGAGATATTATTACTAGAGAGGCCATATCCGTTGAATTTTGAAACATCATATAGATATTATTAATAGAGGGGCTCTATCGGTTGAATTTTAAAACATTATACAGATATTATTGTTAGAGTAGCTCTGTCAGTTAAATTTTAAAATATGATAGAGATAATTATACCAGAGAGGATCTATTGGTTGAATTTTGAAACATCATAGAGATATTATTACTAGAGAAGCCCTATCGGTAAATTTTGAAACTATTAGAATTATTATTACTAAAGAGGTCCTTTCATTTAAATTTAGAAGCCAAAACAACTTTGCCAGAACCACTTAAAAACCCTAAAAACGGATAAATCAGATAACATACCGGTTTCGGACCGGTATTTGCCTTCAAAAAAAATTGTAAGCCTTCCAATGTTCTGAGATAGGATGTATCTTATCATGTAATATATTTTTTTGCTTGCAAAAAAATTGTTGCCTCCCAATGTCCTGAGATAGAATGTACTTTCTCTAGTAATATATATCTATGCCTGAAAAAAATCTTCTCCCAATGTCCTGAGATAGAATGTACTTTCTCTAGTAATATATATCTATGCCTGAAAAAAATCTTCTCCCATGTCCTGAGATAGAATGTACTTTCTCTAGTAATATATCTATGCCTGAAAAAAATCTTCTCCCAATGTCCTTATATCTTTCTCTAGTAATAGCCTGAAAAAAATGTCCTTATATAGCCTTTATAATGCGCCCTCTATGCCTGGAACGGTTTATATATTTTGTATAATTCATCCTAAATAAATTTATCAATTATTTATTTGTTCTTCGAATAATTAATTTAAATTAATTTGTATTGGTTAATTTGTTCACAGGTAAGATTTTCTTAACTTCAATTCAAATATTACTGAGGTGATTAATAATTAAGGTTTGTTTATTTATATAAAGTTTTTTTTATGCCTAACTGCTTAGCTGTGTTTATATTTTTTTAATTTTTTAGTTGTGCTAACCTGTACCTTTTCATGTTTATTCTAAATTGCTTAATTTTTGTCATAGGAACTTAAAATTGCTTAATTTTTGTCATAGGGTCTTAAAATTGCTTAATTTTTGTCATAGGAACTTAAAATTGCTTAATTTTTGTCATAGGAACTTACAATTGCTCAATTTTTGTCATAGGAACTTAAAATTGCTTAATTTTTGTCATAGGGTCTTAAAATTGCTTAATGTTTGTCATAGGAACTTAAAATTGCTTAATTTCTGTTATAAGAACTTAAAATTGCCATATTTTTGTCATAGGAACTTAAAATCTTCTTTAAAAAATTCTTAAAATAACATAGTATATTCTATGTCTTTGAAAACATATTTTTAGTCTTCGAGAATAGTACATTATGTTACAAGACTGTCTCTTCTACATTGTGAAGAATGTCTCTTTTTACCGTGGGGAAGCGAACATGCCGAGCGAAGCGAAACAGTAAAAGCTGTATTTTTTTCGGGCGTAGTAATACTAAACGACTATTTAGAAGAAAATCAGTATAATATATTAAAATTTGCCGGAACTCTTCTTTCGATTGCCGAAAGAAGAGTTCGCCGCCGAAGTTTCGATTCTGGTGGCGTACTTTTAAAGTTTGAATCTTTATCCGACATTTATTTATTGTAAATACTTGATAATAAATAATTACTAACTTACTTTCCAAAAATAACAAAAATTATTCGATTATTTATTATTAAATTTAAAATCGGGCTAGGAGTACCTCGGAACTTTTCCTCATTAGATCAGATTCTCTACGCTCATCTTACCTACTTTGGACTCGCTTCGTTCGTCCTTAGAATATAGATATCGCTAAATTTATACTACAGCATGTCTTCGGATTCGTTTTGCTCGTTTACACATAGTCAATGGATCCGTTTCTTTTCAGCGGTCACCCATACAGCACTGACCACGTTCAATGTTGCTTAACTTTTATGATGCCACAAAAATCATGGATATACTTGTCGTATTGAAAAGAAACTTAGTGTACTTATTTATTAAGTAAGGGTGCTTACTTGTACTAATTTTTAACTTAATTACTTTTTTCAATTTTTTTGATTTTTGCAATTTTTTAAAAACGTATACAAATTATGGGATAAAAATTCAACTAATGATGATTATAAATTCAAACTTAGCACATATGTTAGTCTTATACAAGTTACATGTGTGCTAAATTTCAATCTGATCGCATAATTTTTCCGCGATTTCTTTGAATCGCGAATTTAATGGATAAATAGTTAATGGATTAGTATAGGATTTTTTAATTTATTTAAAGTCACTGGATAAGCCTGAAAAAACAATTTCTTACTTCTTCAAATGACTTTACTTCGCCTGACTCCTTTTAAATTAAAAAAAAATTATACACAATGGTGACGAATACTAATAATATTAGTATAGGAGTTTCCCTGCTTAGTTCAGACATTACTGTAATATATAAATTTTCGCAATTCAAAGAGATAGTTGTAAGGTTGGCAATACCAATAGCGGGAAAACGAAAGGGTGATCAAATTTTTTTTATCATAGGATTAGCATGGGAGCCAATCAAAATTCTTCTTTTATTGTTCGTTAATTTGTGATAAATGAGGTAAAAATTAATAGAAAGACCATCGGTGCTAAAAAAAAATGGCCAATATTTCATAGATAAATATTTTGATTATTTAAGGATTTTAAACATAGAATCAGGCTCTTATCACTACAGACTTGGATTTGTCCGATTTAACCCAGAAATAATAAAACCTAAACGAATGATTTAAAACATTTTACAAAAAAGAGTGAATTTATTGAGTTATTAATTATTTTAGTGAGTAAATAAAATCGATTAATAAATTAAAACGCCATTGCGGTGAAAATCAGCTTGTTATCAGTTAATTTAAATACCTGAAGCAACCAATTTAATGCAATTAAAAGGTAATTTTGTGTGTTTGTGCAAACTAAAATTATTTAAAAGTAACATTAATTATTGATAAATAAAATGAAACACTATATTGTGATTTTCACCTTCTTATCACTCAATTTAAATACTCGTGACAACCCATTAAAACCCTATTTTTCGATGAAATAGTGATTCTACTAAATTTATACGCCCTAAAATTTACTACGTACACACAACGTATTTAAGAGGGGATCGTATTGGATACGTATGCAATACGGTCCACTAACTTCAAGGTTCTTACAGCGTATTTGTTTAGTCGATCGAGTGAGATTACGTGATAACTGATCCCGCCAAAACATCGCGTCTTTTTTAGTGAAGGTTCACTTTTGGTTATAAGGAAGTTTAAACAAAAAATATATTTACTTAAATTGAGATTTCTTTGCATAATAATAAAGTTACACTAAAAAATTATATTCCAAAAGTTATTTGATCAAAAACGGTAATATTGAAGTGAAATAAAAGTTGGACGAGAAGGTTATCCGTTAAATACGATCGTCTCTAAAGGTACATACAGCGTATTGGGGGATCCATTTAGATTCCATCTCCCTAGTTCTAGCGTATACGATCGGATCCCCTCCGCATGGTTTATACATCTAATATTACCGTATTAAGAGATCGTATCCAATACGATCCTCGGATCTAAAAGTGTGTGTGAACGCACTAATTAATTAAATTAAAGCACACAAACAAGAGAAACCAAAAAACCCATAAGGACTTTAACTACGATCACCCTTTCGTTATCAATTTCTTATCAGCGACGGTGGCGCTGCTACGGACTTTAATAAATGAGGAAAAGCGAATATTACGATAGAAGTATTAATATGTTTAAACATGTCAAACATGTTCAAACATTACGAAATGTCATTATAAACATTTAAGAAAAAAGTTATTTTGTCATAACTAAGAATCACATATGTTTGAACAAATTAAATTCATTAACAAAATCGACGGAAATGAGCGATCACGACCGATTACAGACGAACGTAATCCACCCACCGACCTAAACCACTCCCCGATGCAAAAAATTCTCTTCCAGATTTCTTGCGATGCTTTCAGTACTCACCGAGCCTTCGGAGTGGTTGCTTTTAGAGAGAAATTTTATTCGAATTTTCCGGCACTTTTACGTAAATTAAAACAACTTGCTGATAAATAAATAATTAAATCAATCAATTAATTTAATTTGCAGTCTTTGTAAATTAAATTATAATTTAAAAAAATAAATAAATTAAAACAGTTTCATTTAATTTCTATCAGAATCAAATATAAATTATTATATTTTAACATTAAATTAATTAAATTATAACTAAAATTTTTTAAATTAATTAAACAGATAATAATAAATATGCAAATTAAAACACCTTACAAAGTTTTACTAATAAAAAACTATTTTTTTTATAAATAATCAATAAAAAATTAACTAAATAAATTTATTAGAATTATAATTTTGTTCTATTCTTAATTCATTTGTTTTAAAATTAATAATCATTAAATGTTAATTAATTTATAGTATTGAATTTTTTTATTAATTAATTGACATTTAACAATATTAAATATATTATTAAATTAAATTCTATAATTAAAGTGATTTCTCTATAATTTTAATTAATTGAAATAATATGTTATAAAGAAGTTATTAAAGTACACATTTTTTTGTTGTGATCATTTTTAATCCATTCAGAAATTAATTTAATTAATTTAATGTTAGTTTCATTCTTACTGTTAATTAATAAATAAATAAGAAAATAATAATTAATTGCAAGTAATATACCATTTCATGAAACTGCTAAAAAAAATCTATTAATTTTTCTTAACAATAAAATTAATTAAAATTTAGTTATGACCATAATTTATGAAGATTAATTAAAAATAAAAATTTAATTAAAACTAATTCATATATATATAAAAATATATATATATATATATATATATAAATCAACACTATTTTTTTATACATTTTAAAAATGTATTTATATATACTTATAAATATATTTGTACATAATTTTTGTTTATTATATCAAATGAGATGTATATATCACATATTCATTAAGAAATAACATTTTTTGATCATGAGGAGAAAAATTCAGCAAAGAAAAAACCCATGAAGACTTCATAAATGCAGATATTTATATTGTTCCTTTCATTTAATTAATTAATTATAATTAAATATAAGCCATAGTAAAATGTCTATGTCATTTTGTGTGGCTAAAATATATACGCATGTAAAGAAGCAAGTAGACTTAATAATAAAAAAGTAAAATAATATAAAAATAAAATAAAAAATAGCATATAATAATTAATTATAATTAAATAAATAGGGAATTTTAAATTATATGGAAGGTAAAAAAGCAAAAACCTTGTAAGCATTGTTGTAAGATTGTTTCGCTCCTAAAAATTAATTAAATATTATTTTAATAAATAGGAATAGTTTCTAAAATAATAAAGTGTAAAAAAGTTATGATTCATTGTGTAATCATTGTTAGAAATAAGATAAAAACAAGAAATAAAGAAGAAAATGAGAAATAATCAATGCTAAAAATAAGAGAAAAAAAAAAAAAGAAAAAAAGAGAAATAATCATTGCTATAAATAAGAGAAAAACAAGAAATAAAGAAGAAAATGAGAAATAATCAATGCTAAAAATAAGAGAAAAACAAGAAATAAAGAAAAAGAGAGAAATAGATCTTGCTAGAAAATAAGAGAAAAAAACAAGAAATAAAGAAGAAAAAGAGAGAAAAAATCATTGCTTTAAGAAATAAAGAAAAACAAGAAATAAAGAAGAAAGAAGAGAAATAATCCAATTGCTAGAAATAAGAAGAAAAAATAAGAATAAAAAAGAAAAAGAGAGAATATCATTGCTAGTATAAGAAAAACAGAAAATAAAGAAGAAAAGAGAGAAATAATTATTGCTAGAAATAAGAGAAAAACAAAGAAATAAAAGAAGAAAAAGAGTAGAAATAATCATTGCTAGAAATAAGAGGAAAACAAGAAATAAAAAGAAAAAGAGAGAAATAATCATTGCTAGAAATAGAGAAAAACAAGAAATAAAGAAGAAAAAGAGAGAAAATAATCATTGCTAGAAATAAAGAGAAAAATAAGAAATAAAAAAGAAAAAAAGAGAAATAATCATTGCTAGTATAAGAAAAAAACAAGAAATAAAGAAGAAAAAGAGAGAAATAATTATTGCTAGAAATAAGAGAAAAAGAAATAAAGAAGAAAAAGAGAGAAATAATCATTGCTAGAAATAAGAGAAAAACAAGAAATAAAAAGAAAAAGACGCCTGAAACGGATAATTCCGGTTTTATCCCGGTTTCGGATTTTTTGCCAACACAATACTTTTCCTATATATCTACGGTATAAATGAGGAAAGGCAAGAAATATGTTTTAGAAGTAATGTTTGAAATAAAGTAATGGAAGTAAATTTAAATGGAATAAACTTTTATTTATCAAAAATTAAATATAAATTATCATAATGTATTTAAAATTGTGTCAAAAAAGTTACTCATCGTTATAAAAAGAAGTAAATAATATAAATAAATAATTATATTAATTATTATAATATAATTATTTATTATATTATTTATTATTAATTATATTATTTATATTTTTCTTTTTTCTTTTTTATTATATTTTTTTATATTTTTATTATATTTTTTTTTATATTTTATATTTTTATTTTTTTTTATATTTTTTCTTTTTTTTTTTTTTTATTTATATAATTATATAAATAATTATATTAATTATTTATAATATAATTATTTATTATATTATTATTATTAATTATATTATTATATTTTTCTTTTTTCCTGTGACGAATTGATGCAACATATTGAGGTTACCTCTAATAAATAAAATAGATAAGCATATTAGTAAAAAAGTAAATAATATAATGAATAATTATATAATTATTATAATTATTTTTGTAATATTATATATTATTAATTATATTATCATATTTTTCTTTTTTCCTGTGACGCTACTTATTGTAGTTACGTCTATTTTTTTTTTTTTTTTTATGTAGAGTGCCTGCTCCACGTGGTGCTACCATTTTTTTTTTATTTTAATTATTATTTATTATATCATTAAACAATAATAATGTCGAATTTTGCCATTTAGGTGATATGTATAATTTTTTTACTTTTTTTACATACCTAGGTCTCTAATGAAGAATAATAGATAAGCATTTAAGTAAAAAAACAAGTAAATAATATAATAAATATGCATGTAATTATATGCTTTAGTATACTTATAAGCATATAACTAAATTAAAAATTATTATTAAAAAAATTATAAATTATAAAATTAATTAAATTTAATATAATTAATATATATTAAATTAATTTAATAAAAAAAATATTAAATTAAAATTATTATTATATGTATAGACTTTTTTCTCAAAATCTTTTTGTCCTATGATAATTCGTTCAAAAATTAATAAGAAATATTGAAAAATATTAAAGTTGAAATGTTATGGATAAGTACCCTTGAAACTAAAGTAAAATAAAATAAAGGTAGTGTACAAGTGATAGGGCACGCAGGAGTAAGGTAGCGCAGACTTCGAGTTAAGTATTGTACGAAACTTTGAGCTTAATAAGTTACTTTGATAACAAAGTTGATAAAGTCTGTAAAGTATTGATAACTTTACTGATGAAGTTTTAACAAAACTGACATTGCTTTATGATATGGAAAAAGGTGGTTTGTTATTTTGTATGGCAAAATGGCTGTGTTATTGTGTATGGCTAAATGTCTTTGTTAATTTATACGGCAAACATTTTAGTTATTGTATATGATAAAATATTTTTTTAAATGGCAAAACATCGTTGTTATTTTATTAGTATACTATAAACGGTTTTTTATTTCTATTTTTTTAAATGGCAAAACATCGTTGTTATTTTATACGTGGAAACGGTTTTTTTGTTTTTTTATATGACAAAACTTCTTTATTATTTTATACGTTGAAACTGTTTTTGTTTTTTTAAATGGCAAAACATCGTTGTTATTTTATACGTGGAAACGGTTTTTGTTTTTTTAAATGGCAAAACATCGTTGTTATTTTATACGTGGAAACGGTTTTTGTTTTTTTAAATGACAAAACTTCTTTATTATTTTATACGTGGAAACGGTTCTTGCTTTTTTATATGACAAAATTTCTTTGTTATTTTATACATGATAACAGATTTTGTTTTTTTATATGACAAAACTTCTTTATTATTTTATACATGATAACAGATTTTGTTTTTTTAAATGACAAAACTTCTTTATTATTTTATACGTGGAAACGGTTCTTGCTTTTTTATATGACAAAATTTCTTTGTTATTTTATACATGATAACAGATTTTGTTTTTTTATATGACAAAACTTCTTTATTATTTTATACATGATAACAGATTTGTTTTTTAAATGACAAAACTTCTTTATTATTTTATACGTGGAAACGGTTCTTGCTTTTTTATATGACAAAATTTCTTTTGTTATATTTATTACATGATAACAGATTTTGTTTTTTTATATGACAAAACTTCTTTGTTATTTTATACGTGATAACAGATTTTGTTTTTTTATATGACAAAACTGCTTTGATATTTTTTACGTTAAAAAGGTTTTTGTTTTTTTAAATGACAAAACTTCTTTATTATTTTATACGTGGAAACGGTTCTTGCTTTTTTATATGACAAAATTTCTTTGTTATTTTATACATGATAACAGATTTTGTTTTTTTATATGACAAAACTTCTTTGTTATTTTATACGTGATAACAGATTTTGTTTTTTTATATGACAAAACTGCTTTGATATTTTTTACGTTAAAAAGGTTTTTGTTTTTTTATATGACAAAACTTCTTTGTTATTTTATACGTTGAAATTGTTTTTTTTATATGACTCATCCGAATTAGATGAAACTTAGTACAAAAATAGTTTTCGATGAGAGAAACATGTGATTACATTCATGTACATATAAACATGACTCAATAGATCTTATTGCTTTGGTCACTATAAGGGATGAACATGGCTAAATAAGTACCCCTAAAATAGTGACCATTAAAACAGCGGCCCCTAAAAAGTGAACCCTAAAACAACGGCCCCTAAAAAGTAACCCTGAAATCAGCAGTCCCTAGAAAAGTGGCCTGTAAAACAGCGGCCCCTTAAAAATAACCCTTAAATCAGCGATCCCTAAAAAAGTGACCTGTAAAACAGCGGCCCTAAAAACTGTTGCCCCTGTAAATCACTGTAAATAGAACCACTGGCTCATTATATTCGAATTATGTTTTTTGCATATTTTTCGTCTAATATAAGATGAAATATAAGATTTAAAATGAAATTATTCTTAACAAACCATGCATATAACTTATTGTGCAATATTTCTAAAAAAAATCATCTCTAAAAAAAACAATAATGCTCGTGCATAAATCGAAATCAATAATGTTATGGCTCTGAATTAATGTAATAATATATGGAAACATGCAGTAATATATTTTAACAAATAGCTTGTATCATTTGATACTACCGAGTTTTTCAAAACATCTTATATTGTGTCAATCATTTAAATAAACCCAAAGCCACACTACATTTATTTTGTAGCTTAAACAACGTTCTAAATTAATAACTCTGCTTGCAATAATACGCTTTTATATATATATATATATATATATAATATATATATATATATATATATATATATATATATATATATATATATATATATATATACACTATAACTAAAACAATTAAACAATTATTTAACAGCCAATTTATTTTTATGAGAAATTTATTTACAAAATACTATGTCATTATTTTATTTTTTGATTCTTATGTTTTAATATTACACAATATTCCTTTATTTTTACATTTTTATATTAATATATACTTACCTTCTTATATTTATTTATTTATGTATTTATGTATTTTTACATTCTTATGTTCTTACGTTCTAATCTTCTTTTAACCTTTTATCCTTCCTTATATTCTTATATTCTAATTTTCTTTTATCCTTGTATTCTCATATTCTAATTTTCTTTTATCTTTGTATCCTTATATTCTAATTTGATTTATTCCTATATTCTTATATTTTAATTTTCTTTTTTCTTTGTTTCCTTATATTCTAATTTAATTTATTCCTATATTCTTATATTTTAATTTTCTTTTATCTTTGTATCCTTATATATCTAATTTGATTTATTCCTATATTCTTATATTTTAATTTTCTTTTATCTTTGTGTCCTTATATTCTTATTTTTTCTTTTATCCTCATAGTTTTATATTTTAATTATTTTTTATCCTTGTATCCTTTATATTCTTGTATTCTTACGTTCTTATGTCATTACATTTTTGTATTCTTATATATTTTTATAACTATATATTTTTAAAATTGATCATAATCGTTATATTATTCAACTAATATCCTTGTTTATTTATAATAAATTTGAATATATCCCTTGACTTTTCTATTACGGGTGCTTAAATTTGAAAAGGGCAAAAGGAATTTAAACATGAGACCAAGAAGGCAGTTGGGGGGCAATTTTTATATTCCGGGGCCCCACCCATTTTATATAAATTTCCTTTTGACCTACTTTATTTCACCCCTTCCTCCTCTTGTCTAATCTAAACTATAGAAGACTTATGAATATATTTTTAAAATATATAAGAAATTTAATTTCTAATAAATGAATAATACTATTAAAGTAAAATAGAAAACAACGGGTTTGGGGTATCTCGTAACTATTCCTCGTAACATCGGATTCTCTACGCTGATCCTTTCTGTTTGAGAATCGCTTCGATCGTCCTCAGATAGTAAATACATTCGTTTTTTATTCTCTGCCGTCACCCATCCAGGCATTGACCACGCTCAGTGCTGCTTTACTTTTATGATCCAACAAAAATAATATGGTCCAAAAGCCGGACCTGAAAAAATGTGACTCATTTTGAACTACTTCTAACCTAATATTGCTGAAAATATACCTTGAATTATGAAGAAAAAGCATAGTCTGCCTATCCAGAGTGGAGCCCTTCATATGAATGCGCTCTCTCAAAATATTAGAAAATCGTACTAATTCCAGTTTTCTTGCTATAAGTGGTTCCTTGTGGGTCGATTGAATAACATGAAGAGAACATTTTTTAAAGCTGATAAAATGTTCCTATGAAACGAGTGTTTTTAGTCAAAATCGGATAAATACAACTAAAGTTATGACTCAAAACTTAAAGTTTAACTCAACAACTACAGTTGTGACTCAAAACTCTACTAAAAACTCAAAGTTTAACTAAACAACTAAAGTTATGACTCAAAACTAAAAACTCTACTATAAACTCAAAGTTTAACTCAACAACTAAAGTTATGACTCAACACTAAAAACTTAAAGTTTTACTCAACAACTACAGTTGTGACTCAAAACTCTACTAAAAACTCAAAGTTTAACTCAACAACTAAAGTTATGACTCAAAACTAAAAACTCTACTAAAATCTCAAAGTTTTACTCAACAACTACAGTTGTGACTCAAAACTCTACTAAAAACTCAAAGTTTAACTTAACAACTACAGTTGTGACTCAAAACTAAAAACTCTACTAAAAACTCAAACTTTAACTCAACAACTAAAGTTATGACTCAAAACTAAAAACTCTACTCAAACTCAAAGTTTAACTCAACAATTAAATTTGAATTTTATTAAGAAAACCTTTTTGTTTTTCTCCGTTAGAACAGTATGGAAAATAATAGATATTTAGCTGACAATAAAAATCCCCTATACATATATGGAGGTAATAGCTTAGAAGATTACCAAAATCTCTTTATAGGGGATGGGGGGGGGAAGAAATCAATTATAATGGGGGGGATTATAAATATAAGAACCAGGAAAGAGAAAATTTAACAATATTGACAACCAACTTATTATAATATAAATACCAGAAATATAAAATAAATAATAAATTTATTTAATTAATAATAGATATGCTAGAAGGGAGTTAAGAATGCTATTATTTGCCTGAGTAGTAAGTTGGTTCCTAATACGAAAGCCGAGGGAACCGATGTATTTAAATCTCTAGGCAAAGCTGATGTATTTACGTATTTAACTCCCGAGGTAAAGCAAGGAAAGATTTGATAAATGTCTCACGAGGCGAAGCCAATGCAGGTAATTATTTCAAGGGGAAAATATTATTTTACTCCCATGCAATACAACTCTATTTTACTCCCAAGGTGTAAAGAACATTTTACCTCCAGACGTTGACGTCATTTAATTATTTTTATATTCTTATTTTCCTAATTTTTACCACTTATAAATTTCTGGGGTGCCACTCCAAAAATATCAATTTTTGGGGTGCCGCCCCCAAAAATATCAATTTGATTAATACTCAAAACAACTTCTTTTAACCTAAAACGATTTTTTTTTTCTATACGACATTTCTTTTTGTTGTGTCCCCCCTTTAAATTTAGGGGGTGCCAATATTTCATAGATAAATACTTCGAGTATTCCAGAATGTTAAATATAGAATCAGGCTCTTAACACTACAGATTTGGATTTGTCCGATTTAACCCAGAAATAATAAAACTTCCATAATTTAAACAATCATTTAACGAATAATTTAAACAAACATTTTACAAAAAAGAGTGAATTTAGTGAGTTAATAATTATTTTAGTGAGTAAATAAAATTGATTAACAATTAATAAATTAAAACACCCTTACGGGTGTTTTAAAAACCAGCTGGTTATCAGTTAATTTAAATTGCTGTTACAACTAATTTAAACAATTTAATGCTATAAAAAAGGAAATTTTGTGTGTTTTTGCAAACAAAAATTAATTAAAAGTAACATTAATTAACAATAAATAAAATAGAACACTAAATTGTGATTTTCACCTTCTTATCACTCAATTTAAATACTTGTGACAACCCATTAAAACCATATTTTCAATGAAATAGTGATTCTACGGAGTTCATACGCCCTAAAATTAATTAAATTTAACAACGTAAAAAAATTAATAACTTAAAGAAATAATTGTCACAAATAAAAACCCAAAAAAAACAGTAAGGACTTGCTCACCCTTTCGTTATCAATTTTTTTATCAGAGACGGTGGCGTTGCTAAAAAAGAGTGGCTCTGCATTGTAGAGTTCAGATAGTCTAAATAGTTACATGCAACTAATACATTCTTTAAAAAGGTCAAAACACTTTTATATGGAAGTTCAATTAAAAAATAGAGATGTTATGAATAAATAATATAAAGTTTAGCCTGAAGCTGTCACTAATAGAGTTGGCGAAAGGTCGCTCCTTTTTTTCTAATTCAGAGAAGAAAATTGCAAATAACAATTCGAGCACGAATACTGTTTTTATTTGCCTTTAAGGTGTAAAGAAACAATAATAATCTCAAACTGTTATTGGAAAAGAGGACTGTACTTTGCTAATAAGGCGCGAATATCCACGGCCTTCTAGAACATTGGATCACCAACAAACTTTTTTTATAACTTTTCAAAATTTTCAGTAATTAGCCGGATTTGTGATAAATGAAGCCTATTTCCGTAATCTGCACGCTCTTTTGGTTAATCTCAAAGAGTATTTACATTCACTCAACGATTTATTTTTAATCTAACTTGGTACATACATAACTACTGTTAGACGTCAATGTTATCTACCTGATTTGTGTTATATTTTGAATGTATTAATGAAAATTAGCACAAATTGTTATTATTTGCAATCAACAACACCACAACAAAGAGGTAATTCGTATGTACGTATGTGCGTACGTACATACGAACGTATGTACGTATACGCGCCTTATAGGGAACGCTAGAATGTACATTTTTGGTTTATTCTTTGATGCAGTAATCAAATTAGTATCTATGGTATATCTCGTGGATTTCGACAAAGACGCGTTGCCGTATACTTTTATCGATCTCTATATTCTAAGGACGAGGGAAGCAAGTCCAAAGACGTCTTACAGTATATATTTCACGATTTATATATTCTGATGACGAGCAATATACACTTATAATACTTCTAATACTTGACGAATCCAAAGTAGGGAGGATGAGCTTAGCGAATCCGACGTGATGAGGAAAAATTCCGAGGTACCCCTGTACCAAACTTTCTTACATGTGTTAGTACAGCAGTTTTCCTTCTTGCTTTATACATAGATATATACTAGAGGGGGCATGGCCTATCTCAATAAGACGCGGTCGAATATTTAGAACGTTGGATCACCAACAAACTTTTTTTATAATTTTTTTTTTTCAAACTTTTCAGTAATTAGCTGGATTTGTGATAAATGAAGCCTATTTCCGTAATCTGCACGTTCTTTTGGTTAATCTCAAAGAGTATTTACATTCACTCAACGATTTTTTTTAATCTAACTTGGTACATACATAACTACTGTTTGACGTCAATGTTGACATGTCAAAATATAACACAAAATATTGACGTCTAACAGTAGTTATGTATGTACCAAGTTTGATTAAAAAAAATCGTTGAGTGAATGTAAATACTCTTTGAGATTAACCAAAAAAGCGTGCAGATTACGGAAATAGGCTTCATTTATCACAAATCCGGCTAATTACTGAAAATTTTGAAAAAAAAATTATAAAAAAGTTTGTTGGTGAACCAACGATCTAGATATTCGACCGCGCCTTATACATTGAGAGTCTTGAAACATCGTATTGGGGCTCTATGGGGCTCTGTGTAACCTTATTGAATCCTTCTTCAAGAGTGAATTAAGGTTATAATAAATCTATTTTTTTCCGCTTCTCGCACATAATTTGTGTTTTGATTTGTATTTTTATCATTCTTCTATGTAAGTTACAGTAATTTTGTACTGATTATTTGAAGGTGTTCAGGATACTTTTTCGATGTTTCAAAATTCAACCAATAGAGCCTCTCTAGTAATAATATGTCTATGTGTTTATTTGATTATATTAATAGTAGAAGGTGATCAGGTTACTTTTTCGCTGTTTCAAAATTCAACTAGAGACTCTCTAGTTATAATATCTTTATATATGATTATAATATAAACAAATATTTGTTTAATAGTACATATTGAACTCGCGTTGTCTCTCTTGGTATAGTTAATCCAAACACCTCCTGTCCTTGACTTATATGTAGCAGTGTCTTTCTCTTCAAACTATCTTAGAACCATGTTAGTGTAGGTATATACACGCGAATATGTGCGTTGGTATGTGCACATGTATTTATATGCATATGGATTTCGTGTCTCGTGCTTCGAGTTTTCAAACTGTCATAGATTTTATATTGAACGACAAGTGATAGACTTTTTTTAAAGATTGTTTAGATTGATAAGTTCTCGCTTTGGTGTACGTAAGTCTATAATAATAATAATAATACTTGTTTAGAGCCTTGCAGCTCATCAGGAATAAACCCTGTGGGAACCACCTCGGGTGGTATTAGCTCTGTTACGCTCGAAGTGTATTCTAAAGTTAGTGATAATTTATCTAAACAATAATTTTATAAAAACTGAGAGTATAACCTGGGATGCGAACCCCAGATCTCCATAGAGTCAAAGGTCAGTGTAAAGACTAACGCTTTAACAACCTCGGCCACGGAGGCGGTTTTAACTCTACTCTGCTATAGATGATAGTTGAATCCATTTATTTCTACTTTTCATCATTTATAACGTAGGTATATATACGGGAAAAGAATTACGTTTGCAAAAAAATCCAAAACCGGGATGTCACCGGAATTATCCGTTTCAGGTTTTTTTAAGGGCTCATAATAGGCCTAGAGCCCAGGGGTGTTTTGTTAATAAAAAATGTAATGGCTGGAACCGGTCTCAATTTTTCTTAAATACCTTCCTAAACAAGGATCTGCAATTCTGCCGACTCGTATCGGATGGGTGTCCTAGGCAGAACGCACTTTATAGACCAAGAGCCCGGGGGTGTTTTGTTAATAAAAAGTGTAATGGCTGGAACCGGTCTCAATTTTTCGTAAATACCTGAACAAGGATCTGCAATTCTGCCGACTCGTATCGGATGGGTGTCCTAGGCAGAACGCACTTTATAGACCAAGAGCCCAGGGGTGTTTTGTTAATAAAAAGTGTAATGGCTGGAACCGGTCTTAATGTTTCGTAAATACCTTCCTGAACAAGGATCTGCAATTCTGCCGACTCGTATCGGATGGACGAATTGCAGATCTTTGTTCAGGAAGGTATTTACGAAAAATTGAGACCGGTTCTAGCCATTACACTGTTTGTTAACTTGGGTGGTAAATTTGACCTGTAAAGTGCGTTCTGCCTGGGACGCTCATCCGATACGAGTCGGCAGAATTGCAGATCCTTGTTCAGGAAGGTATTTATGAAAAATTAAGACCGGTTCTAGCCATTACACTGTTTTAACTTGGGTGGTAAATTTGACCTGTAAAGTGCGTTCTGCCTGGGACAGCCATCCGATACGAGTCGGCAGAATTGCAGATCCTTGTTCAGGAAGGTATTTACGAAAAATTGAGACCGGTTCTAGCCATTACACTGTTTGTTAACTTGGGTGGTAAATTTTACCTGTAAAGGGCGTTCTGCCTGGGACAGCCATCCGATACGAGTCGGCAGAATTGCAGATCCTTGTTCAGGAAGGTATTTACGAAAATTGAGACCGGTTCTAGCCATTACACTGTTTGTTAACTTGGGTGGTAATTTTACCTGTAAAGGGCGTTTGCCTGGGACAGCCATCCGATACGAGTCGGCAGAATTGCAGATCCTTGTTCAGGAAGGTATTTACGAAAAATTGAGACCGGTTCTAGCCATTACACTGTTTGTTAACTTGGGTGGTAATTTTACCTGTAAAGGGCGTTCTGCCTGGGACAGCCATCCGATACGAGTCGGCAGAATTGCAGATTCTTGTTCAGGAAGGTATTTACGAAAAATTGAGACCGGTTCCAGCCATTACACTTTTTATTAACAAAACTCCCCTGGGCTCTTGGGACCACTTAAAGAAGTGGTTTTCACGAAGTTGTCTGACCCACTTATTTCAAGAAAACTGACATTTCTGTGATTTTATAAAAATTTTGGGAAAGCCAAAAGCAGTCTGCGCTAGTTGCAGACTGTGAAGTTGAGAGACTTTTTTGGACAAAATCGCAAATGAAAAGGCTCACTTTGCAGACCCTTAAAAAAAGTTTAGTCTAAGACCAGATAAGAGTGGGGCCTAAAGTCCAGAATAATCTATAGATGGTCTCCAAAGATAATTTATGAAGTTAGATGGCTCTATTGTCTATGAAAGTTCAAAGTACCGAGGACTTAGCTAAGTCCCTCCGGGCAAATATTTTTTTAATCTGTAAACTTTCATCACGTCTATAATCCATTTTTCATGGTTCCACTTCTAACAAAAAATCAGGCCGTTAATTTTTAACCTTAACTACCACATACAAAACAGACTGCCAATTATAGATTGAGGCTTCCCTTCCAATAGACTTTAAATTATAATACTAAAATACAAGAATTTTTTTGTGCAAAATAAACATTTGATAAAAATAAAAAATGTTTTTGTTTAAGAATGCTATGCTTTCCCCTCCTTATATGAAGTAGGAAAGCGAAATTTAAGTATTTTTTTTTTGAGTCAAAAACAACCAATAGAGTTGATTTATTATGAAAACAACCAACTTTTAGATTATCTTACATGACGAATTAATACCAATCATATTCTATTATGTAATTTTTATAAGTCAAAAACAACCAATAGAGTTGATTTATTATGAAAACAACCAACTTTTAGATTAACTTACGTGACGAATTAATACCAATCATATTCTATTATATAATTTTTATGAGTCAAAAACAACCAATAGAACTGATTTATTATGAAAACAACCAACTTTTAGATTAACTTACGTGACGAATTAATACCAATCATATTCTATTATATAATTTTTATGAGTCAAAAACAACCAATAGAGTTGATTTATTATGTAAACAAACAACTTTTAGATTAACTTACGTGACGAATTAATACCAATCATATTCTATTATATAATTTTTATGAGTCAAAAACAACCAATAGAGTTGATTTATTATGTAAACAACCAACTTTTAGATTAACTTACGTGACGAATTAATAATCATATTCTATTATATAATTTTTATGAGTCAAAAACAACCAATAGAACTGATTTATTATGAAAACAACCAACTTTTAGATTATCTTACATGACGAATTAATACCAATCATATTCTATTATGTAATTTTTATAAGTCAAAAACAACCAATAGAGTTGATTTATTATGAAAACAACCAACTTTTAGATCAACTTACGTGACGAATTAATACCAATCATATTCTATTATATAATTTTTATGAGTCAAAAACAACCAATAGAGTTGATTTATTATGTAAACAACCAACTTTTAGATTAACTTACGTGACGAATTAATACCAACATATTCTATTATATAATTTTTTATGAGACAAAAACAACCAATAGAACTGATTTATTATGAAAACAACCAACTTTTAGATTAACTTACGTGACGAATTAATACCAATCATATTCTATTATATAATTTTTATGAGTCAAAAACAACCAATAGAATGATTTATTATGAAAACAACCAACCTTTTAGATTAACTTACGTGACGAATTAATACCAATCATATTCTATTATATAATTTTTATGAGTCAAAAACAACCAATAGAACTGATTTATTATGAAAACAACCAACTTTTAGATTAACTTACGTGACGAATTAATACCAATCATATTCTAATTATATAATTTTTATGAGTCAAAAAACAACATAGACTGATTTATTATGAAAACAACCAACTTTTAGATTAACTTACGTGACGAATTAATACCAATCATATTCTATTATATAATTTTTATGAGTCAAAACAACCAATAGAGTTGATTTATTATGTAAACAACCAACTTTTAGATTAACTTACGTGACGATTTAATACAATCATATTCTATTATATAATTTTTATGAGTCAAAAACAACCAATAGAACTGATTTATTATGAAAACAACCAACTTTTAGATTATCTTACATGACGAATTAATACCAATCATATTCTATTATATAATTTTTATGAGTCAAAAACAACCAATAGAGGTTGATTTATTATGTAAACAAATAACTTTTAGATTAACTTACGTGACGAATTATACCAATCATATTCTATTATATAATTTTTATGAGTCAAAAAAACCAATAGAGTTGATTTATTATGTAAACAACCAACTTTTTAGATTAACTTACGTGACAATTAATACCAATCATATTCTATTATATAATTTTATGCGTCAAAAAAACCAATAGAACTGATTTATTATGAAAACAACCAACTTTTAGATTATCTTACATGACGAATTAATACCAATATATTCTATTATGTAATTTTTATGAGTCAAAAACCAACCAATAGAACTGATTTTTTATTGAAAAACAACCAATTTTTAGATTAACTTACGTGACGAATTAATACCAATCATATTCTATTATATAATTTTTATGAGTCAAAAACAACCAATAGAGTTGATTTATTATGTAAACAAACAACTCATAGGACAACTTACGTGGCGTATTGATGGCAAAAAACTTTATCATTAGTTTTTTATGTGTCAAATCTAACCAATAGAATCGTTTTATTATGTAAACAAACAATCTTTAGGTTAACTTTTGTGACGTATTAATAGCAATTATACTTTATAATTTGTTTGTTATGAGTCAAAAACAACCAATAGAATTTATTTTTTATGTAAACAAAACTTTTAGGTTAACTTACGTGACAAATGAATACCAATTATATTCTATCATATGTTTTTATATAAGTCAAAATCAACCAATAGAATTGATTTATTATGTAAACAAACTACGCCCAGTATGCGGACCTCGGTGCCAAAATTGTTAGCTTAATAAATTTTTTCTCATGTGTAATTTTATTGTACTTATAATATGACGCATTGTTATATGACTTGGTTTTCATACTAGTGTAAGTCATTTAAATAGATATTTATCATCACATGTTTATATGACTTTATTATGCATATTTAACCACTGTGTATTTTTAAACATAAGTATCATTTGAATTAGTGCCACATTATCCCAAGGTCGTTATGCTAAGGATGCTTTAACTTGAATAACTTTATCACATGGGTTTCGCATGATTAGTCACATAAAATTTATTACTCATAACAGTCAGTGTAATTTTTATTAGTTATTCGTCATGACAAGAAAATATGTAAAACACATTGATTTTTTTTTTAATTTAGAACTAAAAAAACTAAAAGAACAAAAAGTTAATTAACTATATTTTTTTTATTTATTTATTTACATACTTGAGGTTACTTTATTACAAAGTTTCTCAATTGACAAAATTTTACAATGAAATGGAATAAAAAAATTTTTACATAGACTGCATAAACATAGACAGCATAACTTGAATAAAAACTTGATTAAAAAAAACTAAAAAAGCATAACAAAGAGAAATTCGAAACATTTAAGGTGGGAATACTAATTTATCAGCTATAAACTTGATAAATACAATAAATAATTAATAAGTCATAGAAACATGTGATGATAATAGTTATTTATGCCATAAGGCTGAGAAGTGTGTCTTTATGTCACGGCAATTAGATTTACTGACGAGCGAAGCGAGTCGGGAAAAATTGCCAAGACATAAAGACATTCTCAGCCGGATGGCATACACTATTTTTTTGAGGTAGCACTTATTAAATAAAGCACTCATTAAAAAAAATAAAAAAAAGCACTCATTAAACTGCGCTATATACTTAATTGAAAAAAAACGTCAAATTATTATTAACTCCATATTATCGTCGTCATTGAATTCATCCATAGCTTCACACTTTTACTCAAAAATGTAAAAGCTTTACAAATAAACACACAAAAATTGTCAATTGGAACACCTTTTAAAAACGAAAAAAAAAATTAGTCTACGAACAAAAACAGAAACAAAATGAACGTTTTTAAATAAAGCTCATGAAGGTTTAACACAGATTGTTTTTTTGAACACGCTACATTACAGTAATGGCGGCAATATATGAATTACTTTTACGTCCTAGGAGTTTTTTTACATTCATTATTGTCCTCGGAGGTGAAAAGTACTAAATAACCTCCTATAATAATAATGATTGGCTTCTCATCCTAAAAACGGTCCAATAAAGTGCTCAATTACGTACTACCTCAAAAAAATATATATTTTCATGACATACACCAATGCAAACCAAGTCATATAATAATGTGTTTACTAAATCATGCAAAGTTATACAAAACGTACCTAATGTTCAAAAAAAATAATCAAGTTCCGGGTACGTGGTACCTTGGAACTTTTCCTCAACATTCTCCTGCTTCCGACTCGCTTCGCTCGTCCTCAGAATATAATATTTGACACATTTATACCGCAACATGTCTTCGGACTCACTTCGCTCGTCTTCTAACAGTTAATGCATCCGTATCATTCTCAGCACTGACCACGCTCAATGCTGCTTAACTTTTATGATCCAACAAAAATCATGGATGTACTTGTTGTATTAACACGAAACTTTGTGTACTTATTTATAAAGTGAAGATATACATTTGTACTAAATATCAACTAAATTGAATCGTTTTATGATTTTTTCCAATTTTTTTAAAAAACGTACACAAGTCATCCAATAAAAATGTAACTAATGCTGATAATACGATGAAACTTGTCATATATATTATTCTTATACATCCCCACATACGTGCCAAATCATAATCCGATGGCATAATTTTTTCGTGTTTTGCGGAAAAAATTGATTCATTACCATGCTGATAATGAAATTAAATTTAGCGATTTGGCCGAATGCGTGCCAATTTTCATTTGTTCGCAATTTATGATTTTTCAAAATTTTCGCTGAGTCATTATTGCGGGTTAATGTTATTAAAAACATATTTTCCGAATAGCGCTAATACATGTATAGATTGATTTTTCTACGAAGTTTCAACTTTCTGGGATTAATACACTGGGAGCTACGATGATAACAAACACACACACATACAGACAGACAACTTTGTGAAAACCACTCAGGAGGCCTTTAAAACACCTTAAACTGATAATTCCTGCTTTCAGTTTCAGGGTTTTTTTGCTAACAATACTCTTAATAAACTGCGTAGGCTTCCGCGGTTATTGTCATGAAGATTTAGGTCTTCCGGTGGTGACCGCGTCAATGTAGATGAAGAATCCGACGTTTCGCTTCCACTGTGAGAGGCATCTTCAGGGATGTAGGACATCATGGATAGAACACAATGCTCTACAAAACTGGAACTGGTATATGATGATCCTTAGTTTCACTTCCACTGTGGAGGCATCTTCAGGATGTAGGACATCATGGATAGAAACACAATGCTCTACAAAACTGAACTGTTCAGTTCAGTTTCCAGAGTTCAGTTTTGTAGAGCATTGTGTTTCTATCCATGATGTCCTACATCCCTGAAGATGCCTCTCATAGTGGAAGCGAAACGTCGGATTCTTCATCTACATTGACACGGTCACCACCGGAAGACCTAAATCAAAAATACTTTTTCTATATACCTACGGAATAAATGAGAGAAAGTTAAAATAGTTTAAATACTAAAAAATTTTTTGTAAAATTAGCCTTAGTTTTGATTTTATCGTTTGACATATAAATCTTTATTTTGTTTGTTCAAATGGTTTTTTTTTATTAGATCGTTTACATTGAACAACCTTTTGACAATAATCTTACAGTTATTATGACTACCATATGTCTCTTTGGCAAAGACAATGCCAAATACGCCGCTGGATTGTCAGAGGCGACGCTCATTAAGTATCTTTATTGCTTTAAACATACTCGACTAATTGAAATGTAGTCCGAAATATTTTTTTCACAAGACAATACAAGATGAAGTCATTTGGCGTCGCTTATTTGTGAAAGTGATGTCATACTGTTTGCAAATGACAAAACTAAATTAAAAAATGTCTAAATTATAAATGTCTGTATATGACAGGTCTTATGTTATAAATTATTTACAATTATGCTGCATAAAATATCAGTAGTTATGTTACATTGGCTTATAACTTGTATGCATGTTATGTAAAGTTATGTTTTATGAAGTATGTTCGACTTTTAATTGACGAAGTTATGGATTGAAAAGTATTAAAAATTGACAAAGTCAATTAAAAGTATTTTTAACTTGACAAAGTTTTAGATTGAAAAATACTTGGAAAGTATTAAAAATTGACAAAGTCAAATAAATGTATATTAACCCACAAAGATGTAAATTGAAAAGTATTAAAAATTAACAAAGTGAATTAAAAGTATTTTAATTGACGAAGTTTTAAATTGAAAAGTAATAATAATTGATGAGTTTTAAAATTTGACAAAGTCAATTAAAATTATGTTAATTGACAAAGTTTTAAATTGAAAAGTAATAATAATTGATGAGTTTTAAAATTTGACAAAGTCAATTAAAATTATTTAATTGACAAAGTTTAAATTGAAAAGTATAATAATGATGAGTTTTAAAATTTGACAAAGTAAATTAAAAGTATTTTAATTGACAAAGTTTTAAATTGAAAGTATAAATAATTGAAAAGTATTAAAAATCGAAAAAGTCAATTAAAATTATTTTAATTGACAACGATGTTAATTGAAAAATATTATAAATTGACAAAGTCAACTAAAAGTATTTTAATTGACTAAGTTTTAAATTGAAAAGTTTTAAAATTTGACTTAGTCCATTAAAATTATTTTAACTGACGAAATAATTATGACCTTTAATTGACAAAGTATTAAATTATTTAATTTACAGAGTATTATTGACACGCAAAGAATTGTTAAGACGAGGTCAGTTATCATTTTCATCACTACCGAGTTTTGCAAAACATGAATAGTGGACACACCAGGTGTGTATCGCACATTATATATATATATATATATATATATATTATATATATATATATATAATATATATATATATATATATATATAATATATATGTTGTCAACAAGGTCTTAAATTTCGGGTAGAGTGTTGTTTTATGTTTTTAAGGCGCTGAGTAATATTAATCTGATCAGGAATCGAACCTAAAGACTCAAAGTATCCATACCCCGGGGGTTCGGGTTCAAATCTTGGATCTAGAGTTATTTTTTTACGTTTTCTCATTTATACTTTAGGTATATAGGAAAATTATTGATTATTGTATTGTTCATTCAAGATAATTGGTTTTACTATATTCTCTGGTTTAAGAATTAAGTTAAAAGGACTGTGAGAAAACTTAATTAGGAAAAATAATAATGAAGACAGCAGTCCCAGTTTTGTTAGATTAATTTATTTCATCAGAGCTTTCGCACAAGCGATGCTTGACATCCTCAGTGAATCTAATAACAAGTAAACAAAACCATAAACCAAGTACAAAAAAAACAGAAATAAAAATTACATTGCAAACAAGGGAAAAAACAATTTAAATATTTGAATTGATTTTGCCTCGTTTGTTATGTAATTTTTATTTCTGTTCTTTTGTAATTGGTTTATGGTTTTGTTTACTTGTTATTAGATTCACTGAAGATGACATGCATCGCTTGTGCGAAAGCTTTGATGAAATATAATTATTTAACAAAACTCGGACTGCTGTCTTCATTCTTATTTTTCCTAATATAGTCTCTGATTCCAAGTTGGTACTTCTGCCATGTTGCACACTGTATTGTGACGCCCTCTAGCGCAATTATTTCTAATGAGATGTTTTAAAAACTTAGATTAGACATTTGGATACAATTATCGGGAATTCATGACAACCAAAATTTAATTCACAAAATCACAATTCATTCTTTCAACCAAAATTTGGTTGAAAGAATTGAAAATATCGTTTGAATTTGTCAAATCATCCATTATGAAGCTGATAAAGGTAATTCTAGAACAGACCCGACAAAAGAACATTCAATCACACGTTCGATTGTTATTTTGAAACCCAATTTGGAAAATTCCCCCGCTTTTATTGTTATAACGTTTTCATTCAACCTTCTCATATTTTAAATTATTCTATATTTTGATTATACTTCGTCTTTTATAACTCGGCGCTTAATGTACATAATAGATAGAAAATTTTGGATTAAAAAACATTAAAGTTTATTAATTACCTTTATGTTTTGCACACGACGTAGAGGAAACCACTTATTACAAGAAATCTAAAATTGAAGCAAATTTTCTAAATTTTCGATAGATTTTCTTAAATTTTGAGCGATCGCAATCCATATAAGGCTCCACTCTGTATCAGGCCCGTAGCTTTTTTTCCCCCTGGGAAAAAAATCGACCCTCTTTGATGAGGTAGATTTCAGTGGAATTCCCTTATAGATTTGTGAATTTGTCTCCTCTGGGATTGGTTTCCCCCCCCCCCCTCCTACCTCCTTCATGTATTGAAGTTGGCTACAGGCGTGCTTTGGATAGGCAGGCTGCTTTTTCTTCATAATTTAAGTTACAAAATGAGTCGCACTCATGAGAGTAACCCGTGGTGTAGTGGTTAAGGTACGCGGCCAATACACAAAATGAGTGGACTTTAGTCATGGGTTCAATCCTAGCTCGGACCTCTAGCATTTTTATGAGAGGGATAAAAATACTGCGTACCACGTCCATCAGAAGGGACGTAAAGCCGGTAAGTTAAGTCTCGAGCCTGTGTGTCTTTGGCTGTGAAGTCTTGAGAGCACGTGTTGTTCCCCAGTTTTCACTAGACTAAGAGTCGTGGAAATATGTATGATTGCTTGAAAAGCATGAGAGGAACCATAGAAATTCACGGTTCTTCTGTCTAGATTAGATGAAATATACCTACACTTGAAATTAAAAGGAGTAGAACACTATTTCAGGGAACTGGCAAAAAGGGCCCTACAACGTGGCCTACTTGCCTGGTAGTTACTACCACTCCCCCCATATTACTATCACTACTACTATCACTGAGTCACACTTAGGTCCTGCTCTTTGACTATAGATCTTATCTCTAGCTAGTGTGTCCATGCCAAAGAGTTGAAATTTAGTACGAAAATACATTTTTAGGTCTTGTTGTACCATAGGAAAAAATGTATAACGTAATTAATGACTCAACAAAATCTTCAAAAATAAATTAAACGCGACAAAAATGAATTAAACACGACGAAAATGAATTAAACGCGACAAAAATGAATTAAACGCGAAAAAAAAATGTTTGGGTATATGTTTAAAAAAATTTGGTTCGAAGTAGTGCAAAATGAGTGAAGGTTTTTCAGGTCCGGCCAAGGATCTTAAATAAAGGGGATGACCCACTAAGTCGATTTGTTATACAACGAAGTGATCCCATCAAAAACTAGAAAATACAGAAGAATTCAACACGAAACACTCGTCAAAAACCAACTGCACATGTTTGGTACAAACTACGCATGCTTACAATTCTTATAACAGCACAGGTCTTAAATTTTAGAGGCAAACTTACCTCTTAATGGTTTCCCATTGTTTATTGCTTGACAAGGTTATAAATACGCTTAAATTATCACTCAATGAAGTGGCAAAGTATAGTTCAAAATGTAAAATTAAATAAGCACAAATGACTTAACAAGCACCACAAATGTAACAATTACGAGAAGCACAGAATAAAGTTTTGAAGCAAACTCGACAACCTTGCTACATAACCTGCGTTTGGCGCCTTTTTTTCATTATAACCAAGGGGAAGGTATGTTTGCTCCTATTTCTCTATCTCATACAACTTCCATGGGGTCAGAAATGTTTCTTAATGCGTCATCCCCATTATTAAAGATCCTTGGGTCCCGTTCCTGGACTATAAGTGAGTTATAGTACGACACACGGCTAAAATCAGTTGACAGCGCGGGAAAATTGTGTTAAGGGTGGTTCCTCAACACTATTTTCCCGCACTGTCAACCTTATCGGTATTAGGTTGGGGTGGTTTGAGATTGAAGGCGTGCTTTAACATCCAGGACTAACCTCATTGGCTCCCTCGCATTAATTTGTCACGCTGTCAACTGATTTTAGCCGTGTGTATTATAGCAAAAAGGGATTGATCTCACCTTATCCATATTACTATCAGCCTTACGCTTTAAGTAAAAGTGGCATAAGGACGAGCGAAGCCAACTTGTGAGAATAATTCCTGAGCTTCTCCGTACCCAATTTTCCCTAATGATGAGGTTCTAATTTTAATTATTTTTAATCAAGGATTAAAAGTAAATTAATTCAAATTAAATTTCGTATAATCTAATTTATAAAATCAGACAAACTAATTGTTTTTAAATCGAGATTTTCTCGCTTCCGGGATTAGTTGTTTTATCATTTTATGGAAATATGTTTTATAATATTTTGTACAAAACCCTGTTATTTTTTTACTTTCTTTTTATTTTCCCCTATGTTAGTAGGAGAAGTATTGTTTTGCAATAAAAATTTAACACCGAGATGTTACCCGAATTATCCGTTATAGGTGATTTAAAGACGTCCCAAGGTTTTTGAATAAAGGGGATGATGCATTAAGAATTTTTTCTGACCCCATGGAAGTTGTATGAGATAGAGAAATAGGAGCAAACTTACCTTCCCATTGTTATAATGAAAATAAGGCGCCAAATGAAGGTTATGTAGCAAGGTTGTCGAGTTTGCTTCTCAACTTTCTTCTTTCTACTCGTGATTGTTACGTTTGAGGTGCTTGTTAAGTCATTTGTGGTTATTTAATTTTGAATTTTGGACTTATCTTAGCTACTATTAGTGAGTGATAATTTAAGCGTGTTTGTTAATGCCTTCTTGAGCAATAAACAATGGGAAACCATAGAGAGGTAAGTTTACCTAAAAAATTTACGACCTTCGCTGTTATAAGAATTGTAAGCATGCGCAGTTTGTACTAAGCATGTGCAGTTGGTTTTTGACGTGTGTTTTGTATTGAATACTCTCTATTTTTTTTTTGGTTTTCGATGGGGTCACTTTTATGGCAAATTGACATAGTGCCATCCCCTACATAGTCATCCCCTTTATTTAAGGTACTTGAGACCTCCTGTGTAGTTTTTTTTTATCAATTTTATTATATAAACTCTCGTTTCTGTAAGTGTGTATGTTATCAACGCTACTCCCTGTGTGTTTATGTTTGAGTTGAAACTTAGTTGAAAAATCAATCTTTGAGTCTAGCTGCTCTATTCGGCAAATAGTTTGTCTTCAGTGATATAACCAACAATAGTGTATTCTGGAAGCCACGATTACATCAGACAAACACACGCATACACCCACACACACATACAGACAACTTTGTGAAAACCACTTAAGAGGTCCTGTAAAACACCGGAGTATTGATCAGTAAGGACAATACTCTTAGTATATCTGCAGTATAATTGAGTAAAAGTAATAGTTATTTATGCCATAAGGCTGAGAAGTGTGTCTTTATGTCACGGCAATTAGATTTACCGACGAGCGAAGCGAGTCGGGAAAAATTGCCAAGACATAAAGACATTCTCAGCCGGATGGCATACACTATTTTTTTGAGGCAGCACTCATTAAATAAAGCACTCATTAAAAAAAAAAATAAAAAATAGCACTCATTAACTGCGCTATATATACTTAATTGAAAAAAAAAAAAAAACGTCCAATTAACTCCATATTATCGTCGTCATTAATTCATCCATAGCTTCACACTTTTACTCAAAAATGTAAAAGCTTACAAATAAACACCTATTAGAACACCTTTTAAAAACAAAAAAAAAAAATAGTCTACGAACAAAAACAGAAACAAAATGAACGTTTTTAAAGAAACCTCATGAAGGTTTTACACAGATTGTTTTTTGAACACGCTACATTACAGTAATGACTGCAATATTTGAATTACTTTTACGTCCTAGGAGTTTTTTTTAAATTCATTATTCTTCTCGGAGGTGAAAAGTATTAAATAACTTCCTATAACAATAATGATGGCTTCTCATCCTAAAAACGGTCCAATAAAGTGCTCAATTACGTACACCTCAAAAAAAGTATTTTATAGAGGGGGGCACTAGAGGGGTGGAGGGGGGTCACTCTAAAAATATAATGGCTCAAAATAAGGGAATGTGGACACTCACTCATTAAAATTAATCAAAAGTCAAAAGACAGTAAGAGTGATAAACTTATTTTTTTTTTTGTTATACCTTTCTTTTATTTTACAAAATACATAATACATAATTAAATATGGCATAAAGGATTGAGTGGCACACTAGAGGATTGTAAAAACCTCTGCCAAACGCAGGCATTTACTTAAATCTAGATATAAACATGTTAGAACTAATTGCGACGCTAAAAATATTACAATAAATAAAAAATTAATTAAAGAAATAATATAATCTAAAAATAACTAGATCTTATTAAAATAATTAATCTAAAAATATCTATCTTTTATTTATAAAGTTTCTTGTATTTAATTTTTTTTCAATTTTAATTAATCATTAGCTTTGATGTATGTGATAAAAATGAACTTTTTTTTAAATTTATTTAAAATTATTATGTTTTATTATTATTATATTTATGGATTATTTAATTCAGTTCTTATTCTTAACCTTGTTCAAGAGGTATAATAAATAATAATATATTTATATATATATATATATATATATATATATATATATATATATATATATATATATATATATATATATATATATATATTATATATTATATATATACTTTTTTGTTTTTTATTTTTTTATTATTTATTATTTACTTCTCTTTATTTTACTTTCTTTACTTCTGTTTTTCTTTTGTTTATTTCATTTATTTGTTTTTTAACTTATTATTAGGTATTTTGATAAAACAGTTTCGTAGGTGTATTTTGAATCTGTCAGTGTTTAGAAGATTTGTATTTTTAAACATTGTCAATAGGCATATTGTTTTAGTGGACTATTGCCTTTTAAATTTTCATAATTTTAATTGATAAATATTATAACTTTAGTGAGAGCCGTGGAATGATCTACAATATTAACAACACAACTTCGTCTTCCACCAATAAGCTTTAATTTAACTCTGAGCAGAGACGGCTTTCGACATAATGCCATCTACAGTGCCTAAACAAGTAACAATCGTAACTTAACAAAATAACTTAATATAAGTAACCTAATCTTAACACACTAAATAAAAGGTCCCAAAAAAAAAAAAAAATAAACACCAAGTTAAAAAAATTAAAAAAGGTTAAAGTGAAAAAAATCCAAAAATAACAAATATAAATTTAAATAAATAAGTATATATAAAAAATAAAATAAATAAAATAAAAAATAATGAATATGATAAGATAAATAATAATAAATCATAAATAAGATAAATAATAAATATGGATAATATTTCATTTACTTAAAGATATTTATTTATTTGTTTATTTAAGTTGTGAATTTATTTATTGGATAAATAAGTCAAAAGTAAAGTCATGTCCCCTCTCCAATACTCAAACCTCATAAGCTTATATATTAGCAATCTAATCAAATAAATAAACCTGGCTAAGTCATAATTAATATTAAAAATAATCAAATTTAAAAATTAATGAATAAGCTATGTGACCGTTAGTACACCAAATATCGCAGAGAAGTTGATATTAACCCAAGTAATACGCAGGTTTTCGAAATAATTTCATTTAGATAAATATCGTTTAGTGGCATCAAATTTGTAATCTACCTAGCTTAATCAACTTGTGACAGTTTCTAAAATTCATTTTATTACTTAATAATTTTAATCAAGTCATAATTTTAATAATTAATATAATTTATTAAATATTATCAATAGTTATATTTTCTTTTTTTATTATACTGATTGGTATCTGTGATTAATTTTTTTATTACTTGGTATTATTAAATAATTAATTTCGATATTAGTTGTTTTTGGTGCATTACCTTTATTTTTTCTTTATATTTATGGTCTCTTTGTTTTTTTTTCCTTATAGGGCGCGGTCGAATATCTAGCACGTTGGATCACCAACAAACTTTTTTATAATTTATTTTCCAAAATTATCAGTAATTAGCCGGATTTGTGATAAATGAAGCCTATTTCGGTAATCTGCACGCTCTTTTGGTTAATCTCAAAGAGTATTTACATTCACTCAACGATTTATTTTTAATCTAACTTGGTACATACATAACTACTGTTAGACGTCAATGTTGACATGTCAAAATATAACACAAAATATTGACGTCTAACAGTAGTTATGTGTGTATCAAGTTAGATTAAAAATAAATCGTTGAGTGAATGTAAATACTCTTTGAGATTAACCAAAAGAGCGTGCAGATTACAGAAATAGGCTTCAATTATCAAAAATCTGGCTAATTACTGAAAATTTTGAAAAAAAAAATTATAAAAAAAGTTTGTTGGTGATCCAAAGTTCTAGATATTCGACCGCGCCCTATAACTAAATATTATTTAATGTTTTTTAACATTAATAGAAAATTAATAGAATTGTGAAGGTTTTTTTATGTCTCGTTTCTGACTAAGTAAATAGATAAATTTAAAATGAAATTACAAAAAAGGGTAAAGGAAAAATTAAGATTTTAAGATAATATTATAATACATTTTTTAGTAATTTGTGTCAAATTACATCTCAATAAACTCCCGCCAGAGTTCAATCAGTGGATTGTTTCTCTTATCAGACTTCTTAAGCCAAGAAACTATATTAACTTTAGGAAATGAAGAAAAGAGTCTCTCCACACAAACAATAGTTTATTGCCAAACATGAGGCCATCATCAGTGCCTACACCAATAAGTTAATACAAATTACAACAAAATAAAAACAAATTACATCAGAAAAGCCAAATAATGAGAAATAACAAAGAAAATATCTTAATATCTTTCATATATTAACTTTAATATTTGTAACAATAATTGTTGTCATATTATTCAATATAAAATATAAAAAAAAACAATTTTTCTTATCTCTGGATATTTTTCTGTACATCTCTATTTTATATATTTTACTATTTTACCGTCATATTTGAAAGTTTAAAAGTTTTATTTGAATATATAATTTCTGCATACAATACCGAATTATTTAAAATATAGGATAGTAAATAAATACTGTATTCAGCTTGTAGGTAACTAAATCTAGTCTAAGAGACGGTAAAACATTGTACCGTCTAAGAGAATCAAATAGCTAATGCATATGTTGTGTTGTACCTAAAATATAACTGTTTAAAAGATATCAACATATTTAATCTCCAGACGTTGTATAATGTAAAGTTTATTGACTAGTTTTTTGGGAGTAAAGAAGCCATTTTCACTCCCAAGGAGAAAAAATTATTAGGGGGACCAGAAAAAACTTTTTTATTGGCTCAAAATCCGTTTAATGTCAAAAAAGGTTGTTAAGAGCTATACATTTTTTTTTTTTTTTTTTGGGGCAGCACCCCCAAAATTTATAAGGGGATCCAACCCAAATTAATTATAATGAAATACAACAAAACTTAAATATAATAAAATCAATGTTTGGAGATACAATCTTGTATGCACCTTAGGAGTAAAATGTTATTTTTCCCCTCACAATTACCTCCCTCGGCTTCGCCTCGAGAGGTAAACACATAAAATTCCTCGGCTTGGGTATATATATATATATATATATATATATATATATATATATATATATATAAAATTAATAAATGTCGAACTCATCTCATCCTTGTATCCTTGTTTCGCTATAAATAAATTCCTTTCAAGGCAATGTAACTATGTTCTTATTTCTCTATTTCATAAAAGGTTCGTGGGGACAGTAAAGTTCCCATGTCGCCTTATCACCTCTATTTAAGACGCTCGCTGTCAGTATCCGAATTCCAACCAATAGAACAAATTAACGCCTAACTAGTATTAACAATACCGAGAACTTCCAGACGAACTGTCCGACTCAATTGTCAACCCTCTACCAAACCGATTCTCCTAAATTTCAATTAAAACCGAAGACGATGACCTCGTCGTTATAATTCGTAATATATCGTCGAATCATCTTTTGAACACTCGCCGATCTATTAATATCAATCAATTTATTATCACATCCATTTTCTTCGAATCGAAATGCAGTCAACCTTAATGCATTTAACCCGAATGCAGTTTATCATAAATGTTTGTAAACTAGCGTTAAATATAAAATTGATACGTTAATTATAGTGATAGCTATTTTACATTTGTAGTGATCAAATCATGAATGAAATAATCACTACAAATTGAACGACGATAACATAGGCGATTCTAAGTAAAACTCTTAAGAGAGAGGCTCAGCCTCCTAACGGATATATATATATATATATATATATATTATATATATATATATATATATATATATATATATATATATATTATTTATATATACAGTTGGACCTCCATATAACGAACTTCTATACAACGAAAGTCTCTATGTAAAGAATTTTTTTACGTTCCCTTGAATTTTGTGTTTAAAAGTGTTTCTATTTAACGAAAAAAATTTCTATATAACGAACAAAATTTCCAGAAATGAAGATAAAGAAAGACAAGACCCGCAAACTTTCAAGGAATTGACCGAAACGGCACTTCTGTTTTTCTGTAATTTCCCAGAACAATTATTTATTGATTCTCGCCCTGCCTTACTTAATTTTGCGAACTCTTTCTTTACAATTTTCTATGAAATTAGGATTAACACAGCATAGAACTAAAAATCTTTCAGTTTTAATTTGGTATTCGGTCTGACCAGTTCGTTTGTGAAACTTTTTATTTGTTTGTAAATCGAGTTTATTAAAATGTCAATACGGAAATCGCTGTCCCTTTCTGGAAAAATCTATTTATTAAATGATTCTGACGATGGAGTCAAAAACAAAGACTTGTCTCTGAAGTATAAATCGCTCCTAGTTCTATATTCAACAATTTAAAAAAAATCGGGAATCTATACTTAGGTTATATAAAACGAGTGGCGATTTAAAAAAAAGTTCTCGAGTATGCAAGTACGAAGACATTGATGTCGCAATTTTACAGTGGGTGACAATGTTAAGGGACAAAATATGCCTGTGACAGGACCGCTAATAAAAGAAAAGCTGCTGAATATGCAACTGCGAGGTTATTATTCATCTTATGTATCCATTAAAATATCATCAAATAGTACAGAGTTATTTATTTTTTCAATTTCTATACAACGAAGTTTCTATATAATGAATTTTTTCTCGTGAACCTTTAAGTTCGTTATATAGGTCCGATATATTATATTATATATATATATATATATATATATATTATATTATATATATATATATATATATATATATATATATATATATATATTATAAATATAAATATAGTATATTTTCCATTTTAAATTTACATACTAAATTTTATGGAGATTATTGACTAGTTTTTAGGGAGTAAAGATAGGATTGTTTTACAAAAGGATTGATACTTAACTTTGAACATACCGTCTAAATCATTCCGTGGAAAACTTAAATTTTTTGTCGATGGCATGATTTGTCGACGGTATGATTTTGTTAACAATTAATTTGTCGACGGAGTAACACAAACCCGACGAATCGTTGCATCGACAAATGTTTGAGGTTTGTTGCGTAGATAATTCTTTTTGAAGAGTGTCGATCAACTGATTTGTCGACGGAATTATAGTGTTTTTTTGGCATAATTTTATTCATTTTGCGCGTTTAAATAAATTATTATATTGTAGTTTATGCGTTTCATTAAGATAATTTTTATTAGTTTTTAAATAGTTTCTTTTATCGATATATTTATAGGCATGTTATTTATGGAAAAACACTTCGAGAAAAAATATTTGACATTTATCTTTTTACTTTTCCTCATTTATACCGTAGTTATCAAGAAAAAGTAATGTGTCTGCCAAAAAAAAGTCAGAAACCGAAATATCACCAAAATTATCCGTTTCAGGCATAGGCGTCCGCAGGGGGGGGGGGTCAAACGGGTCACTTGAACCCCCCCCCCCCTCGGAAAATCACAACAAATTATTAAAAATTTGATGGTTATTATTCCGCATTTTTTTTCATAAAAATAACCTCATTAAAAGCCGCCTCCGTGGCCGAGGTCGTTAAGGCGTCAGTTATTAAACTGACCTTTGACACCAGGGATGTCTGGGGTTCGCATCCCAGGTTACGCTCTCAGTTTATATAATATAATTGTTCAAATAACTTATCGCCAACTTTAGATTACACTTTGAACGTAACGGCACAACCACTAGAGGTGGTCCCCGCAGGGGTTATCCCTGCGGTTTATTTCATAGAGAAATCTATGGTTCCTCTCATGCTTTTTCAAGCAATCATACATATTTTCACTGACTCATATAGTCTAGTGAAAACTAGGAACAACACGTGCCCTCGCTACACAAACCTCCACTCACTTTAAACTACAAGGCAGAAACAGTATAGTATTATAATGAATCAACTATGAGGGACCTAAATTGTGCCTATACCCAGTTTCATTTAGGGTAAGGGATCTTTAGCGAGTACCTGACAACGCACAGGCTCGAGACCACCGGCTTTACGTTTCTTCTGAAGGACGAGGTACGCAGAATTTTTATCCCTCTCATAAAAATCCTAGAGGCTTGTGCTGGGATTGAACCCATGACTAAATAAACTCGGAAATTTAAAGTCCATACATTCTGTGTATTTGCCGCGTACCTTAACCACTACACCACGGGTGACTCCTTACACATATGTGTAAGGAGCCAATCTTATTATTAGCATTATTTAAGTTTTTATCAAAAGTGCCTGTTTCACAAAAGTACAAGTCTTGTACTTAGTTACAAGACCCAGAGTTGTCAGGTACTTCATAGAGGGGAGTTTCAGCTGATGAAATTGGGGCGTAAAAATGGGTAAATTTTGACACGTGGCTCACTACGTTGGCTCTGTGAGAAATATTTATTATTCAAAATTTACTAAGTGAAATATGAGGTATTAAATTCGGACAAAGTTGCTCGTCAGATAATAATATTCCGCTTACGTTTAAAGCTACAAATTTTAAAATTATATTTTTCATCTTTAAAATTTAACAAGTTTAAAGTTTACAATCCCTGAAGCTTTATGTTTCTAAAAACTATTTTCCCTTCCAATATTCCTTAAGCGTGCTTATAAGCTAATTTATTTCCGCCAATTTAAAACTGCCATATTCGTCTACAAGAATTACCTATAAATTACGGCAGTTTAAAATTATGTGTTATTTATCATAATAATTTTTATTTTATGATTACTTTATTCTTTATTCTTATAAAATATTAGCTACTTAAATTTTTTTTGATTTACGGACTTCTAGATTTTTTAGCTCCAAATACCTTTAAGGTACAACGAACTAAGGTAACATTTAAAAAATCGTACAAATTATTTAACGCCTTTTTCAATCTACTTGTTATAATGTTTTTTTTTTAAATTAAAAAAAATGTTTTTTTTTAACATTTTAAAAAAATCCAAAAATCTGTAAATCACCCCGCGGTATGCCGATTTATTTTTATATCCAATAAGTCCCGCGGATTTTGATTTAATATTTATACAAAATGTCGACTTAGGATGAATAAGCATTATCACGTTAACTTTAACTTTAAAAAAAGTACAACGGAAAAAAGTTCACGCAAAAAATACACGGGGACAATTTGCAGAGAAAAAAATTACGTCGAAAAATGTATTCAAAATAAGTACACCTTAAACTTATTTTGAATAAATTTTTCGACGTAATTTATTCAAAATAAGTTTAAGGTGTACTTATTTGAATAAATCTTTGTACTTATTTTGAATAAATTTTTCGACGTAATTTATTCAAAATAAGTTTAAGGTACTTATTTGAATAAATTTTTGATTTTGAATAAATTTTGTACTTATTTTGAATAAATTTTCGACGTAATTTATTCAAAATAAGTTTAAGGTGTACTTATTTTGAATAAATTTTTGTACTTATTTTGAATAAATTTTTCGACGTAATTTATTCAAAATAAGTTTAAGGTGTACTTATTTTGAATAAATTTTTGTACTTATTTTGAATAATTTTTTGTACTTATTTTGAATAAATAAAGTTAACGTGACGATAGCATTAGAAAGTTATCGTCACGTTAAATTTAACTTTAAAAAAAGTACAACGGAAAAAAAGTTCACGCAAAAAATACACGGAGACAATTTGCAGAGAAATAAATTACGTCGAAAAATTTATTCAAAATAAGTACACCTTAACTTAACTAAATAAGTACCTCGGAACTTTTCCTCGTCACATTGGATTCGCTACGCTCATTTTTCCATCGTCTGACTCGCTTCGCTATATGCAGGTGAATATGCAATTCGCCAAATGTATACTGTAACACGTCTTCGGACTCGCTTCGCTCGTCCACTGATAGTAAATACGTCTGTTTTATTCTCAGCGGTCTCCCATACAGTACTGACCACGCTCAATGCTGCTTAACTTTTATGATCAAACTAAAATGTATTTACTTAATGGATTTAAACGAAACTTAGTGTACTAATTTAATCCGTAAAGGTATAGACTTGTACTAAATTTTAACTTAATAATTATTTTTCAATTTTTTTGCTAGTGTTTTAAGACCTCCTTAGTGGTTTTTACAAATTTGTGAGTGTATGTGTCTATTATCATTGTAGCTCCTAGTGTATTTATGCTAGAGAGTTGAAACTTTGTATAAAACTTAGGCTATAGCTGTAGTTGTTCTATTAAGAACATATGTTTTTATGACGTCATTAACCCGAACTAATGACTTAGTGAGTACCCAATGAGAATGAAACGGATGTATTAACTATCTGCGAACGAGTGAAGCGAGTCTGAAGACGTATTGCAGTATAAATTTGGCAAATTGTATATTCTGAGCACGAGCGATGCCAGTCAGATGTAGGGAGGATCAGCGTAGCAAATCCGATGTGACGAAAAAGTTCCGAGGTACCCCGTACCCGATTTTTAAATGTAATCTACATATCCAGTAAATTATTAGCATTACAAGATTACGGTGTACTTATTCTGAATAATTGTTTTATGACTTTTATGTCTTCTTGTAATTTTTTCTCTGTACTTTTTACATATATATATATATATATATATATAATATGTATACATATATGTATATATATATATATATATTATATATATATATATATATATATATATATATATAATATATATATATATATATATATATATATATACATTATATATATATATATATATATATATATATATATATATATATATATATTATATATTTGTTATAGACACGCACACATTAGTAAAATAATTTAAAAGGTCTATTCATTCGCTAGATGGCGTAAATATGTCATTATTACTCGGGTTTACTCTAATCAATATTATTACTATACTGTCCGTGTTATCATTTTCATCTTAAAATCCATTTCATGTTGAAATTAAACGCAATGACAAAGTCGTTAACAATTAACACCAAACTCGTTTGTGTGTTAGATATCGGTCTTTATATAAACATTAAGTGACGTCATGAAGTTATTTCAGCGATCATAAACATGCAGTGACGTCATGAAATTATTTCAGCAATCATAAACAGCAGTGACGTCTTAAATTATTTTAGCGATCATAAACATGCAGTGACGTCATGAAGTTATTTTAGCGATTATAACATGCAGTGACGTCATGAAGTTTTTCAGCGATCATAAACATGCAGTGACGTCATGAAATTATTTCTGCGATCATAAACATGCAGTGACGTCATAAAATTATTTCAGCGATCATAAACATGCAGTGACGTCATAAAATTATTTCAGTTATCATAAACTTGCTGAAACGTCATGAAATTATTCCAGCGATCATAAACATGCTGTGACGTCATGAAATGATTCCAGCGATCATAAACATGCAGTGACGTCATGAAATTATTTTAGCGATTATAAACATGCAGTGACGTCATGATATTATTTCAGCGATCATAAACATGCAGTGACGTCATGATATTATTTCAGCGATCATAAACATGCAGTGACGTCATGAAATTATTTTAGCGATCATAAACATGCAGTGACGTCATGCAATTTTTTCAGCGATCATAAACATGCAGTGACGTCATGAAATTATTTTAGTGATCATTTTTTTACAAACCGATGATTTTTGTGCAAACACAATAATTTTCCTATATTTCTATGGTGTATGTAAGTAAAATTATAAATTGAAAAATCAGGTACGGGGTACCTCGGAACTTTTCCACATTACATTGGATTCGCTACGCTCATCCTCCCTGCTTTGGACTCGCTTCGCTCGTCTTATGAAGTACAAGTCGTTAAATTTATACCGCAAAACGTCTTCGGACTCACTTTGCTCGTCCACAGATAGTAAATACACTCGTTTCATTCCCAGTGGTCATCTATCCAGGCACTGACCATGCTCGATGCTACTTAACTTTTATGATCCACCAAAAACCATAGATAGACTTGTTGTATTTTACCGAAATTTAGTACACTTATTTATTACGTCAAGGGGTACACTTGTACTAAATTTAAACTCAAATAGGTTATTTTCTGATTTGTTTACAATTTTTTAAAAAACGTATACAAATCTTTCGATAAATATTTAACTAATGCTGATAATACGATGAAACTTGGCACATATGTTAATCTTAAATATGGCTACATGCGTGCCAAATTGTAATAAAATCCCATAATTTCTTTGTGTTTTTTTGATTTTTCTAAATTTTTGCCGAGTCATTATATCGGGTTAGTGACGTCATAAAAAGTTATTTTCCGAATAGCACAACTACAGCGGTAGACTGATTTTTGTACAAAATTTCAACTCTCTAGCATAAATACACTGGGCGCTACGAGGATAACACACACACTCACACATACAGACAACTTTGCAAAAACCGCTTAAGAGACCTTGAAAACGCCTTAAACGCATAATTTCATTTTTATCCCGGTTTCGGATTTTTTTGCAAACACAATACTTTTTCTATATACCTATGGTATAAATGAGGTAAAGTAAAAATGTTAACCCTCCACGAAGATCGTTTATTTTCGTGCAACTTCGTTAATATTCGTGTTTTACAATATCTGTCATACGTAATGGAATACCGTCTAATGATTTATAAATGTTATTGACTAATTTTCATGTACATTATATTTAGGAAGCTCCCCTCCCCCCAAATATAACAAATAGAATAATGCAAACCCCCTCTCCCGGTGACAAAAAGGGTCAAATATGATGGATCGCAATAATTTTGTCTTGTATCGTTGATTAATAGAATATATAGACTGCACTGAACACTTTATAAACTGCTCAACACTAGTGTATCATAGATAGTCACCCATGGTGTAGTGGTTAAGGTACGCGGCTAATACACAGAATGAATGGACTTTAAACTCCTGAGTTTAATTAGTCATGGGTTCAATCCTAGCACGGGTCTCTTGGATTTTTTTTATGAGAGGGATCAAAATTCTGCCTACCACGTCCCATAGTACCACGTAAAGCCGGTGGTCTGTATGGGGGAGTAACTACCAGGCAAGTAGGCCACGTTGTTGGGCCCTTTTTGCCAGCGCCTTAAGATAGTGTTCTACTCATTTTAATTTCAATAAGTGTAGGTATATTTCATCTAATCTAGACAGAAGAACCGTGAATTTCTATGGTTCCTCTCATTCTTTTTTCAAGCAATCATACATATTTTCACTGACTCTTATAGTCTAGTGAAAACTGAGAACAACACGTGCTCTCACTGTTAAACCAAACCTCCACACACTTTAAACTACAAGGCAGAAACAGTATAGTATTATAATGAATCTACAATGAGGGTCGTAAATTTTGCCTATACCCAGTTTCATTTAGAGTAAGGGAACTTTAACGAGTACCTGACAACGCACAGGCTCGAGACCACCGGCATTACGTCCCTTCTGAAGGACGTGGTACGCTCAAATTTTATCCCTCTCATAAAAATCCTAGAGGCCCGTGCTGGGATAGAACCCATGACTAAAGTACATACCCATACCTTCTGTGTATTGGCCACATACCTTAACCACTACACCACGGGTGACTCCTAAGGGACTAGAATATTACTACATTAATAAGTATAAAGACAAGTCTTATCTCAGACGCATCACTAAGAAAGGGAACAGCCGACAGAAAAGTTTACTTTTAGTTTATCTTTGTAGTCTAAATAACAAAGTCAAATATATAATAATATTATTTCTTGCTTCTCAATCACTTTGGTAACTTTATCCGTAACTTCTCGGTAAATAAAACCCTCTCTATTCTTTAACTTTTATGATTCACTCTATTGTCTGGTAATTTTATTTTTTCCGGAATAATTATGTATGTAAAATTTTAAAATTGGAAAAGTAAAATTAAACAAACGAACTAAAACATTCCGGCGCGTAGGTCCTTATTCCGGGTGGGTTTTCATCTAAATGCGTGCTTGCGTGTTTAACATTCCGGTTGATTTAACTGTTGCTAAGTTTCCGGTTAAATGATATAATAAATTGAAGACACGATATAATTATCCGAGAGACTATTGCAAAACTCGGTAGTATCAATTTATTTAATAAATAGAACATAGGGTGCAAAATATCGGAATTAGAATGTATTGTATCGAGTTGAAAGCCTTAAAGACATTGGTTGAAATAAAAATAAAAATACTGCAATAATATAATAGATAGAATATAGGATGCTAACTTTATCAAGTAAAATGCAGTTTAACTATATTACGACACTGGAGTCACCCGTGGTTTAGTGATTAGAGGTAGTTAGAGGCGGTTGAGTCCGGTTGGGCTAGATCAGGCCTGAACAAACTTTTCTAGCAAAGGGCCGTTTAGTCTTTTTACAGCCAGTCGCGGGCCGCATTCATTAAATTTTAAAGTATGCTAAACCCGCAACAAATTGCAGTTACGCTGGTGTTTTACTAAAGTCAAATTTATTCTCAAAGAATAGGAATTGGGGAACTTTAGCACTAAACGGAAAAAACAAAACAGAGTTCTTCGTAAGATCTTGAAATATAACTGAAGACAAATTTTGCTAGAATACTAGGTCTAAAAATAATTTTAAAAAGTATTCCTATGAAATAAAACATCAAAGGGATTGTATTTTATCAACTCCGTATCGGCAATTCACAGAAGGCAAAATATATTTTTTTATCTTATTATTGTGAAAATAAAAATTCGCTAAAATAATTAAATTTCGCCAAATCCGACAATGAGAATTGATATGAAAGGCGGCAGCTCTTTATGTAATTGTTTCTTATCTTACTAGTTTTTGTTTCTCCAAACTTTAAAGTTAAAGTAGCAATCCATTATTTCCTTATCTTTGTATCTAACTTTTCATAATAATTTTGAATTAAAAAATTAATTTGCTTATATACCTAATTTTTTTTTATTTATTTCATCTTTTTTCCAAACATTTTAATTTTACCCACGGGCCGTAGTTTGCCCAGGCCAGGGCTAGATGGACTAGGCACACGGTGAGCTATTCGCAGACACTAGCCAGAGCAGTGAGTTTGCATAGAGTCTGGTTAGGCTAGATGAACTAGACACACTGTGAACTAGTCATATGTGCCACCATGTACGGAGGATGTGCTTCCTAGATGATTGGATGTGTACGAACACAGGGGTGGATTAGTTGAGTGAGATTTGAGTCAGGGGAAAACGTTAAAATGCGTCAAAAAACATTTTTTATAAATAAAAATAAATACAAAAATAATACAATAAATAGAATAGAAAAATTAAAACGAAGAAATGCATCATTGTAAAGTAAAAAAATATTTCTAAAATTGCATATTAAGTTTTATTTTTTTAATTTAAAATTTTCCTTCAATTCTGGAAAAACAATTGTTGGTAATAATATTACCTTATGATAAACCAAGGGGGGTGGGGTATGGCAGGGGGGCAGTTAATGACAAACAATTACGGTACCAATTTTCCGGTTTAGGGGTAGATTAGGTGTAGGGGAGTTAGACGGGAAAGTCTAGTGATTTTAACTCAACATGGTATGACTCTCAAATAATTTATATACTATTTTAATTTATATATATGTCATTAATTAATGGAAATAACTATACTATATTAATAGTAAATCTATCTCTATTAATAAGTATTGAAGTACTTGTTTTTAATTAAAGCAAAAACAAACTTCAAATTGTCTTAAGTATATAACAATAAATGTTGGAAATAACTGATTATATTAATATATTTTAGACAAATTTGTTTGCATTTGACAGAAAGATAACAGATTTAAAATACTATTAAAATATATATGTCAATAATTAATGGAAATAACTATACTATATTAATAAGTATATTGACGTACTTGTTTTTAATTAAAGCAAAAACAAACTTCAAATTGTCTTAAGTATATAACAATAAATGTTGGAAATAACTGATTATATTAATATATTTTAGACAAATTTGTTTGCATTTGACAGAAAGATAACAGATTTAAAATACCATTAAAATATATATGTCAATAATTATTAAAATAACTATACATTATTTCAATTTGTTTTTTGTCATATTTGACTGTATTTGACAAAGATGGAACAGATTTCATATACTATTAAAATGTATATGCGAAAAAATGTTAAGAAACGGAAGTGACTAAGTCGTCCAACTAGTTGAAATCGACTTAGAGTCGATTTCAACTAGTTGGACGACGATCAGTCGATTTCAACGAGTTGGACGACGATCAGTCGATTTCAACGAGTTGGACGACGATGAGTCGATTTCAACGAGTTGGACGACGATCAGTCGATTTCAACGAGTTGGACGACGATCAGTCGATTTCAACGAGTTGGACGACGATCAGTCGATTTCAACGAGTTGAACGACTCAATCACTTCCGTTTCTTAACACTTTCTTCGCATCTCACCGGCACTGATGATGGACTGTCAAGTCTGAAAGCTGACTTTGTCATGATACTTTAACATCAGTGAAGAGACTTGTTTTTTATTTTTCCTTATAGCTGGACTCCAAAAATCTATTTTTATTATAGGTTTCAATTAGGTTACACAGAGCCCCTGAAAACCCTAAAAAGATGTTTCACGCCTCTTAATGTATCGAGAAAAGCTTTGCCTCCTCTATGTGTATGTCTCCATGGCGAGAGGTATAAAGTTGAATCGTTATAAAATCATAACTATTCCTCCCTTCTCGGCAAATAATAGGGTAATAATGTATTTTTTATTCCCTTGGGAAAATTATATAGGATTATTGTCCGCTTACTTTGTTTATTGTGGGGGGGGGTTGTGTAAAGATTTTTTTTTTCTTAAATCAAATCATAAGAAACTAGGTATTATTGTAAATTTAAAAAGGAAAAATATATAAAAAATCGGGTACGGGGTACCTCAGAACTATTTGGGGTACCTCACTATATCAAATTTGCAGGGCTTGTACTCACCGCTTCGGACTCGCTTCGCTCGTACACAGAATATGTAAATCATCTAATTTATATTGCAGATGGTCTTCGGATCGCTTCGCTCTGCCTTAGAGTTATAACATAGATTTTATTTCCAGCGGTCACCCATCCAGGCACTGACCTCGCTCCATGTCGCTTAACATTAGTGATCTAACAATATCCATTGATTTTTTTTACTTTTCCTCATTTATACCGAAGGTATATAGGAAAAGTATTGTGTTTGCGAAAAAATCCGAAACCGGGATGAAACCGGAATTATCCGTTTCAGGCGTTTTTAAGCCTTCTGAGTGGCCTTGAGTGGTTAGTGGTTAAGAGTGAGTGAGTGGTGAGACAGAAGTTTTCTGTCTGTAAGTGTGTGTGTGTCTGTTATCATCATAGCGCCCAGTGTATTTATGCCAGAGATTTGAAATTTTGTACAAAAAATCAGTCTATAGGTGTAGTTGTGCTATTCTGAAAATAGTTTTTATGACGTCATTAACCCGCAATAATGACTCAGTAAAACTTTCGCAAAGTCATAAATCGCGAAAAAATGATGCGATTTGATTGAGATTTGGCACGCATGTGACTATGAGTGAGAATAACATATGTGCCAAGTTTTATCTTATTATCAGCATTAGTTCATTTTTTATGGAACAACTTGCGTACGATTTTTTAAAATATAAAAAATTAGAACATTGATGTGAAATTTGGTACAAGTGTATAACATTACCTAATAAATATGTACACTAATTTTCGTTTTAATTCGACTAGTATATCCATGATTTTTTGTTGGATCGTAAAAAATAAGGAGCATTGAGCGTGGTCAGTGCTGTATGGATGACCGCTGAGAATAAAACGGATGCATTTACTATTATATTTACATACATTTACGAGCGAAGCGAGTCCAAAGCAGGGAGGATAAGCGTAGCAAATCCGATGTCATGAGGAAAAGTTCCGAGGTACCTTGAAACTTTTATGGGCCACTGAATAAGAGTTACCTGGAATAAGAACCCAAATTTGGGTCCACACCTGTCTTGACCTCCCCACTCTCACTACCACAAATATATAATTAATATACCTAAGTCATCAAATAATTCCAATAATTGAACTTCCGTAGAACTTTTAAACCTTCTTGTTAATGAACTCCCTCTATTCTCTTACAAAATCGGTTGTGACACGATTTTTGTTTTATGCGATTCCCCCTCCCTTCAATACGAACAAAGGCTAAAGGCCCGTATTCAAATACGTTTTCCTAACATTCTCCTAACATTTTCCTAACATTCTCCTTAAGGAGACCTAACATTTTCCTAACATTTTCCTGACATTTTCCTAACATTCTCCTTAAGGAGACCTAACATTTTCCTGCTAACATTCTCCTAACATTTTCCTAAAGGAATAACATTTTCCTAACATTTTCCTGACATTTTCCTAACATTTTCCTAACATTCTCCTTAAGGAGACCTAACATTTTCCTAGCATTTTCCTGCTAACATTCTCCTAACATTTTCCTAACATTCTCCTAACATTTTCCTAACATTCTCCTAACATTTTCCTTAAGTTGACCTAAAACTAGTCAAAATGTACAGCATTTCCTATACTCACACCTAAAAAAAGTGTTTAGGCCTCTTTAAGGAATCCTTTAGGTGTGAATTATATTTTAGTTCTAGTTTAGGAAAGTATAAGGTCTCCTTAAGGAATCCTTAGGTGTGAATTATATTTGTTCTAGTTTAGGAAAGTTTAGGTCTCCTTAAGGAATCCTTTAGGTGTGAATTATATTTTAGTTCTAGGTTTAGGAAAGTTTATGGTCTCCTTAAGGAATCCTTTAGGTGTGTTATATTTTATTCTAGTTTAGGAAAGTTTAAGGTCTCCTAAGGAATCCTTAGGTGTGAATTATATTTAGTTCTAGTTTAGGAAGTTTAAGGTCTCCTTAAGGAATCCTTTAGGTGTGAATTATATTTTATTCTTTTAGGAAAGTTAAGGTCTCCTTAAGGATCCTTTAGTGTGAATATATTTTAGTTCTAGTTTAGGAAAGTTTAAGGTCTCCTTAAGGAATCCTTTAGGTGTGAATATATTTTATTCTAGTTTAGGAAAGTTATGGTCTCCTTAAGGAATCCTTTAGGTGTGAATTATATTTTAGTTCTAGTTTAGGAAAGTTTAAGGTCTCCTTAAGGAATCCTTTAGGTGTGAATTATATTTTAGTTCTAGTTTGGAAAGTTTAAGGTCTCCTTAAGGAATCCTTTAGGTGAATTATATTTTAGTTCTAGTTTAGGAAAGTTTAAGGTCTCCTTAAGGAATCCTTTAGGTGTGAATTATATTTTAGTTCTAGTTTAGGAAAGTTTAAGGTCTCCTTAAGGAATCCTTTAGGTGTGAATTATATTTTAGTTCTAGTTTAGGAAAGTTTTAAGGTCTCCTTAAGGAGAATGTTAGGAAAATGTCTTTGAATGCGGGCCTAAGTATTTTCTGTTACGTTTGCTATATACTAGCTTAATTACTTTAACATAGAACACGAATATAAATTTAAGAACTTGTAATAGAAGTATGACAACAACCAAGAACATGACTTTAAATCGAATAAACTAAATATAAATTAATGACAGGTTTGCCACCATAACATTTTCAATTTTTGAAATTTGTTTAACTATCAACCTAAATTAACATGTTTTTTTAAAGAATATATTAACTGTTAAAATAACATTAATAATACACATTTTACAGACAAATGGACATTTTTTAATAAAGAAAATTCTATACAATTTCATGCCCAGAAAATATTAAAAATTACCATTTCCCCCCCCCCCCCCCCCCCCCCACTCCCACCGACAAAAAAAAACCCGCAATTTTAATATCCACCGCACACATTTATTATGGACTCTTTATTTGATGCAAAATAACAACTAAACGAACACAATGAAACAGCGAATAGAGAATTATATAATAAAAGAAAATAAATAAATGAAAAGAAAAAATTAAAAGAAAAAAAATTAAGAGATAAAAGTAAAAATTTGATGAAAAAAGTAGGAAAAATAAAAAAAAATGTAAGAAAACAAAATTCAGAAAAATGAAAAGAAAAAAAGTAGAAATATTTGTTAGAATTTTTCAAAGTCTGCGATGTATTATTATTTCAATATATGAGCCCACCCCCTTTAAATCGTGCTTTATAAAATGACCCCCTTGTATTTTTCTTTGTCCCCTCCTGTCCAATTATTGCCCCCGGCTCCAATATTTGCCTGTCGCCCATAATGTGTCCATTTATCAATGTTTATTTTAAAAAAATATTCTCTCTTGAATTATTGGCATTTTTTTATTGTTTTTTTTTCTTATTTTTGGTTACTTGTGTTTTTATTTTTTTTTTTTGGGAGGGGGGAGGTATACTTAGGTTATTATTGAATATGTTAAGTGGTTTAGTAAAGAATGTAAAAAAACTAGGCAAATGCCCCTTTAAAATGTTGGCTTGTTCAGCAATCCATTTTCGCTTAAGCATTCGATTTATGCTCAATAACTTGAGCAGTATTATTATTCGGTTTTACTCAATCTCGGCACTGGAGGTCCGGGGTTCACAACCCGGACTATGCTCTCGGTTTTTATGAATAGAATTTGATGTGAAAAGATTTCGCCAACTTTAGCTTCACTTTGAGCATAGTAGATGTGACCTACCCGAGGTGGTTCCCGCAGGGCGAATACACTGAAGGGCCGAAAGGCCTTAAAACGGGCATTATTATTATTATTAATCAATCTACCTGATTATTTAAAATGAGCACCAGTGGAGTTGTTCATAATGAAAGGAACGAAGAAAAGAGTCTCTCCACAAAACTAGTAATTTATTCAAAGAGCTTTCAACCTACATGAGGCCATCATCAGTGCCAGAGATAATTAAAGCACACAGCTAAAAGAAAGACATTAAATACGCAAAAATTAAATAGAATTAGTAATATTCTCCCTCTTCTTTTTTGACTCGACAATGTCGGTGAGCCGTGATAGACTGTCTATCAGGGCAAGCCGACAATTTATAACTGTAGTAGCAGCTCACACTTATTGCTACAAACAGTTAATTTCCTTGTAGTAGCAGCACACACTAACTGCTACGAACAGTAAATTTTCTTGTAGTACCAGCACACACTAATTAATAAGAACGGTAAATTTTTCCTGTAGTAGCAGCACACAATAATTACTTCGAATAGTAAATTTTCTTGTAGTAGCAGAACACACTTACTGCTACCAACATTAAATTTTCATGTAGTAGCAGCACACACTAATTAATAAGAACGGTAAATTTTCCTGTAGTAGCAGCACACAATAATTACTTCGAATAGTAAATTTTCTTGTAGTAGCAGAACACACTTACTGCTACGAACATTAAATTTTCATGTAGTAGCAGCACACACTAACTGCTACGAACAGTAAATTTTCTTGTAGTACCAGCACACACTAATTAATAAGAACGGTAAATTTTCCTGTAGTAGCAGCACAAAATAATTACTTCGAATAGTAAATTTTCTTGTAGTAGCAGAACACAATTACTGCTACGAACATTAAATTTTCATGTAGTAGCAGCACACACTAACTGCTACGAACAGTAAATTTTCTTGTAGTAACAGCACACACTTACTATTACGAACAGTAAATGTTCTTGTAGTAGTCAGCACACACTTACTATTACGAACAGTAAATGTTCTTGTAGTCAGCACACATTAACTGCTACAATCAGTAAATGTTCTTGTAGTAGCAGCACACTTAACACTTACTGCTACGAGCAGTAAATTTTCCTGTAGTAGCAGCACACACTAACTGCTACAAAGACAAGGTTATACCGACAAGTATATAGCACTCTGTTAACTGGATTTAACAAATCCTTCTATTTTATGCCAATGGTTAGAAAATTGTTTTTACCCCAACTTCTGACTGTTTCTAATTTTTTCTTCGTTAGTTACGAATTAAAGGTAATTCGTTATTGAGTAATTCTAGATAATAAAATAGTTTTTAGTTGCTAACGAAGGTGGAGGGGGGTGTATAAATAAGGGGGGTAAAAATTCAGAGCATGGTTAAAGAAAAATTAAGACTCGGCAATGAGTGACTATTAAAACTTAGCTGGATCACGCAAGTGAAGTTTTCTCTGTAAAGATATGTTATTTGTATTTAAATTATTATTTAACTTTTACTTCATAACAGTACCTGCCGGGTCTGCTTTGTTCGATTTCCAAGTTTGCTTTGTACCCCCCAGCTCGTCTATTTTTGTCTTATTTTACCGAAAATTATCGGGTAAACTTATTAATTATTGAGTACACTTGTTAATAACCATTTATTTTATCATTTTAAACTTAGAGGAGGGGGGCGTTTTCAACGTAAAAGCAACAATAATATTTGGTTTGAATCTTCTTATAAATTTTGATGGTTTTGCACGTTTATAAAATGGGAAATACACTACTTATATGACTTGGTAGGTCTATTGTAAAAATAGAATTACCTTAAGTCTTAAGAGAGTAAAAAGTACTTTTTAGTTTTGAAGGAGTAAAAAGTATTTTTTAGTTTTGAAGGAGTAAAAAGTACTTTTTAGTTTTGATGGAGCAAAAAGTACTTTTTAGTTTTAAAGGAGTAAAAAGTATTTTTTAGTTTTGAAGGAGTAAAAAGTACTTTTTAGTTTTGAAGGAGTAAAAAGTTTTTTTTAGTTTTGAAGGAGTAAAAAGTACTTTTTAGTTTTGATGGAGCAAAAAGTACTTTTTAGTTTTAAAGGAGTAAAAAGTATTTTTTAGTTTTGAAGGAGTAAAAAGTACTTTTTAGTTTTAAAGGAGTAAAAAGTATTTTTTAGTTTTAAAGGAGTAAAAAGTGCTTTTTAGTTTTGAAGGAGTAAAATGTACTTTTTAGTTTTGAAGGAGTAAAAAGTAATTTTTAGTTTTAAAGGAGTAAAAATTATTTTTTGTGGTAGTACGTAATTGAGCACTTTATTGGACCGTTTTTAGGATGAGAAGCCAATCATTAGCCCTAGATAGCATAGCCCTAGATCTTTTGATGTCGTTTCTTGAAGAAAGGTTCCAATTTGTGTCCTTCGACAATTTAAGCTCTACACTCGTGCCTATTCTGTTTGGAGTTTCCCAGGGCTCGGTTCTGGGGCCCCTGCTTTTCATTTTGTACACTAATGATCTACCGGATCTTGATGAGATCGATACGAGGTTTGCCGACGATTCAACATACATCATTATCTCTAAAAATAGACTTGATCTAGAAGCGAGGGCTGAAAGAGTCAAACGCCTATCGGAGGATTGGTTTAGAGCTAATGGTCTCACCTCTAATGTAAGTAAAATACAATCTATAATTTTTTCTCTAAAGGACTACTCTAGAAAAGATTGTATAAAAGTCCTCGGAATCAGTTTGGATCCATTACTTAGCTGGGACCATCATATTGCAGACCTGTCTGGTAAATTAGCTAAATCTATTTTTTTACTGAGGAAACTTGCCATCAACCTCGACAGCAAGATATTAAAGCTAGCGTATTTCTCTTACTTTCATAGTAAAATGACGTATGGTGCAAAAATTATGGGCAGGCTCATCTAAAGCAACATCTATATTTATACTCCAGAAGCAGGCTGTTAGAAGTTGGCAAAACCAACAGTAGAGAGCATTGCCGTCCTCTTTTCATCAAGTTCAGGATCCTCACTCTTCCTTCGCTATTCATCTACCTTATCCTTCCAGAGATCCACAAGCAAGCCTTGATAACCAAGTTAAGCGGCATGACCATCAGTACGACACCAGGCATCGCAAAACCTTGTTCTTCCCAGCCACCGATTGTTCTACTACTGCTAACTCACCAAGCATCCTGGCGGTTAAAGGATACAACCTACTGAGCGACCGAGTTAAAAGTCTTAACTCCAAACAATTTAATTCTGAGCTTAAAAACTACTTGCTTTCAAAAGCCTTTTACTCTCTAACTGAGTTCTTTACAGAATGTAATCTTTAATGCTTTTGCTATTTTATGTTTGTCTGACGTTTGCTAAAAGACCTTGCCTTTTTGTTAAAGTCTTAACAGCAATTACTCTATTATTATTATTATTATTATTATTGTTATAGGAGGTTATTTAGTACTTTTCACCTCCGAGGACAATAATGAATGTAAAAAACTCCTAGGACGTAAAAGTAATTCATATATTGCCGCCATTACTGTAATGTAGCGTGTTCAAAAAAACAATCTGTGTTAAACCTTCATGAGCTTTCTTTAAAAACGTTTTGTTTCTGTTTTTGTTCGTAGACTAATTTTTTATTCGTTTTTAAAAGGTGTTCTAATTAACAATTTTTGTGTGTTTATTTGTAAAGCTTTACATTTTTGAGTAAAAGTGGAAGCTATGGATGAATTCAATAACGACGATAATATGGAGTTAATAGGACGTTTGTTTTTTTTCAATTAAGTATATAGCGCAGTTTATTTAATGAGTGCTACCTCAAAATAAAATAGTGTATGCCATCCGGCTGAGAATGTCTTTATGTCTTGACAATTTTTCCCGACTCGCTTCGCTCGTCGGTAAATCTAATTGCCGTGACGTAAAGACACACTTCTCAGCCTTATGGCATAAATAACTATTTTAGTTCTGAAGGAGTAAAAAGTACTTTTTAGTATATAGGGAGTAAAAAATATATTTAGTCCCAAAGGAATAATTAGTACTTTATAGCCACAAAGGAGTAAAAGTGCTTCTTAATTCCGACGGAGTAAAAAGTACTTTTTTGTTCCACACAGTTTTAAGTACTTTTTAATCCCAAGAGATTTATTTTTAATAAGTACATTTTATCCCAAGGGAATTAAAAGGAACTTTTATTCATTGAGCCTAGAAAGAATACTTAGTTAATACTTAATACAAGTTAATAAACATCACATTATACACCTTCTGAAGATTTATTAATTCACTATTTTTTTTATGTATTTATTTATTTATATATATAATATAAAAAAGGATACACACACTTTATGATTCAACATTACGTGTAAATATTTACAATCTTACCACATCTAGTCTCTCTTTCAGCCCCTCTCCCTTACTCTTTCTACCCTCTCTTTTACTCTCTCTCCTTACTTCACCCCCTCCCTTCCTCTTATTCCCCTCCCATCCTCTTATTCCCCCTTCCTTCCTCCTATCCCCCTCTCCCACATTTCTTGTAGAAATATAAATATCTGCATAAGCGCTATCATTTTTCATTTTTTACTTTTTTTTCTTTTAACTACTTACTTCTCCCCCTCCTATTCCCTTATGATATCTGTTCACGAAACCATGAATCCGAAACATAAAATATGTGTTTTAATATTAATTTTTTTTGTTGAAGAATAAAAAAAAGGAGGAAAAAAAACAAGAAAAAAAGGAAGAATTAAATCACTATTTTTATTTTTAAATGGTACCGCTACGTTCTTCGCGTATCACGTAGTTTATTTCAGTTCATTAAAAAAGAAAAAAAATGGGACTTGAAACGAAATGAATAAATAAATAAGAAGTTAGAAATATGATAGTAATGATGATAATAAAACGTAAATGTTAAACAAGAGAATAAAAATAATTAAGGAGTAGCATGAGAGAGAAGTGAAATATAAGTTTTATTTATTTCATCAATAAATATCAAATACATTGTTCAAAGTAAGAAGAAAATCTCGAAAATGTAGACATACACAAACAATTTATATGTATATTCACACTCTCTCTCACACACACACACACACACACACACACACACACACACACACATATATATATATATATATATATATTATATATATATATATATATATATATATATATATATATATATATATATATATATAAAAGCTTGTAAAAGCTTTACAAATAAACACACAAAAATTGTCAATTAGAACAACTTTTAAAACGAAAAAAATTAGTCTACGAACAAAACAGAAACAAAATGAACGTTTTTAAATAAAGCTCATGAAGGTTTAACACAGATTGTTTTTTGAACACGCTACATTACAGTAATGGCGGCAACATATGAATTACTTTTACGTCCTAGGAGTTTTTTTACATTCATTATTGTCCTCGGAGGTGAAAAGTACTAAATAACCTCCTATAACAATAATGATTGGCTTCTCATCCTAAAAACGGTCCAATAAAGTGCTCAATTACGTACTACCTCAAAAAAAAATGTTTATTTATCAAACGTTTTCGAAAACTTTAATATATAACCGGACGAGTTCAGTGTTGAATATGTATAACAAACAAACATACAATTTATATATATATAATATATATATATATATATATATATATATATATATATATATATATATATATATACATATATATATTATAATATATATATATATATATATATATATATATATATATATATATATATATATATATATATATATATATATATATTATATATATAATGATCTAATGATGATAATAAATTTACAACCAAGTAAATTAATACAATGTGTAGTACCAATGAAGCTAAGCTATAATGTTAAACAATGATTATATAATATATTGTATAGTACAATATCAGACTGCGGTACCGTAGCAGCGATAGTCAGGCCTTACCCAGACTATCACTTAGGGGGGAGTGATAGTAACTACCAGGTAAGTAGGCCACGTTGTTGGGCCCTTTTTGCCAGCTCCCTAAGATAGTGTTCTACTCCTTTTAATTTCAAGTGTAGGTATATTTCATCTAATCTAGACAGAAGAGCCGTGGATTTCTATGGTTCCTCTCAAGCTTTTTTCAAGCAATCATACATATTTTCACTGACTCTTATAGTCTAGTGAAAACTAGGAACAACACGTGCCCTCACTGTTAAACCATGCCTCTATACACTTTAAACTACAAGGCAGACACACTATAGTATTATAATGAATCTTCTATGAGGAATCCTAAATTTTGCCTATGCCCAGTTTCATTTAGTGAAAGGGATCCCTAAATAGTACCTGACATCGCACAGGCTTGAGACCACCGGTTTATGTCCCTTCTGAAGGACGTGCTACGCAGAATTTTATCCCTCTTATAAAAAATCCCAGAGGCCCGTGCTGGGATTGAACCCATGACTAAATAAACTCGGAAGTTTAAAGTCCATTCGTTCTGTGTATTGACCGCGTACCTTAACCACTACACCACGGGTGACTCGCAATGAACAATGATAATAATTATTATTATTCTTTTCTGATACTTTTTAGGTTAAAGGTTATAATTTAAGCCTTGCCCCCTCCTCCCATAAAAACTAACTCTATAAATAATAAAGTTTTTAACACCACGAGTTGTACGAAGGGGGGGGGGATTTTAAGGGGCGATTTTTCCAAGTTTTTGGACGAAAAAACATAACTCCTGTAATAATTGGTTCAGATATAGTTAGAGATAAAAGTTAAAAACCTGTTTAATTATAGACTTCGGATGTTTTCGAAGGTAACTTTGTGTTTTTAGGTTATAAAGTTAAGAATATATAGGTTTAAGGTTATGCTTCATATTTTATGCTTTGCCGTGATGGAGATAAGACAGTGGATTAAGTGTAAATTACCTAGGATAACGTGATGGGGTGTTATTATAGAGATATTTGTTGGAATAAATTTCTTGAATCGGAATTGGAGAAGGGGTTGTCGATTTCGGAATTCAAAATAGTTTGAGCTAATTATGAATAAAGAGTCGAGGTGCGTTTGGAAATGCTCACCCTCACGGCATTATTGCTTGGCATAATGCGTGGTATGATTTATATCATGTGGGGGCATGTAGGGTTTTATCGTATAAGGTGTATAGGGGACAAATGTGGCCACTGATAATACACGAGAATCAAAATGTTTGTTGTATTCGATGAGTATTATAAAAATTCCGGCGCGGTGGTCCGCTGTTGGGCGATGATTTTTTGTTAAAATTACGCGTAAATTTTTTCTGATTCATTATGGCGGGTTAATGACGTCATAAAGAATTTTTCCAAATAGCTCAACTAAACCTATAGACTGATTTTTAATTTATTTAAAGACACTGGATGGGACAGAAGTAACAACTTCTTACTTCTTTAAATGACTATATTTCACCTGACTTCAGGCATACTCATGTCTACAAACCAATATAGTACTTCAACTACAGCTACTATCAACTGTAGTTGAAGTACTATATTGGTTGAATATTGGCGAAATATAGTAATTTAAAGAAATAAGAAGTTGTTATTTAAGTCCCATCCAGTGTCTAAATAAATTAAAAATTATATACAATGGTGGCGAATACTAATAATATTAATATAGACTGATTTTATACAAAGTTTTAACTCTCTAGCGTAAATAAACTAGGAGCTCAGATGAGAACAGACACACACACATACAGACAGACAACTTTGTGAAAACCACTCAGGAGGCCTTATAAACACCTGAAACGGATAATTCCGTTTTCATCCCGGTTTCGGATTATTTTGCCAATACAATGCTTTTTGTATACATCTACAGTATAATTATAATAATAATAATGCCCGTTTTAGAGTCTTTCGTCCCTTTAGGGTATTTGCCATGCAGGAACAACCTCGGGTGGGTCACATCTACTATGCTCAAAGTAAAAGTTGGCGAAATCTTTTTACATCAAATTCTATTCATAAAAACTGAGAGCATAGCCCGGGCTGTGAATCCCAGACCTTCGGTGCCGAAGTCTAGTACTAAATGACCGCGGGCGGCTACGGAGACAGACTATCTACGGTATAAATGAGGAAAAGTTGACCACATTTGTCCCTCATATACCTTAGGCCATATTTCTGCCCCATATACCTTATAGGATAAATCCCTACATGTTTTTATTAGATGATTTTATAGCTTCGGTTACAAAAGTTTGATAGTGAATAAATGGAAATGTTACGGGGTACCCACGTACCATATTTAAAAACTTTTCAAAACCAAACAAAAACAAAGACTTCAGAACCTCATTTTATAAATAATAAAAAAATCTTAAACTTGGTCCCAAGTTTTAATTTTTAAATTACCATTTTTACCGAAAAATTGCAATTTTTAAAATGTTAACTAAGAAAAATACAAATAATCGTAACTGTAGGTACTGTCTCGATTCTAATATTCCCAAGTTTTGTTTTTTCGGTCGGAATTTTCCTAAAAAAACATTTTTAAAGGTGTTCGTTTCTAAATGAATTTTTGATCAAATCTGATTTTTCTTGAAAACCGGCACAATCATTTTTTTAACAACCGAAAGAAAAATTCTAAGGGGAAAGTTTCAAAAAGTGTTTCAACTTTAAAATATAATATTTATAATGGAACTTCTCAAAAACATTTTGCCGTGTTTGATATCTTAAACAGTTTTATTCAAAAAGAATGACCTTAAGTATGCTGCCAAATTTGTAATTTTTGGTCTATGTATTGCTATTTTAGCTATGGAGAGAGCGATTTTTTTTAAAAAAAAATTGGGTTCGAAGTACCTTAGATGTTTACCTTACCATGTCAGAGCGCCACGTCCGTGGTCGATGTCGTTAATTGTTAGTTTATACTGACTTTTGTCATTATGGAGGTCTAATGTTCGCACCCTAAATAACGATCTCAGTTTTTATAAAAATTATTGTTCAAATATATTATCTCCAACTTTAGAATACGTATACTATTATATTATATAGAATAATCCGAGAGCCGGACCTGAAAAAATGTGACTCAATTTGTACAATTTAAGCCAAATATTTCTGAAAATATACCTTAAATTATGAAGGAAAAGCATAGTCTGCCTAATCAGAGTGGAACCCTTAATATGATTGCGCATGCTCAAAATTTTATAAAATCGCACAAATTTCAGTTTTCTTGCAATAAGTGGTTCCCTGTGGGTCGTTTGCAAAACATGAATAGAACATTTTTTAAAGCTGATAAAATGTTCTATAAAACGAGTGTTTAATCATCAAAATCGGATAACTACAACCAAAATTATGGTTTTTTCAAAAACACCAAAAAATAGTTAATTTATGCAAAGTCAGCGAATCTCTTTGAAAAAATATTGGCTATTCTTCAATTTTTTGGCCATTTAACAAATGTCATAACTTTAGTTTCAGTTATCCTATTTTGACGAAAAAACTCTTATTTTATTGTAAAATTTATCAGCTTTAAAAAATGATCTTTTCATTATTCGCACACGACCTACAGGGAACCACTTATAGCAAAAAAACTGAAATTTGTGAGATTTTCTAATATTTGTGAGAGCGCATTCATATGAAGGGCTCTACTCTAGATAGGCAGACTAAAGTGATGTAGAAATTCATACAGTTGGGGTCGGGGCGGGGGGACACAGTGGTCTAACTCCCTGGTTTTAGGTGGCTTCGAAAAAACTGAGATTAGTTGCATCAACTACCGCACCGAGCGCTAGTTTTCACCTTGTTCTCTTATCACTATTGTTATCAGTTTAAATCGATACTTCTATTTATGTTTATAAAAAATGTAACCAAGACAATTTTTATCTTATTCATTGACTTTTTTTCTTTTTTAGTAGCTTATAAGATAATTTTTTTAGAAAATAGGATAACGTGTGTTACGAAAGGTGTGTTATAATGAGACAACGAAGACGTAAATTAAATTTATAATTTCCCGGTTTGATGTTTGTTTACAAACATTTTTGATGTTTGTCTACAAATCATGGTTATCACGACATCAGGTCTACTTAAAATTAACACAGCGTTTATATTTTTATAACATTTTATGAAAATTATACCTTTAAAATAATTAATACAATTTTTAACATTGTTAAAGACCCTTTTAAATAATTTTAACCTTAGAATTGAAGAAATAATTGTTTTATATATAGGGAACAAGGTGAACTGACCCGCCACTAGCGGAGAAAGGGTGAACTTAGGGCAGGTCCATCTAAAGCAGCTTATTTCGGGGGAGTTAGACCACTGTGTCCCGCGCCCCCACCCCTACTGTATGAATTTCTACATCACTTTAAGGCAGACCATGCTTTTCCTTCATAATTTCAGGCATATTTCAGGAAAATATGGTTTGAAGTAGTACAAAATGAGTCACATTTTTAGCCCTTTCTCTTGGACTAGAATATTTTTAAGTTATTATAATCTAACTCTGTAGTACATATTGCAATATTTATGAATTAAATGTTATATTTTTACTTTTTTTCATTTATACCGTACTTACCGTAGGCACATACGTCTATTATTGTGTTCGCAAAACAATCCGAAACCGGGATATCACCGGAATTATCCGGAATATATTATTAACTTATTACACACGTTATACAATTTATGGAAAATAATTTTTGTTTGGTTTATTTCAAATTTTAATTGCTTAAAAATATATAAAATCCAAGAAATAAATTTATTTACTTTACATCAGTTAAATTTGTTACTTCTATGATCTGTATTTATGAAGTAGGATACATTTATTTATACCCTTGCGATGTCAAGTAAATTATTAAAAGGATATTAAGTTATTAGCAACTCATTAAACTTGTGTGTTGAAGTGTTAATCGAAGTTGTTAATTGTAAACATTAATTTATTTGTCTCTTTATATTTGAATAAAAATGTTATTTCTATACAATGATATGTTATATGAAGATGTGTTTACAATGCCTTATAAATCTATCGTGATTTATAATGCATGCCCTTAAAAATCTATTGTGATTCATAAGGCATGCCCTTAAAAATCTATTGTGATTCATAAGGCATGCCCTTAAAAATCTATTGTGATTCATAAGGCATGCCCTTATAAATCTATTGTGATTCATAAGGCATGTCCTTGTAAATCTATAGTGTTTTATAAGGTTTGCCCTTAAAAATCTATTGTGATTCATAAGGCATGCCCTTATAAATCTATTGTGATTTATAAGGTATGCCCTTATAAATATATAGTGATTTATAAGGTTTGCACTTAAAAATCTATTGTGATTCATGAGGAATGCCCTTATAAATCTATTGTGATTTATAAGGCATTTCCTTAGAATCCAATATTCGCGATTCAAACTCAGTATAGCAGCGACTCCGTCGCTGATAAGAAAGTTGATATGATAATATGATAAGTTGATATGATAACAAAAGGGTGTTATCATATCAACTTTATGATATGCAATTAGGTTTCTTAATTTTTTCCTAAAGTATATATATTTCAGTATTAAGAAAAAAATTTCCAACAATAATTTAAATATAATATAAATTAAATATTCGATACTATATTTATAATTATCATAATATTTGATACTATATTTTTAATTATCAATTAACCTTTAAATCAAAAATGGACAAAGTTTAGTAATATTTATAACAAAAATTAAAGAATTAAGGTTTACATTTTGAAGTAGCGAATATATACAAAGAAGAATGGAGTTCGATATTAATTTAAGTAAGCTGCTCTTTTTGTGGATTTTAATTGCAGCGTCAGTGGAGAGTAAAAAACGTGAGTATATGGAGAGATTGGTTGTGACATTTTTACTTATTTCATACTTGTCAGGAATAATAATTTATATATTGTTGTATCCTTCCCTTTTAAGTATTAGTCTCTTTGTATGGTACCAAGCTACCCATCGTATGCTATGATAAGAGCTGTTGTATCCTCCTCTAAGTATAGGTATGTACCAGCTACCAGGGAATGATAAGAGCTGTTGTATCTCCTCTAAATATTAGTCTTTGTATGGTTATAAGCTACCCAGGGAATGATAAGAGCTATTGTATCCTCCCTCTAAATATTAATCTCTTTGTATGCTACCAAGCTACCCAAGGAATGATAAGAGCTGTTGTATCCTCCCTCTAAGTATTAGTCTCTTTGTATGGTACCAAGCTACCCAGGGAATGATAAGAGCTGTTGTATCCTCCCTCTAGCTCTTTGTATGGTACCAAGCTACCCAGGGAATGATAAGAGCTGTGTATCCTCCCTCTAAGTATTAGTCTCTTTGTATGGTACCAAGCTACCCAGGGAATGATAAGAGCTGTTGTATCCTCCCTCTAAGTATTAGTCTCTTTGTATGCTACCAAGCTACCAGGGAATGATAAGAGCTGTTGTATCCTCCCTCTAAGTATTAGTCTCTTTGTATGGTACCAAGCTACCCAGGGAATGATAAGAGCTTTGTATCCTCCCTCTAAGTATAGTCTCTTTGTATGGTACCAAGCTACCCAGGGAATGATAAGAGCTGTTTTATCCTCCCTCTAAGTATTAGTCTCTTTGTATGGTACCAAGCTACTCAGGGAATAATAAGAGCTATTGTATACTCCCTCTAAATATTAGTCTCTTAGTATGGTACCAAGCTACCCAGAGAGCGATAAGAGCTTTAGTATCCTCCCTCTAAGTATTAGTCTCTTTGTATGCTACCAAGCTACTCAGGAAATGATAAGAGCTGTTGTATACGCCCTCTAAGTATTAGTCTCTTTGTATGGTACCAAGCTACCCAGGGAATGATAAGAGCAGTTGTATCCTCCCTCTAAGTATTAGTCTCTTTGTATGCTACCAAGCTACTCAGGAAATGATAAGAGCTGTTGTATACGCCCTCTAAGTATTAGTCTGTTTGTATGCTACCAAGTTACCCAGGGAATAATAAGAGCTATTGTATCCTCTCTCTAAGTATTAGTCTCTTTAAATGCTACCAAGCTACCCAGGGAATGATAAGAGCTGTTGTATCATCGCTCTAAGTATTAGGCCCGTGTATTCAAAGACATCTTCCTAATATTTTCCTAACATTCTCCTTGTTCCGTAAGGAGAATGTTAGGAAAATGTTAGGAAGATGTCTTTGATTACTGGCCTTAGTTTCTTTGTATGTTACCAAGCTACCCAGAGAGTGATAAGAGCTTTAGTGTCCTCCCTTTAATTATTAGTCTCTTTGTATATTACCAAGCTACTCAGGGAATTGATAAGAGCTGTTGTATACTCCTCTAAGTATTAGTCTCTTTGTATGGCACCAAGCTACCCAGAGAGTAATAAGAGCTTTAGTATCCTCCCTTTAATTATTAGTCTCTTTGTATGGTACCAAGCTACTCAGGGAATGATAAGAGCTCTTGTATCCTCCCTCTAAGTATTAGTCTCTTTGTATGGCACCAAGCTACTCAGGGAATGATAAGAGCTGTTGTATCCTCCCTCTAAATATTAATCTCTTTGTATGCTACCAAGCTACCCAGGGAATGATAAGAGCTGTTGTATCATCGCTCTAAGTATTAGGCCCGTATTCAAAGACATCTTGCTAACATTTTCCTAATATTCTCCTTGTTCCGTAAGGAGAATGTTAGGAAAATGTTAGGAAGATGTCTTTGATTACTGGCCTTAGTTTCTTTGTATGTTACCAAGCTACCCAGAGAGTGATAAGAGCTTTAGTGTCCTCCCTTTAATTATTAGTCTCTTTGTATGGTACCAAGCTACTCAGGGTATGATAAGAGCTGTTGTATACTCCCTCTAAGTATTAGTCTCTTTGTATGGTACCAAGCTACCCAGGGAATGATAAGAGCTGTTGTATACTCTCTAGTATTAGTCTGTTTGTATTACAAGCTACTCAGGGAATGATAAGAGCTCTTGTATACTCTCTCTAAGTGCTAGTCTCTTTGTATGGCACCAAGCTACTCAGGGAATGATAAGAGCTGTTGTATCCTCCCTTTAATTATTAGTCTCTTTGTATAGTACCAAGCTACTCAGGGAATGATAAGAGCTCTTGTATACTCTCTCTAAGTATTAGTCTCTTTGTATGGCACCAAGCTACTCAGGGAATGATAAGAGCTGTTGTATCCTCCCTTTAATTATTAGTCTCTTTGTATAGTACCAAGCTACTCAGGGAATGATAAGAGCTCTTGTATACTCTCTCTAAGTATTAGTCTCTTTGTATGGCACCAAGCTACTCAGGGAATGATAAGAGCTGTTGTATCCTCCCTTTAAAAATTAATCTCTTTGTATGCTACCAAGCTACCCAGGGAATGATAAGAGCTTTTGTATCATCGCTCTAAGTATTAGGCCCGTATTCAAAGACATCTTCCTAACATTTTCCTAACATTCTCCTTGTTCCTTAAGGAGAATGTTAGGAAAATGTTAGGAAGATGTCTTTGATTACTGGCCTTAGTTTCTTTGTATGTTACCAAGCTACCCAGAGAGTGATAAGAGCTTTAGTATCCTCCATTTAATTATTAGTCTCTTTGTATAGTACCAAGCTACTCAGGGAATGATAAGAGCTCTTGTACTCTCTCTAAGTATTAGTCTCTTTTATATGGCACCTAGCTACTCAGGGAATGATAAGAGCTGTTGTATCCTCCCTCTAAATATTAATCTCTTTGTATGCTAACAAGCTACCCAGGGAATGATAAGAGCTGTTGTATCATCGCTCTAAGTATTAGGCCCGTATTCAAAGATTCAAAGACATCTTCCTAACATTTTCCTAACATTCTCCTTGTTCCGTAAGGAGAATGTTAGAAAGATGTCTCTGATTACGGGCCTTAGTTCTTTGTATGTTACCAAGCTACCAGAGAGTGATAAGAGCTTTAGTATCCTTCCTTTAATTATTAGTCTCTTTGTATAGTACCAAGCTACTCAGGGAATGATAAGAGCTCGTGTATACTCCCTCTAAGTATTAGTCTGTTTGTATGTCACAAAGCTGCTCAGGGAATGATAAGAGCTGTTGTATCCTCCCTCTAATAGTATTAGTATCTTTGTCACCAATGTACAGTTACGGCACCTATCTACCCAAAGAATGATAAGAGCTGTTGTATCCTCCCTCTAAGTATTAGACTCCTTTATACTACAAGCTAACAGAGAATGATTAGAGCTGTTATTCTCTCTTTAAGTATCAGTCTCTTTGTTCATAATGATATATATATATATATATTATATATATATATATATATATATATATATATTATATAATATATAATATATTTGTATATATTAACTACGTTAGAGGTATACTATACCAGGTGGAACATTCAAGGTATTTAAGATGCATTTACATTATTAGTTAAAAACAAGGGAAAATTTATGTCCTAGACTTGCGTAAATGTATTCTACCCCCCATTGAATTGGTTCTAGCGTCGTCAAATTTACCACTCGTATTGTTTACCTGCAAATTATTAATTATTAATTAATTTGCATCACTATATCTCTAATTTAATGTGTTATTTTTTTGTTCGCAGGTAAGGCCATCTCTAATTATATTTATTAATTATAATTCTTGTCTTCTTGAAGGTAATTCCTTTTATGTTAGTTTAATTTTTTATATATATTTACTTTTCTTCATTTATAGCGTAGGTATATAGGAAAAGTATTGTGTTTGCAAATAAACCCGAATCCGGGATGTCACCGGAATTATCCTTTTGAGGTGTTTTAAAGGCCTTTTAAGTTTTCTGTCTGCATGTGTGCGTTTTTGTTTTGATTTAATATAAAATACTGCATTTTCTTATAAAATCCCAATTTTATAAAATTACAAAATACGTGTGTCTTTTTTTTTTTTTATAATAAATATCCTTTATTAAAAAATACAAATTTTAAAATATAAATAACATCATATTTAGGATAGAAGGCCACACTTTAGAGTTATAAACTCTGCGCTGTGTGGCAAATACTTAATTAACTAAGACTAAAGAACTATTTATTTGTCTAAATATTCACATATACACATACATTACACACACACACACACACATATATATATAAATATATAAATATATATATATATATATATATATATATATATATATATATATATAATATATATATATATATATATATATACATATATATATATATATATATATATATATATTATACATATAATACATATATATATATATATATACATATATATATACATATATATTATATATATATATATATTATATATATATATATATATATATATACATATATAAACACATATATACACACACACACACACACTATCCATACATACATATTTATTTTAATACATTTTTTTTTTAAATTAATGCACAATATTTTAATTTTAATAAACATGTAGTCAATCATCGTAGCGCTCAGTCTTTTTATGCTAGAGAGTTTAAACTTAGTACAAAAATTACTCTATAGGTGTAGTTGTGCAACCCAGAAAATAAATTTTTATGACGTCATTAATCCGTAATGATGACTTGGCAAGAAATTTTGAAAAATAATAAACGTGAAAGAATTATTCGATAGGATTGAGATTTGGCACGCATGTAGCCATGTATAAGACTAAGATATGTGTTAAGTTTCATCTCATTATCAGCCTTAGTTCAATTTTAATTAAATGACTTGTGAAAGTTTTATTTTTTAAATTATTATACAATTTTACTAATTCTTTCAAAATTTTACTAATAGGGCCTTTTTACTTATAATATCTCTATGATGCTTTATAATTTTACTAATGAAGCCTCTCTAGTAATAATATCTCTATGATGTTTCAAAATTCAACTAATAGGGCCTCTCTAGTAATAATTCTCTATGATGTTTCAATCTGGGCCTGTAATAATATCTCTATGATTTTCAAAATCAACCAATAGGGCCTCTCTAGTATAATATCTCTATGATGTTTCAAAAATTTCAACCATAGGGCCTCCCTCTCTAGTAATAATATCTCTATGATGTTCAAAATTCAACTAATAGACCTCTTTGTAGATAGGGCCTCTCTAGTAATAATTCTCTATGATGTTTCAAAATTCAACCAATAGGGCCTCTCTAGGATAAAATTCAATAGGCCTCTCTAGTAATAATATCTCTATGATGCTTCAAAATTCAACCAATAGGGCCTCTATAGTAATATTATCTCTACGATGTTTCAAAATACAACCGATAGGGCCCCTCTAGTAATAATATTCTCTATGATTTTCAAAATTCAACCCAATAGGGCCCTCTAGTAATAATATCTCTATGATGTTAAATACAACCGATAGGGCCTCTCTAGTAATAATATCTCTATGATGTTTCAAAATTCAACCAATAGGGCTTCTCTAGTAATAATATCTCTATGATGTTTCAAAATTCAACTAATAGGGCTCCTAGTAATAATATCTCTATGATGTTTCAAAATTCAACCAATAGGGCCTCTCTAGTAATAATATCTCTATGATGTTTCAAACTCAACGATAGGGCTCTCTAGTAATAATATCTCTGTGATGTTTCAAAATCGACCAATTGGACATCTCTAGTAACAGTATCATTATGATGTTTTAAAATTCAGCCATTTTAATATCTGAATATTATTATTAAATAAACATTTCTAGTTATAATATTTCATAAAATATTTCCATGATTTCAAATTCAACCAATGAGAAAAGACCTCTCTCAATATCTCTAACAAAATTCATGAGAAACCTCTCTAGTAGCAATATTCTGTGATGTGTCAAAATTCAACCAATGAGAAAGACCTCTCTAGTAGCAATATTTCTATGATGCGTCAAAATTCAACCAATGAGGAAGACCTCTCTAGTAGCAATATTTCTTTGATGCGTCAAAATTCAACCAATGAGAAAGACCTCTCTAGTAACAATATTTCAATGATGTGTCAAAATTCAACCAATGAGAAAGACCTCTCTAGTAGCAATATTTCTTTGATGCGTCAAAATTCAACCAATGAGAAAGACCTCTCTAGTAACAATATCTCTATGATGTGTCAAAATTCAACCAATGAGAAAGACCTCTCTAGTAGCAATATTTCTGTGATGTGTCAAAATTCAACCAATGAGAAAGACCTCTCTAGTAGCAATATTTCTATGATGCGTCAAAATTCAACCAATGAGGAAGACCTCTCTAGTAGCAATATTTCTTTGATGCGTCAAAATTCACCAATGAGAAAGACCTCTAGTAACAATATCTCTATGATGTGTCAAAATTCAACCAATGAGAAAGACCTCTCTAGAACAATATCTCTATGATGTGTCAAAATTCAACCAAGATCTCTAGAAGACAACCAATGAGACCTCTAGCAATAATATCTCTATTATGTTTAAAAATTTAACAAATAAAGCCTCTGAAGTAATAATATTTTTGTGGAAATGTATAATTCGATTTATCTGTGATATAATCACAATAAGCGTAGTAACAATGTAGCGGTTATATGATGTCGGCGTTTTGTCGCGTCAATTTGGAGCAAATCATGATAAAACATAATTAAAAGCTTTGCGCAAATCATATTAAAACACAAAGTATCTTTCTGTACCACTCTAATACACTTTTAGATGCTTCTAACTGATTGTAAAATGTAGCGGTGATATCATGTCGGCGTTTTGTCGTTACAAATAAAAACAGCTGTTCAATCGATACCAAGGGAAGATGCTGCATCGTTAAAGCAAAATGTCAGAAACAAAATTAAAAATATTATGATAAAATATGGAAAGGTCAAACAGTTTGGCAATTTTTATTCATATAATTAATGATAGAATGTTAGTTCGTAATATGTTATTAATGTTCCTCCATAGAGATATATTACTAGAGAGGCCCTGTAGGTTAAGGCCCATATTCAAAGACGTTTCCTAACATTTTCCTAACATCTCCTAACATTTTCCTAACATTCTCCAACACCTAACTTTTTCCTAACATTTTCCTAACTTTTTCCTAACATTTTCCTAACATTCTCCCAACACCTAACTTTTTCCTAACATTCTCCTAACATTTTCCTACTAACATTCTCCTAACATTTTCCTAACATTCTCCTAACATTTTCCTAACACCTAACATTTTCCTAACATTCTTCTAACATTTTCCTAACATTCTCCTAACATTTTCCTAACCTAACTTTCTAAAATTTTCCTAAACATTCTCCTAACATTTTCTAACATTCTCCTAACATTTTCCTAACCCTAACATTTTCCTAACATTCTTCCTAACATTTTAACTTCTCCTAACATTTCCTAACACCTAACTTTTTCCTACATTCCTAACATTCTCCCAACACTCACCTTAGGTTTAGGTAAGGGAAATAAGCCACAAAATTTAAATGATCGTTCCCGTGTTTTAAAAGTCATTTAGATGCTTCGCATGATTTTTTTAGTAAGAACCTAAGATAGTTAAATCAAAAAGTGATACCATTGTAAATAACGTAATATATCGCAAAATATCAATGTTATTAACTTATTACCTGGATTTACAACACACTTTGTCGTATTAATAACTATCTACATAAATTTACATAATATAAGTTACTATTAATCCACTAACCTTACTATTAGGGAGTTTACCCTGAAATTCTTTTAACACAATCAGATTTTTTATTTTCTCTGGTCTGTTTGTGGCGGGCTATCGATTCAAAAAAGAAATTCAGTTGGTCCGGTGTGAATAATTCAGCCATTATTATACAAAAAACATTTTACACAAACAAAAATGAATTTGATGACAAAATACGAAAAACAAAATTGTGTAAATGATTTAGCAAAATGAAAACAGTGTTGCACTGATTAACAGGTCTTCATTTAGACACCTTTGGATTCGTACAACCTGGTCCACGTTCAACTTGAAACGCTTGATACTGCTTTATTTATGAAAGCTGTTACAATAATTGAACATTGTATTTGTATTAACTCTACTGTTTACTGAAAACATATGTAAATAAAGTTTCTAATATATTTAACATTCCCCAAAGGAAGGCCGCATTGTTGTTTATGACAAAGTGTGTCGTAAATCCAGGTAATAAGTTAATAACATTGATATTTTGCGATATATTACGTTACTTACAATGGTATCACTTTTTGACTTAACTACCTTAGGTTCTTATTAAATAAAATCATGCGAAGCCTCTAAAAGACTTTTAAAACACGATAGGAGAATGTTAGGAAAATGTTAGGAGAATGTTAGGAGTTAGGAAAATGTTAGGAAAAAGTTAGGAGAATGTTAGGAAAATGTTAGGAAACGTCTTTGAATACGGGCCTAAATTTTGAAACATCGAAAGAGTAACCTGAAGACCTTCTACTATTAATATAAGCAAATAAACACATAGAGATATTATTACTAGAGAGGCTCTATTGGTTGAAAATTAAAACATCGAAAAAGTAACTTTGTAATTTTGTGTCCAAGACGTTTCTATGGGACACGATAACATTAGAACGCTTTCTTATATCGAAACGAAACTTTGAACGAAAATCAACCTTGCTAATATCAAGAGCCTTATTGTTTATGAAATATGAGTGACGTCATTATCCCCCAATAAAGACCCCACAAACATTTCAAAAAATCACTTATAAAATGATAATAAAATGAAGCCCCATTTTATTATCAGTATTGCTGATTTTATTGATTGACATATATATATATATATATATATATATATATATATATATATAATATATATATATTATATATATAATATATATATATGTGTGTGTGTGTGTGTGTTAATCACACACACACACACACACACATATATATATATTATATATAATATATATATATATATATATATATATATATATATATATATATATATTATATATATATATATATATATATATATATATATATATATTGTCATTGATTGACATAACGTAAACAAATCACGTATTTTTACCAAGGATCTTGAATAAAGGGGATGAAGCACTAAGTCAATTTGCCATACGAAAAAGTGACCCTAAAAAATAGAGAGCTGGCGATAATTTATCTAAACAATAATCTTGTATAAACTGAGAGCGTAACCTGTGATGCGAACCCCAGACCTCCGTGGGTGTCAAAGGTCAGTGTATTTCTCAAAGGTCGTGGAGTCGACAAGACACCGAAAGCCTTTTGTTTTATTTTTATTTAGGATTAGGGGAGTAAAAATCTTATAAACCGCATTTCTTTAAAAATTCACGTTAAACAGTAAAAGAATGTAACATTTTTAATTAGGACTTTTATAAAATTTCTTTTAATTTTCTTATTTTTTCTTACCTTTGTGGTTTTTTAATTAGGTAATAAAATGGTGCTGGAGGTAAATTAAAGTATAATAGTGAGAAAGGTGGTGAGATAGGCGTGTTGAAAAAAACCAGGACTGAATGGCAGCGAGCATGGTTTTATGCTTTATTAGAGTAATTAAGGTTTTGTGTAAGGAGGTTATTCGAAGGTTATACTGCCACTAAGGAGGATATAAAGCAAGGATCTTGAATAAAGGGGATGACGCATTAAGGAACTTTTCTGACCCCGTGGAAGATGTATGAGATAGAGAAATAAGAGCAATCTTACCTTCCCCTTGGTTATAATGAAAAAAAGGCGCCAAACGCAGGTTATGTAGCAAGGTTGTCGAGTTTGCTTCTCAACTTTCTTCTGTGCTTCTCGTAATTGTTACATTTGTGGTGCTTGTTAAGTCATTTGTGCTTATTTAATTTTAAATGTTGGACTATACCTTGTCTCTTCAGTGAGTGATAATTTAAGCGTGTTTATAACCTTCTCAGGCAATAAAGAATTAGAAACCATTGAGAGGTAAGTTTGCCTCTAAAATCTTAGAACAGTGCTGTTATAAGAATTGTAAGCA